>JAQFVV010000061.1:470000-737500 GCA_028023455.1 Epiperipatus broadwayi | reverse complement strand
ATTGAACTGGTATGGATGCGCTACCATAAACGGAGGTATATATATATATACCCGAACCCTTATTCACATTTTCGATGAGATAATTCTTATCCATGTGTAAGATTGGCACATGAGATGGAATCAGACCATGCTCACAAATATCCTCACTCGAAGCTACGGGTAGAAGTGTACAATGGCGATATAAAAAAATAACGGGTAATACTATAATGGCGTCCCAACTAACGGGGCTGCGAATGTTAGAGAACGGGCATTTAAAAGGGCATCCTAACATAACGTAAAAAGAGTGTACAAACGAGAGTTGGAGATTTTTTTTTAAAAAAAAAAAAGGGAAAAATAAAAGCGATAGTTTGTTATAAATCAGAAAGAGTTTGAATACATATTGGTAATATAGTAAATGGGCATATTTGGTGGTGTGAATATACAGATAGAAAAGTTCTCGAGTGGTCAAGGGGGAAAATAGCGTTGAGGTATGTCCTGTGTATATATATAAAGTCATAGTTTATAAATTGAGGTTGAAGAATTTATCTAACATTGGGATATTATAAAACAATATCATTCAATATGATAATAAGGAGGGCAAAGGTCTATCGGGTGGGTCATGCAGTGGACCACTGGAAACCAGGGTGACGAACCTGGCACGTAATTAAAATAGTAATAGAGAGAAAATGAAGCCAAAAAATAAACAGAATGGGGAAAAGCAGAAGGCGATGGAAGATAAGGAAGTAAATGTATTGGAGAGGATTTTAGAAAGATTAGAAGGTCTAGAACTCCGATTACAGGAAATGGAAAAGAGAGGTTTGATCGGAGATTTCAGGAGATAGAACGGAGACTAGGGATAGAAAGCAAAAAAAGGGCAGAGAAGTCTGACGATAAAGAAGTAAAAGAATGTTTAGATGAAGGAGAGAAGAATATAAAACAGGGGCCGAAGTCTAGTGAGACAGAAAGACCAGAGCATATGGGTAAATGTAGGGGTGTGGCGGTACACACCCACGTGAACCATTTTTTAAAGAAACGGCAGTTTGAAGGTCAAATGGGGGAAGTTCTCGTGGAACATCTACAAAGCCTACGAAGATACTTTGGCATTTAATCCCATGCCATAGGGGGGGGTAAATTGGTGGTAGCGTACAGCCATCAAAGTGGGAATGCCCAAGAGTGGTGGGAGTCATTGTCCCAACAGCCCACAACCTATCGAGGAGTACCAGAAGAAGATATGAGAGACTTTCGGGTCGGAAGACAGCCAGGAACTCATGCAGTACCAAGTGATGCGAGAGAAATATGAGGAAGGAAAGGAAGAAAATTTCTCTCAATTTCTTCATCGCCAAGTGGCGAGACTTAGGACATTGGACGTGTGTCACCTATCTGAAAGCCATATCATTCGAATTGTAAGGCACAATATGCCTATGAATGTGGAAAGAATGATGTTGGGGGTGAGGAAGGCATCCATCGGAGAAATGGCAGAGCTGCTTAATGCTCTGGATATGAGTATATATGAACAAAACACCCCGTTGGAGCGAGGGAAGGAAGTTAAAGATATGCAAAATATTAAATTTGGGATGGAAGGAGGACACACTAGTGGGGATGCTACGCATAGAAAAGGTGGTGATGATAGTCACAGACCGAGATGGCAATACGAACCGGAAGCTCGACGTCCGCCAGATAAGCCAAAGTTTGTCCAAGAAAAGGGACCGTGGTCACCGAAACAGAAAGGTGGTACTGAGGAGAACAAAGGATAAGGAAGAGTCATTTAAGAAGCCGTTCAAATACACAGAAGGTATTTGAAGGCTATCGCACCAGGGGGGTATGTAACAAACAGGGTTCGAATACAAGCATATGTAATATATTACTAATTGCGAGTGTTAATGTTGAGCAACTATATACAAAAAGATATATAGGTAAATAGTCATTCGAACCCTGTTACAAATAGTGTGAATGTTAGGTGGGTATGCTTATATAAATATATTTGTATATGTGAGTATAAAATGTGTGTGTGTATTAACGGTGATGGTTCCAAGCAATTATATACGGAGTTGTATAAGTCGTAATTGATTATTCGTATATATTTTATCCGTTAAAATTTTTCTTTAAGTCTGGTTAATAATATTGTCGGTAACACGTGTTTTCTTTTGCTAATTAATCTTTTGAACATATGAAGATAGAAATAGAAATAAATCAGTTGCTGTAGGTGGTTTAGTAATAACTGGCATCAAGAAGTCCAAAAACGGGTCAGGTGGGTATCTTTGGAAAACAATAGAAGAACGGGACAGTGGCGTAGGGATATTGGAAGAAAATTTTACAAAGTTAAAGAGTGAAAACAAAAGAACTTTTTTTTTGTGGGCTCGAGAGGAGAAAAAAGAAAAAAAAAGAAAAAAAACACGGCTTGGACTACGGAGTGTATGGGCATATAAAATTTTCTTAAGAAGTTTATTAATATTTCTCACCCAAAATGTTGGGGTAATTCCATAGCGCTAGTTTCGTTAACCGATCCAGTGGGCAGTTGTCATGGAACCCATCTGAAGTGGACCTACAAACTTCACTATACAAAAGAGTTCTTGTTCATCAAGTGTAATGGTGATGAAAGATCTAGGAAATAGGACTCTTTCATAAAGTGAGTGAATCATCTACTCCACCTCCAAAATAAGCTATTCGATATACCATATTGGGAATCTTTGCCATCCGTTATATTACAACCAGACCAGTATTCGTGGAGAATTATAAATGCGGACTTGTCTTTGACCATGTGAATGGTCGACGGTACTTAAGGTAATTGATGTTTACGCTAAATATATGTTCAATGAATGCGTCTTGGTAAAGAAACTAGTGTTACCTCAATATTAATTGCTATAATAAATCTCTTTTAAATTAAATAAAATAACAACTTTAAATAAACAGCTCTGATGTATAATTGCACTATTTTGAGGCGTATATGAATTATATATGTGTGTATCAGGGTAAATGGGCTGTGCACTTGAATATTGATATATTTATATGCGTGTATAAATGAGATTTTATCGGTATTAAGTATGGTAATAAATAGAGTAAATTGTATGATTACATTCGGGTTGGGTTATTAGATTTATAATGGATAAATTATCGGACAGAATAGATAGACACATAAGACTTAGTTGGGTAGTGTTTAGCTTTGTTCTCTAGTTAGACTATAGTCCCCAAACCCTGAGATTGAGCTGGTACGGATGTGCTATCATAAACGGAGGTATATATATATACCCGAAGCCTTATTCACGTTTTCGATGAGATAATTCTTATCCATGTGTAAGATTGGCACATGAGATGGAATCAGACCATGCTCACAAATATCCTCACTCGAAGCTATGGGTAGAAGCGTACAATGGCGATATAAAGTATAACGGGAATACTATATATATTCAAAAGATCCTCCCCCCCCATTTAAAAAAGACTAGCATGATTTGATCAAATTTAAAAAGAAATAAAGCAAATATTTTATAGTTAAAAGAAAATTCTTATTGATTTTATAGTTTCAAATTACGATGTAAATAAAAGCTGGCATTTATTAAAAAGATTACATTTTTAATGTTTGGAATGATGTTTTCGAATGAAGTGTGAGAACAGTTTTGAGGCAGTCTTAATAAATTGAAAAACATGGCTTAATATTCATGCTTTTTTATCTATCCCACTAAAAAGTAGATTATCCAATCATTATGAAGAGAAAGGTAATCAGACTTAAATGAGAGCTGTGGGATGACAAGGATATGTGGGCTGAACTGTTTAATCAGTCCGAGAATCAGATATATATAGTCAAATTGCAAATTCAGAGCAGATTTTTAAAAAGTTTTTTCAAAGAGACATTTAGGAGATCAAACAGTCTTTTTTTTTTCAAAGAGATATTTTTCAAGTAGCTGTTAAAGAAGAATTAAAAAAAAAAGATTTCAATTTTAAAAAGATATTAAGAGCAGTTAAAGAACCTCTATTAACCCTTTTCCCGCATCCGACGAGGCTCCTCGTCGACATCTGAAATCACTCTAACTCAGCTCGTTTTCATACGAAAATTTTCGTTAAATACGTATTGAATTCGTTTTTAAAAGTTCTGTACGATGGTGACATCTTCCGATTTATTTTAGAAGTAAAAAATAGAAAAAAAACACATTTAAACCTAAACAAAGAAGGAACATTATTTGTGATTGGTTCTTAGCATGCTCTCAGCCGAAAAAGACATTCTGATTGGCTGGAAAGAACAAAGAAACTGCCTGATCAAAGAAAATAAAGAAAAACGCTGAGATTTTCATTTCGAATATGATTTTAATTATTATAAAAGAATATTTTGAGAAATTAAAAATTATTTTCAGAGAGAATAATAAAAAAAACAAAATTATTTTCGAAAAATATCGAAGATTTAAGTAAAAATATTGAAGATGTAGTAAAAAGAAATATTTACTTTTCTATAACGTAAAAGTCGATCTTTTTGTTTACATTATAACTTTTATGTTGCCGATAACGAATATTTTAGAATAAATAAACAGCAATTTATTTTTGAAAGAACTTTCGTTTTTTTCATGACCTGAAAAATTAATTATATACTTTTTATAAATGTATCTGAGTTGAATTTAATATTATAGGCGAATATGTTTTAACAATAGGCTTTGTCTTCAGTTTGTGAGTTGGCCAATTAAAAGATTTGATTTTTATCTGATACAACCAATGATAAAATTAGCGGTTTAAGGGTTAATGATGGAAAAAGAAAACATTATTAAAGAAAACATAACAATGGAAGGGTAAATGGTAACAGCTTTTTTCTTCATTCTAAGCCATGATTTTCCAAGATTTTCCTGGATAGACATCATAGAAAGAAGATAATGCCATTAAGCTGAAATGTGATGCCCCTTTTGAAAGCAGTCACATCATGGATATGAAGAAACAAACTGGATAAATGAAGGAAATGATTTTATAAAAATATTCGATACTATGTGCATTTATAGAAGACAAGACAAAACATGTTTCTTAAACTAAAATTATATGTGTCTTTAAAAGACAAACAAAACATCTTTATTATAAATAAAAAAAAAATATTAATAAAAATAGCTGCATAAAAATATGTTCTGTTAATAATAAATTGTAAATGATAAATATTAAAAATATCTATAATCAAAACGCATTTTTAATAAGGATTGACTTCTCATCTACAGATACCTTTGAATTAAAATATAGTAAAAAATGAATACTTGTAATGATTTTATATTTTTTTCAATATTTATATGTGTTTATAAAAGATAAAACAAAACATCTTTCTTAAAAAAAAAAAAGAAAATTATGAACAAATTTAGCTATGGAACTGTGTTTTATTAAAGTTAAATTATGAATACTAAAATACCTATAATCAAAAGGCATTTTTAATAAGGAGTGACTTCTCATCTACAGATACATTTGACTTAAAATAAACTATTTTAAACAATACTTATAATGATTGATATTATTGATTTACAAATAAGTATACCTAGAAGAGCCAGAAATACTGAGTTATTACAGATAGCTCTAACTGGCTAATAACCAAATGCAGTTGCTGTTCAACTTATATGTAGAAATATACATCTGTGCCAGACCAAACAGCAATATTTATGCTAGATATTAGAGTAACCAAATAAAATTACAAATGCTCACCTGCCTATTAATTATATAAGAAAATCATTTTTTATTAAAGATTTTATCTATTATTTGAAAACTCTGAAAAAAGTAATATAAACACAGAATTAAAACATGTTATAAATACGAATTGAGAAATAAAAATACCAAACCAATGAACCTAGGATGTGCATATAGCATGGATTCAAACCTGTATTTGGATAACCATGAATAAAAATATATGTATTATGCTTTAACTAATTTAAAGTTAACTGGAACTCTTGAATTAGACATAAAATATAAATGTAAATGGTTAAAGAACTTGCATTCTTTAATTCATATTGCCCTATTATTGGATACATACCCAGATGCACAATGGACTGTAATTAAACTATTTGCGAATTAAGTGAATTTTTGAATTAAATACAATGCTAGCAGTTATCTTCATTATTATATCTGCAAATGATATCTTCATACAAGAATAATTAAACCATGTTACATGTGAATACTACCTAAAATAATACAAATCACAATTAAGTGAAACTCTGAATTAAGTGCTATAAGTCGTCTTCATTATTATCTCTGTTGTCTTAATATATCACACTCCTCTCTGTGAAATAATTAAATGATTAAAGATGTAGTAAACTGTTTAAGAACTTTTGAGAGAAGGACTTTATTATACTGTCAACAGATTACATTCTATAAGCCATCTAAAATGTTAATGGAAGTAGGGCTCAGAGATACAAAGACTGTCAATGAAATATTTTGCTTGATGGACATTTATTTAAACATGTTATTAAATAAAATTATTGTTACTTAAAATTAATTTTAGTTATCCAGTTGTTCAATTCTATTTTGTTTTAATTGCATCACTCATCATTCATTGCACTTGTTCATGAGAATCTCATGCTTCCTGAGCTACATCTGGCATCACTAGACCCAGATAAGTCAGGTTGTAGTGATATGGAACTCTAGTGGCACTGTTTGGAAAACAAAACATAGAAATGTCTAGATGCTTCTAGTCTCTATGGTGCTACATCCTCTGATGAGCAGGAAATATTGTTGTAGGGAGGGTTAACATCTGCATTGGGGAATGTCAATCGATAGTTCCTTCCTGCAACATGCTCATCAGGAAATTGTTGCAACCGAGGTAATAAAGGGGTTGTATGGGTCCGGTTACATTTGTCACCCTACTGTGAGGCCTTATCTAGATAGCCAATCTATAGACATAATCAGATCATGATTCTGTGATATGAGCAGTGCATATGATGCAGTGATATGATTTATTTAAAAAGGGATGGAAAAAGAACATAAAAATGATTGGCATAAATGGTAGATAAAAAATAAAACAGGCATAACAAAGACTTGAAGTTAAATTGTGGTATGGATGGAGAGAGAAGCTTATCAAAATTGAAATTAAAAATACAAATAATTTTTTTAAAAAAATATTGATGGTAACCAGATCAAAAGCAAAAAAAGTTGATGAATACAGAAAGTATATATAATCTTCCTGAGAAAGAAGATAAATGAGAAGACAAAGCAGATGATTAAAAGCAATCACAGAGAACAGGATAGATGTTCTTGTTAGCCCAGTTAATGAAAATGATAAAAGAAAATAACAAAGAACAGAGAGAACAGAGAGAGGAAGATAACAAAAAAAGAGATAAAGAAAGAGAAGAAGACAACAAGAAAAGAGAGGAACAGAGAAAAGAAGACAACAAGAAAAGAGACAAACAGAGAGAAGAAGACAATAAGAAAAGAGAGGAAGAGAAAAAGAACATAGTGAATACAGAGAAAAAGACAACAAGAAAAGAAAGGAACAAAGAGAAGAACACGACAAGAAAAGAGAGGAAGATAAAAAAGAACACAGAGAACAGTGAGAAGAAGACAAAAGAGAATTGAAAAAACAAATCAGAGAAATAACCGAAAGTCAAAATGAAAAGTTTGACTAGTTAATAAAAGAGATGACTAACAAAATATTAAAAATTAAGAAGGAAGTGATGGTGGAAGTAAAAGGCTCAATAATAGAGCAAAAAGTTAAAATGACCCAGATATGTGAGGCCGTGGATACAAAAAATAATAAGAATTCAAGAATACATGCAAAAGAAGGTGGATATATTGACCACCCAGATGAAAGAGATAGAAATAAAAATTAGCAATACATTGCTTAAACAAGAAAAGGCAAAAACAGTCCCAAAAGAAAGTCAAAAAGAGAATTAGCAAGTTAGTCATGATGTCCATATAACTAACCAGATGTCTGGAATTGTAAACCAATTCTTAAAAATCAGAACTTTTTCAGGGAGCTGTATTGAAGCACCTAAAAATATGTAAAAAGTTTGGAGAGATACTTTAGTATTAATGTATTGACAGAAGAGGCAAAACTGGCAATAGCATGTAGTCATCTCCAAGGTGCAGTGCAAGCATGGTGGGATTCACTGTTCACCCAACCTACAAATTTTGATGATTTTAAAGGAGCACTAATGAACTGTTACTGGAGTGATGATTATCAGGAGGGGATTAAATATAAGGTGCACCAGGAGAAATGTCTACCTGGAGAGCCTTATACACCCTTCTTTAGAAGTCAGATGTCCAGGTTGAGAGCCTTGACATCTGACCCCCTATCTGAACTCCACATTATTAGATTGATACGGCACAGCTGCCCAAGTTACATAAAAAGAATGTTAATTGGGACTGATCATCAATCTATTGAGCATGTTGCTGAACTATTAACAGCCTATGATAGCAGTGGTGTGTCAGCAACCAAAGAAAGAGGAGCAAAGCAACCACAAAACAAACCCCCCTACAGAAGAGATGATGGGACTAGAATAGGAGGCCATCAGATACAAAAGGAAAATACCTCCTCAACAATATAGCAACTATGACCCACCACCATGGACCATCACCAAAAAAATGGAATATCACCATGGAAAAGGCAAAGAAGTTTTTCAACAGGCAGTATGCACAGCCCATACAAAACCCATGTAATAATGAGATCAAATAGTGATGATAACTTGCAGAAAGGTGTGACTAGAAATGCAAGCTATCATGATGATGTATGGCCTGAAAAAGAACTGAAAATAGAACAAAATAGAAGTTCATTACCTCAATGCAGAGAAAGTTGTGATAGGAGAACTGATCATGATTATCAGTCTCCCATGCCAGACTGTAGTTACAATACAGAACAATAAAATAGAAATAGCTGATGAAAACAGTATGTGTGATGTAGCGATGCATGGACTTGTGTTTTTCATGTTGAGATGGGTGGATGATTGAGCAGAGCTGCTTGGATGCATTGTGTTTATGATGCTCTGAAGTATATGCTTGGCACTATCCAGACCTGAATGTTGAGCTCTGAGTTCAGTCCAGCAGTGTGTATATATAGGCATCATGTATAGGCTTTGATCTCATGACTAGACCAAATGAATAAGCCCTTAAGACTCACAGAGTCATGCAGAGTTGGCTGAGAGGCCAAATTGTTTTTTTTTCTGGCTCCTACTTTTTGTGGATGATCCTTCAGGTACAAGAGCGGTAGTGCTTAAAAATGAGGTATTTTCTTGTGACATCACGGGGCAGTATGTACTAGTAGTTTGTGTTTGGCTATCTACTTATTCTGGTATTGGAGGCTACAGTTCATGTATTCACTTTTCCAGCTCATCTTACTCATTTCATCAGCAAATCTAAAACCAATGGAAATGCAGTAATGAGAAATGATGTGTATATTATATGGAATAAAATTGTACTTCTAGACAATTTCATCCCAAAATTTGGTGGGGGTAATGAAACAGATATACTGTTCCCTTTATATATATATATATATATATATATATATATATATATATATATATATATATATATATATATATATATATATATATATATATATATATATATATATATATATATATTCAAAAGATCCCCCCCATTTAAAAAAGATTAGCATGATTTGATCAAATTTAAAAAGAAATAAAGAAAAAGGTTTATAGTTAAAAGAAAATCCTTATTGGTTTTATAGTTTCAAATTACGATGTAAATAAAAGCTGGCATTTATTAAAAAGATTACATTTTTAATGTTTGGAATGATGTTTTCGAATAAAGTGTGATAACAGCTTGAGGCAGTCTTAATAAATTGAAAAACATGGCTTAATCTGCTTTCTTATCTATCCTGCTAAAAAGTAGATTATCCAATCATTATGAAGAGAAAGGCAATCGGACTTAAATGAGAGCTGTGGGATGACTAGGTTACATGGGCTGAACTGTTTAATTAGTCCAAGAATCAGATATATATATAGTCAAGTTGCAAGTTCAGAGCAGATTTTTTAAAAGTTATTTTCAAAGAGATTTTTAGGAGATCAAATAGTCTTTTTTTTTTTCAGAGATATTTTTCAAGTAGCTATTAAAGAAGAATTTTAAAAAAAAGATTTCAATTTTAAAAAGATATTAAGAGCAGTTAAAGAACCTCTATTAATGATGGAAAAAGAAAACATTATTAAGGAAAACATAACAATGGAAGGGTAAATGGTAACAGCTTTTCTCTTCATTCTAAGCCATGATTTTCCAAGATTTGCCTGGATAGACATCATAGAAAGAAGATAATGCCATTCAGCTAAAATGTGATGCCTTTTTTAAAAGCAGTCACTTCATGGATATGAAGAAACAATGTGGATAAATGAAGGTAATGATTTTATAAAAATATTTGATACTATGTGCGTTTATAGAAGACAAGACAAAACATATTTCTTAAGCTAAAATTATATGTGTTTTTAAAAGACAAACAAAATGTCTTTATTATAAATATAAAAAAATTACTAATAAAAATAGCTGCGTAAAAATACATTCTGTTAATAATAAGTTGTAAATGATAAATATTAAAAATATCTATAATCAAAAGGAAATATTTAATAAGGATTGACTTCTCATCTACAGATACATTTCAATTAAAATAAAGTAAAAAATGAATACTTGTAATGATTTTATTTTTTTTTTCAATATTTATATGTGTTTATAAAAGATAAAACAAAACATCTTTCTTAAAAAAAAAAAGAAAATTATGAACAAATTTAGCTATGGAAATATGTTTTATTAAAGTTAAAGTATAAATACTAAAATACCTATAATCAAAAGGCATTTTAATGAGGACTGACTTCTCATCTACAGATAAATTTGAATTAAAATAAACTATAAAAAAACGAATACTTATAATGATTGGTATTATTGATTTACAAATAAGTATACCTAAAAGAGCCAAAAATACAGTGTTATTACATATAACTCTAACTGGCTAATAAACAAATGCAGCTACTGATCAACTTATATGACGAGATATACATTTGTGGTAGACCAAATAATAATGGTTATGCTATATCAGTAAATAAAAATTACAATTGCTTACAGGCATCACAATGGACTGTAAATAAAATATTTGTAATTGAGAAAATTCAGTTACACAATGGACTGTAAATAAAATATTTGTAATTGTGCAGATTCAGTTACACAATGGACTGTAAATAAAATATTTATAATTGTGCAAATTCAATTACACAATGGACTGTAAATGAATTATTTGTAATTGTGCAAATTCAGATACACAATGGACTATAAATAAAATGTCATTGAATTAACTATATGTGGAATTAAGTGGAACTCTGAATTAAATGCTATCAGTGAACTTCATTATTCTCTCTGTTGTCTTAATATGTCACATTCCTCTCTGTGAATTAAAATAACTAATGAAGAAAGACTTTATTATACAACAAATTACATTCTTTAAATGCTATTATTGGAAATATATCAAAGAAACACAATGGACCAGAAATGAATAAAACAATGAATCTTCACATGGATATGAAAGAACTTTATTAGAAGAACTTGCAAATTAACTTGTTAAATAAAATTATTGTTACTTAAAATTAATCTTAGTTATCCAGTTGTTCAATTCTATTTTGTTTTTTATTGCTTCACTCATCATTCAGTGCACTTGTTCATGAGAATATCATGCCTCCTGAGCTACATCTGGCATAACAAGACCTAGGTAAGTCAGGTTGGAGTGAGATGGAACTCTAGTGGTGCCACTTGGAAAACCAAACATAGAAATGTCTAGATGCTTCCAGCCTCTATGGTGCTACATCCTCTGATGAGCAGGAAATATTGTTATAGGGGGATTAACATCTGCATTGGGTAATGTCAATGTGGGCCAAATTTAACTAAATGAAGTGAGCCTTCCACATTGTGGGCCAATTCTAACAAAATGAAATTAAAAAATTATGCCAACTCTACAACTTATATAGATTGATCATTTAAATATAACTAAAAAAATTTATATCAGAATCATTACAACTTATATTTTGTTGTATAACACATTGTGAATCAAATATAACTAAAACGATTGGGAGAGTTTACAAATATAACATATATTATTGGACAGTTTAAGTGAATTATAACTTTATTCAAATGATCACACATCCTTGTTATGGATCAATTATAATATTTAATTATTTCAGCTTGGGTGACCACACTATGTGTTAATTATAACCTATATTTAAATCTATTTGGCATTCAAATACTTGCAGCTAAGTTGCATGCCAATTATAATGTTTTAAGGATGGATCAATTGATGCTTCATCATTACCAGCTAACATGATTTCTAAAGCCTACTGTATTCTTTGACCATGAAAAGACTTGTAATTATAGGTTTACATTTAATAGTAGTGAAATAAAAATATTAATGGAAGAAAGAAATCATAAAAAAAGGAAAATTAAAGAGGCAATTTTGATTGATAAATATAAGGATGATGTTATTAATATGCAAGTTGCAAATACAGCCATACACAGTTTATGGAAATATACATAACACTAAGTTTAAAAATTTTAAAATTCAGTTAAAACTGACGAGGATTACCACATAATCAAAAGTGCTACAAAAGAATTTAAACTATAGTATTGTATTTATCATTAAATATATATATATATATATATATATATATATATATATATATATATATATATATATATATATATATATATATATATATATATATATATATATATATATATATAAGTAGGTTTTTCAGGCTGGAAATTTATAGGTGTGCTGAACAGCAATAAAAAATTTACTACATGAGAGTTTCTAGTCAACTCTCCAAAATTATTATTATCATTATCAGTCTCCACTCTGAATGGCATAACATTAACATATAAATTATCAATGTATAAATGAAAAAATAGGCATGACAGCAGATTAGAAATATAGATAAATTACAATTATTAAGTTAAGAAAATTATCATTTATAATATTTATTAAGCAGGCAAGATTCTTACAAAGATTATTATTAAAATAAAGTTACATAATTTACTTTTAAAAGTTACTACAAATTATTTATTTGAACGTTCATCATTTAGCTAGATAATTTACTTTTAAAAGTTACTACAAATTATTTATTTGAACATTCATCATTTAGCTAGCTTTAGATTTATGAATTAATTGTAAAAGTTTAGTTTAATATTTTTTATATTTCTGTGGGAAGAAATTTACCAATCTTTATCTAACTGAAGCATCTAATGCTAGCACTCTCCATTAGGCTTGCATGTGTGATGTCTTCTTGGCAGGCTGCATTTCGAACTCCATTTACATTCTGGAGCATTTCTCTATGAGAAGGGGCAGCAGGTGCTCTATCCCATGGTTCCCCTTGCAGAAAAACATGTAGGAGTGAACTCTGTTGTCTGAATTTTTGGGTTTTTTATGAACTCTTTCTCATCCTCTCTCACAAGCCATTAAAAGTTGTTTATGACTTTTAATTTTCAATTTTAAATCTTTAATAGCCTGCATAAATTTAATAAAAACAAAGGGATCTGACTTGGCTATTGAGAAATGATGCCAGGTTATTGCTTTTGATTTCACCCTTTTGAACTTTGTTTTAAATCTTTAGCTTTCTGTTTACCATTTAATTAGAGATATTTCTGAGAAACGGATGACTTTCATTCTCTCTTGTTTTAAAAGAGATGTAAAGTGTCAACATTCCATTATATGCATAAGACATATACCCCTGAATTTAAGAATTATATGCAAATACCAACAATTCTGTAAATTATATAACTTAAAAATAATTTAGAAACAATTTAGAAAATATGTAATGTTTACTAAATCTATGGCATTACAGTTTCCTTTGCATATATACATAGGTGTGCTCCCAAACATACAACATATTCATAACTTATTTTAAATTTATTAATTTAATCATATTAAAATTATAGCTGTGTACACATTACACACATACAAACATTAGTATTACCATCAGATGTGTTCACATACATTTTAATATATGGCAATTACATCCCAAATCAAATTATCATAAGCTTATATATGTGGACTGAAAGGGGTTTGAACTGGGAAAAATATACTATTATGGAGCATAGTAGGTGAAACTGGATGATAAATAAAGCATATTGCTTCATTATATATATTGTCTATTGAAAATAACAAACCAATATTTTATTCATGGTCAATATGTGCAATATCTTAGCATCATATTCAAGTAATAGAACATTTTAAAACTGACTAAGCTGGTTATCTTTATCCAAATTGGAATGAGTAACTAAAATGAATATATTATTAAAAAAAATTATCTCAATTCTTGAATCATTATTCAAAAGAAAATCATTATACTCCTTTCATCTGTTCAAAATATCATTATCATTATATAAGAGATTGTCATTGCTGGATTTAAGAGAATTGTGATGCTGTTTCTCAGGATGCATGTTGCCATCAGAGCACGAAAAAATGTAAAGTGATCACAATAAGTAAGATATTCCATCTGCAACTTTAATTCATCAATCACTTTTATATGTTTTTGTCACCCATAGAACATCTGTCTTCAGACATCTATATTTAATATAAGGCTCCACATTTACTTTCTTGATTGGCAACAGAAAATATTCACATTTTATTTTAATCAAAGTTACTAAAATCAGTTGTAATTCTTCTTCTAGTGAGGCAAGTACAGATTATTAATGTGGAGTGGAGTTTATGATAATACAAAAAAAGATAAAATAAATGTTTTAAATTATGACTTGATCAAAGCTTTTAACTATACATCAATTATTAAGATCATGAATGTGAAGCAAAGGAAAGAACATAACCTTATTTCTTGCATTCCATATTCTTCTTCATATTATATCTAACTTCAACGTATATTGGGACAGATTTTTTGAGCCAAAAAACATGTGTGTCTAATTTTGTATATTAACCATATATAATACTATTACATTTGTCCTTCCATTTCAAGCAAATATCAGTTCGAAGAGTTAAAATGAAATGATAGTGTGACTGTTATAATATATATAGTAACTTTCTCCCCAAAACCGCTGTACTATAAATGAATCATATCACATTTTAGGGACCATAATCACTACTGTACCCTAGCTTCCTGATCTAGCTGGTCATCAATGAATCTTACCGCACATTTTAGTGATTAAATTCTCTTATGGAATCTATCATACTCACACGCTCAAGAATATAAGCATGAAAAAACAAAAATGCAAAACTAACGAAATGATTCCTGGATTAAATAAAACTAGCATGAAACTGTCTATCTAAAGAAGATCACAAGGCGACTAATAAAGATAAACACTTCTGGTTAAACCAGCCCTGAAATCCACACAAACAAAATGAGCCCTGAAATCCACACAAACAAAATGAGATAAGTTAAATTTGATATTCAGCAAATTAATAAAATAACTAATAAGTATATGTCTTGAGTGATGATGAAATTATACTTATAAATGAAATGTTATGTAAATTATGATGTAAATGACTAAATGGATGATGAAATGAAGTAATAACGGAATAGTGGAATGAAATGAGTCTAAGAGTAAAGAGAAAAAAACGAATAGATATGAAAATAATGAATGATTAAGATGATGATAGAATAAGAGTTAATGAATAGTGAAGATGATAAAAGAATAAAAGTCAATGTATGATTAATCAATTATGATACTGAATTAATGTCAGATGAGAATGAATAAATAAAAGGATTGATCAAGGTGAAATTGAAGAACAATGTTGATGATGAAGACTCTATAAACTAATATGAGATTAAATGGGAAAAAGATAAGCTAAATACAAATAGGGATTTCAAGCTTGAAACAACCAGAACATCCATCATAAAATTAAAACAAACTATACATTTTATATCAACAAAAGTAATTTGCATATTAAAGCTTAGTTAACTTTCATAGACTGTGAAAGTAATCTATTGTAAGTTCAGCTATAATAATTAACAAGATATAAACTTTATTACAAACTTAAATTCTATCTTAAGACTTAACAATTAATTCTTCTCAGGGTTCAAACACTATAAATTGTTATACAACATATATTTGGGTCAGTAAGAGGGATTTTACCACTACCCAAACATAATGCACAAAACAGCTCTCAATATAAACTCAAATTAAGAACTATATTTAGCCGTTACTCACCAACTTTATAATTAATATAAAATTTATGAATGGAAATGACTTTTTGGATAATTAAAAAAAACAATAACTTACCAAATTCCTTTTCTTAAATAATTATAAACAATGTGATCAAGATCATTGAATGATAGCTCTGCAGATTTAATTAAATCAATCAAATCAAGACTATGTTTATCTTTTAATATATTTTTTAAAACAATCTGTACTACAAGTTATTCACATTTTAATTATCGTGTGATAATGCATTAGATGTACCAATAATCTATAAGACTTACCAAAATTATTATAATAACATAGCATAATATAATTAATAGTGCTATATTGGTTGATGATGATTTCAAATTTATCTTCTAATAGATTGATAGCACTAACAATAATAGTGTATATATGTGGTAATTAGCAATAAGACTACATGCAACTACATAAATTTTTAAATACAACAAACTTTATTTACACTATGTACAAAATTTTAATTTACAGATATGGCATGAAATAAAACTAATCTATTGAAATAATTTATGGATGGGACAAATACTTATTACCGCTTTTGACCATATACTCAGCAAATGATACAACCAAATAGAAAATAATGTTCAAAATATCATTTGTTGCTCTTTGGCATATTTTTAAAAATAAAATACTAAAACCTATTTAAGCTGCACTAGCACTTAAATTACATAATAGCAGTATATTTAGAACTCTAGGATATGCACAAAGTTTAAATTTAGAATTCCAACATTATAAAGTATTGCATTATCCCAAAGCCCTATCTTTTACAGAATATGATAAGGGCAATTATCACATTCTGTGCAATTACTAACTTATTTAACTTTGAAATGACTAAGTTTAGTGCATTAAATGAATATGATTAAACATTCAAAAATCAAGGACACCTAGATCTCATTAAACCTTACCTATGTCCACAGCTCAACCCTTGAATACATAACTGATCTTACAATTTTATTGTCACATCATTATCTGATAAAAAATGAATCCATTCTGCCAGTGTGCATCTCTTACTTTTACATTTTAAATTCTACAATTACAATTAGATTCTGGTTTGGTCTGTCTGTACAGATGATGATCTTCCAACATCATAAACACTATTTCAATTAAGAAAACACTATGCTATATCTGTGTTCCTAGCTTTAACATTGTTTCCATACTTTCTATATGATTTTGACCTGTTACACTTCACCATACACGGTGGAAAAAAATTTCTCCATATTATCATGAGGAATTTAACACTAAGACGGGAGACTTTATAAAAAACAACATGACAGTTGTATAATAATATATGGCTGATTCTATACCTCTCCATGGGTATACATATGTGTGTGGGCCTTGCCTCACCACGAAAAGACTAGAATTCAAACCATAGATATCCTTTCTTTTTAGGATTATTTATACTAATGAGCATTAATTACCGCTCAGATTCTATCTAACTTTTCTCTCATGAAATTAGCCATAGGTGACTCCATGAGCCTATGCTCCATATGAATATTAATATATCGGATGCCATTCAATTGGAACATCTTATTAACTAAAAACAGTCACTAGTCATTCTCAAATTATAGCAAGACAAAAACAATACCAACAATAACAGTTAAAATCTACATATTCCCTTCTATAATGTAAACTCAATGTATTAACAGCCCAAACCCAAAATACTTATGTCCAATGATTGTTAATCATTTTAGAATGACAAATATATTTTTATTAAAGATAGCACAACAGATTCAAGCAATAAAGATCCAACCTGCATTTGTCTTCAAAGTGGACACGTTCACTTCTATAGCAATTTACAAAATAAAAAAAAATTATATCACATTTTCTTTTATATCAGAAAATACTTGTCATGCCAATATAGATATTTTTGATAAAATGTCTGTACCTTTACCTTTTTATGAATATACCCTAACATTAGTTTTAAACTATGAGAGAAGTAAATATTTTATAATTCTCTCTAAATAAACGCTATATATCTATTTTCCGGTTTTCCCTTAACTAAAAAAAAATATGCATAAAATAGTTGTGTACATTTTACACATTTTTCTTTTTCTTTAACCCAATATATATATATATATATATATATATATATATATTGGGTTAAATATATATATATATATATATATCAAAATATTAATATAAAACAAACTAACCAAAGGAAATACATATAAAAACAAAAAAAGACTTATAAATCCAATAAATAATATTATATTTTTGATTATCGCCATTTTACTGTGTATTTTTTTTTTCTTTCTGATGAAAACCAGTCCTCTGGTTGAAATATAATATTATTTATTGGATTTATAAGTCTTTTTTTGTTTATATATATATATATATGTATTTCATGCCAAAACCAAAACATATACATTTTAAAATAAATTTCCCCAAACAACACATTACATAAGTAATATGTAACACAGCAGTAATAATAATAAAAATAAATGTACATTTTTATTCATTAACTTTTATACTCTGTTCCAAGTTATTTATCCTGGTGAGTTAGAATAATATAAATGGTTATTAGGATGAACAATCAGCCTAGATTAAGCATATATATTTCATTATCCTGTTGTATGTATAATAGAACAAAATTCAACACTTATACAAAAGTAAAAAAATATTTGAGAGTTTCCGTGGTGATAATTCATTAGGCAATTAACATTCACATTTCTAATTGTAGCAGATTTAAAAAGATAAATTTATCTACTTTGCTCTAGATAATTCAAAACAAACTTCAAAACAAACTTATTAAAATCTTTATTGATTTATTTTTGGAAGCATTTCAAAAGGAAGTATAATATGAATCATTTACTACAGTTAAAATCAAGATAATTTTCCTTGAAAAATTATTGGAATTTTATTACATTTAATATTTATTTATTTTTACTTTTAAAAGTTATTTATTAGTATGATTTACCCTCCATGCAGTAATGTGTAACAACTTTTAATAATCTGAGCATTGTAAATGTTTTAAAATACTATTACAATGACAACGTATATTTTCCCAATACAATTTTAAAAACAAATATTTATTTTATTACCTTTCCATTGGAAAAATAATAACTGTTTACTAATACTAAGATGAATTTATCCCATTATCATGTTGACATATTTAGCAATTTAATCAGCTGGTAATTGATTATTTATTTCATTACATAGGTTCCCGCGCGATAAAATTTTGCAGACTATAGACAATAACATTACGACAATATTTTAATATTTACTTTATTAAAAGGTAGATTATTTCAAAATGACTTTTAAATTTATTTACTGTATATCATATATCACACTTGTTTTAATATTATCTCCAATTATTATTATTATTATTATTATTATTTTCAACTTGATATTTTAATTTACAAGTACATAACATCGTTTTGCTAGACAATAAGAAAGGCAAGGCGCGAAATTCACACACTATCAACTTCTTAGTTTATGAATCAATAATTTGTGCATTCTTATTAAAGAAGAAATTTTAATTATATAAATAATATAAGAGTAAAAGCTTACTTCTTGAAATTTCCTGAGTTTGAAGCAGTACTTATTCAAACAAAAACTTATCTCCATGGTTTTAATTTCCTTCTCCCGTGAGAATCCTAGGAAATATGCAGTCATGGAAATGGCTTAAAATATAGCAAGGTTTTTAAGATTTCTTATTCAAACATCTTTAGACAGCAAGGTATTCTACTTCCATACAATTAATTTCAGAATTTTGCTGATTTTTAATTTTTTTATTATTTTAAATCAGAGCTGAGGTTTGTGTTTACTTGGTTCTTGTTTTTCTTAATTAGTCCACCTCCCTACAACTATGTTAGAACATATATAGTTTTTTATTATATTGCACTCTGGGAGTGAATTAGCCAATAATTTTGGTGTGCATAATTAGTATTACACCCTCTGTCTTCATTTTTAATAACTACCCATTATTACCTAAGACAGCTTGGTGTTTAATACTAAAAAAATATTCTTAAATAATTTACTATAATGATTTATTTTACAAGACTTTAACAATTTAATTTAATTATTTATTTATTTCAATTGCTATTCAAAACTAATAAAATAGCAATGTATTTATCTACCAAACAATAATAATACTTTTAAATTGTTATTTTAGTCTAGTCAGAGCCTAGACTGTGTTTGAAATCTTATCTCCACTTAAGCAAATTTCCCAGTATATTCAAAATAATGTCTATTGAAAACCACTTTAGTAAGATTTTGATGTTAAATATATCATCATTTAAAATTTTGGAATTATTAATTTAGGAACCTAAATAAAAGGTCACAATATATATATATATATATATATATATATATATATATATATATATATATCAACTATCTATATATATATATAATATATATATATATATATATATATATATAATTAGTTTCCAACCAGTAACCACCTAAACATTCACAGTAAATATAGCAACCAATATTTCTAACTGCTGTCAAGGCAACCTTCACACCTTTTAATATCACTTTTTATTGTGTTAAAATTACGACATTTGATTTCACTTTTGCATATGAAGTTTAAATTTAACAGTTTAAATATAGCTATAAGAATAAGAAATGCACTTTTTTATTTATCATTTAATGATGTATGGGTCTTATTTGTCCTTAGCCAACAGGAGGGTGAAATTAATTTATTTCGGTAGAAGATCTATAATTTTTATATATAATACTTAATTGTTTACTTATTTGAATCATTCACCTCTTTCTATTCATGTGCAACGATTTTAAAATTATATGCATACATTATTCTTAAATTTCAAAAATACAACCATTGGATATAAACTTGTCAATAAAAAGTTTAAAATAAGCACTCGCTATAATTTCTTTTTCTCTCAATATATACTTTCTTAATCTTTGAATGTCTGTGAAAATGTATTAATAACTAAATTAAAATTATTTTTGATATTTTATTTTTTTGTAAAATAAAAAAATAATGTACCATTCAAAACGTGTAAAGGTGAATGAATTCTGATTTTACAAACAAATAAAAAAATAATAATAACGTACCTTAAAAAATATTGTAAGATAGTGTCAAAAGCTAACTCTGATGTCATGTGGAAAAAAAATATTTTTAAAATAAATATAATTTGTTTCATAAAATATCTTTATAACTATTATTAATTTCACAAATTGTCCTCTTCACATAACTTTATATTTTATCATCATAACATTGTTTCATTATCTTTATTTCTTTTTCTCATCTTGAAACTAACCATTCTCTGGAGACAAATCTGATTCAAAATATAACTCTATTCATGCTGAAAACATAACCACCAATGTTCCAATTAAGCAAATTTATTGTTCAAGCAGAGAAAGACTTTTTATTTCATTCTTTACATTTCAATGGTAAAATACCAGCTGTAAAAATAAAAATGAATTTATATATATATGTATTTCAGAAATGACTGTAAATTCCTTGTAGATTTTACTGAAAAATTAAAATTATTTTTTCATTATTAGAAGAAACGGAAAATTAATATTACCACAAACATGGAAATTTTATAAAATCTTTATATATATATATATATATATATATATATATATATATATATATATATATATATATATATATATATATATATATATATATATATATATATATATACACACACATTTAAACCCACTTCCCATTCCATATTACTCTTTTAAGACTACATTCAACTAATATATATTAATTTAGGTATTTACTTTTACATTAATGAGTTTTTATGTAAGGGGCTAATTATATGGATATTGAATTGCTGTTTACCCATGTAATTAGTATTAATTTTACATACATTGAATTTTCCAAGATAAACAGATTAATTTATAAAAAAAAATGTCAATTCAATTTTATTAAGTACTTTAATTCTAAATAATTAAAAGACTTTTCTTGTGCAAACTGTAATATTTATGTTCGCATTATAAACATGAAACAAGAAGGGGTTATGTCGTGTTTTGTCTATTATTCGCTGAACATGCATTCAACTAATCAGTCAATTCACAGTGCTCAACTATACTTCAGATTGATAAAGAAAAATGGGATATGTATTTCCATGATATCAATCCAATTGTAGCTTACTATGTAAAGCCTTTGGGACTAGGGAGTTTTATAGACTAACTAGATAAAACATTAGATATATTAATAAGACAAAAAAAGTGTTGAATTTTTTGTCAGAAATAATATAAAATAAAAAATAATTATATATTTTATGATTCCATGAATCAATGAACATGGGTTGTAATAATTAACATAAAAGAGTATCATATATATTAGACATATTGGTATTAAAATTATTATAGGTATAACATTAAAAAATATTTTATAATTAACTTTCCTGTAAATAATATACTGTTGTTGTTTAGATTAAAACTAATTCCAGGAAACCTAGTAATTGTTATATATATATTGTTCCATTACAATTTAGTCACTAGATATCATTTATATATATATATATATATATATATATATATATATATATGATGACTGATAACCAAATGATGGAGTAAAAGAAAAAAAAAAGTTAATGAGAAAATGCAGAATTTAATGTATAATGAAAATTGATTTCAATAACATAGCAATGTATAAAAATTGTGATTAATTAATAATAGATTCTGAATTAGGCATTAAACAAATAACAAGGAAATGTTAAATTGAATATAAAAAATTACAATATGTGAATTTATTTATAGTAAATTTAAGAACAATATTAAAAATGCAAATGCACTCCTTAATATTGACTTCTTATTTGGATAATAATTTGATCATAGTATAATGAAAATTATTTTTTTAACAAATAAACTAAAATATATACTATTAATAAACGGGAAAAAAATCTTATTATTTTATTTTTGTTTTAGATCAATTTGATCGTAAAATAATAAAAATAATAGAATGATTTTGAAATTATGCATGTAGAAAAAGAATAAAGAAAAATAATTTTTAACAGTTTAAAATAAATAATTAACATTTGTTAGTAATACTTATGATTGAATTAATCATCATTATTCTTTTTTTCACATAGTTCCCGTTTTTTTTTTATCTTTTACTGATCTCATGCATTTCAGTTGGTATACGCTTGTTTATCACATACCTCTCATATGAAAAAAAAAAAAAAAACATTTATGTGCATTGACAATGGTGTATAATGTTTTAGCATTCTGAATTCTAACTTTTAACTATATACAATTCAATCTTTATTTTTATTTTCTGAATTTTAATTATTTTTTACTTTCTAGTTTTATTTTTTTTGTTCTGGAATCATAAGGATTATACTCATTGCAATTTCTGCTGATAGTGGTAATAATGAATATTGACAAATAAATTCTAATAAAGTAATGAATTATTCAAAGAAGATTTGAATGATAATCAGAAAAGTGATAGACTATAAAACAAAAATAAATCATTTGTATGTAATAAGATCTTCAGTAAATTGCAAAAAATAGAGACAATAGGCTTATTAATGAATTTAAATATAATACAAATAAATTTTGAAGGAATAGATCATAATCTGAAAGAGGAAAATATATAAGTATTTTTTAAATGATGGATTGATTTCATCTATAGTAGAACATACAGCTTGAATAGAAAAAAAATTGAATCATAGGAATACAGTATTTAAAGACTAAAATGATATTTTATTAGTAGACAGGAAAAATAATGAAAGGTAAAAAAAAAAAACTATAGATATTTCACTTTATTATTATCCATAAAACAAATTATCCAGTTAACAAATGTAACATATAGTATGACTAGAGAGGACATCTCTCTAGGTTAATCTATGAAAATTTTTGTTTTTTTAATCTTTTAACTATATGAAAAAAGTAATAATATTTTATTTCTGTTAAATGTAAAAAAAAAAAAATCACTTAGATAAAAATAAAATAGCGATAAAAATAAATAAAAATTTTAAAAAAATGAGATGAAATTTTAATTGAATTAGTAAAAACTTTTGATAAAGAGTGTTAGACAGTTAGTTGAAATTTATATTGCTATTTATGAAATTATATGAGTGGCTGTTAGATTCTGGTGAGAAAAGCATTAGGCAACAAAATATAAAGATTTAGAAGAAATAACATTTATACGTGAAACTAACATTCTGTTGATTGTATTTAATGGTAAATTAACTATATTATAGACACATTTATATATGTAGTTTACAATGTAACAAAAAATAAAATAACAGCAGATGAATTAAAATACTTAAATATGTTGCTGACAAAAAGAGAGAATAATTGTTTGTCTCAATAATTTTGATAAAGTATTTTATATAGAAAAAATGATTAATTTGTTGAATATTTTTGATCAAGAAATATATTTTTTTAGAAAATGTTTATATTATATCAGAAATTAATTATAAATTTAATGGTTTATTTTTATATGAAAATAAAAAGACAATACTTTATACATTAAATTTCATTTATATTATGCAGTTTGTACATAAAAAAATATGGGCAAATATTACTACAAATGGAAATTCCCTGGTATTTAAATTAAACAAGAATATGTTCTAGTTCTAACTTTATGTTTTATTAAGCAGATATCAATATGCAAATTAGATTGATGGCAGAATTTTTAATTTGAACTTATTAAAAGCTAAACAAAAATTTCATCTTAGTATCAACTGAATTTATATTACACTGATATTTATTCTATTCTGGATAATATAAAAGTTGATTTTCAGAATGTACATAGTAGTTTCAATGAAATATATAATAATTTTTGATTATAGTTAATGTTCAAAGAAAGTTACATCCATTATCAAACAATAAAAGAAAATAATACATTTTAGAATCAATGCTTAACAATTTGAAAATAGGATTCAATTTAAATATATTGATTTTTTTTAAAAAATATGAAAATAGATTAAACTATAAAATACAATACCACATCAATATTACTACTGTAATTAAAGTGAATGTGTGCAGAGCTATTATTTTATAAATTTATTTTATGAAAATTGGATTGAGATCTCTTATCAGAGTATGATTAAGATATAAAAAAATATTTTAAAAATATTGTATAAAATTCTAAAAATATGATGACAAGTTCACAAAATCAAACAATTGTTATGATTTTTATTGTAAAATTATATTTCAATTGGATTAGTTATGTGAAACAAATAAATGACAATTGAATTTCTAAAACTATTTTTTGATGATTATGAGGATAGTTTTTAAAAAGGAAGCAGACCTTAATTGCATTATAATGATTATAATAAAGACATTCTATCTATAGAGACTATCTCAGTAATATTCCAAAAATATTTATTGCTTTCATTGGAAAGATATGACTAAAGAAGTTAAAAGTTTGCATTATAAAATATCAAAGTCAACAACAAATTAATGGTTATTATAGTCCTAAAGTTGAAATGATGATATTTTATGAAAGTATACATAATTAAAACCATATAATAAAACATTAGAGACTTTATAGAGATAAATATGAATAAAGTTGATAAGAAAAATTGCAATATAAGATATGCAATGCAGAAATGTTGACAAATTATTTATTGAATACATTTTGAGAAAAGAAAAAAAATTAATGGAGAGTAGACTTCTAAACAAGAAAATAATAAAACTTATATTGGAAGAAGTTATGATGAATAAAAAATAGCAGAAATAAGTCATTAGACAAACTTTAAAAAAATATTATGTGATCTTCATAAAAAAATAAAAAAAGTATTATTTATTAGATCAAGAATAATAAAACAAATGTAAAGATGTATGTAATATCAATTATGTCTTCTGAAAGTGGTTATATTAAAATAAATTTGAACAGACACTATATCAATTTCCACAGTTAAAAAAAGAAACTGTTCATTTAGTACAATCTTCTATTTTAAATAAAAATCATTTGCATTTTAAAGATGAAATTAAATAATTATCAACATCAAGAAAATTCAAACTCTACAAAATTCCTATATACATATGTTTAATCACTGATGACCAATTACCTTAGCTATAAGAACTTTCCATTGACTCATTGTAAATTGAAAGATTTCATGAGTATTTATGTGGAATAAGAAATGTGGACTTAATTAGTGAAGATTTGAATAGATTCTCTCAGATCTAACCACTTCAGCTTCACCTATTTATATAAAAAGTAGGTTGAAGTAAATCAAGAGTTCCCCTCTTTTTTTCCAAAACATAAGCTTGTGGTTAATCCCTGTAGAGGTCCCTAATATCACATTTTTATGTGAATATTCTTGAGGTTACTGCCTTAGTAAATATTACTTAGCTATCAACAAAATATGCACCACCTCATTTAGCCCACATAATAAATATAAAGAAGAGCAATTACATACCAAACCAAAATGGATAAAACAAATGAACTGTTTCAAGTTAGAAGGATAATAAATACTGTATTAAATTTTTAATAAAAATCAATTTCATTATCCTAAATTGCATCATTAAAGAAGACCTTCTCTGAAAATTCATTATTTCATCTCAGCATTAAATTAATAATTCAATATTCTTAACTCATGATATGTATAATCCAAATGAGGAATTGATTAATCTCATTCTAAAATTTTAATTATATGTCTTTCTCAAAGAATCAATCCAATCTTTTTCAAACAATAAATACAAAAATTAATACCCTCAACAAAAATAATTTTTCCAATTGGAATAACTAATATTTCATAATATTTTTAATAAGAATAAACCAAATAGTGGGCAACAAAAATGTTTTTTAAATGAAAAGAGACTCTTTGATTCTTCTTTGAGGGTTTAAATAAACCAAGCAAGGCAAATTCCTAACATCCACTTCATGTGTTTCATTGCATCTATTATTATTATATTATTCATATAACATATTATGGGTTTCCCACCAATGTGCATCAGTTAGCATGGTGAATTTAATATATTAAGATCAAGAAATACCATGATTTCTCTTCTAGTTGCCTGATAGCTCTTAACTAAATTAGTTAACAGTTGAATTTTTTTGATGACAGTTTGAACAGTTGTGAGAATTAACACTTTCAAATAGATATTTACAATCATGACATATAAAATTAAATGATGCCCATTATTTTTCATAGAGTAGAAAATTATCGGCCAAGGCAGATTGTAGCCAAAGGTAGAAAGTACTAAAAACTCCTAATTGCAGATGCTAGGCAGCCATTTGTTGATATTTTTTTATTTAATTAATAACTACTGCAGATCATTTTTGAGTGAAAAAAGATGACAGAAGTTGGAAGAAAAACTGTATAATATCAAATGAGACATTGTCAGACAATGCGATGTTTAAAAAAAATAAAAAGGCAATTGATTTTAAAATGGACATATTCTATATTACAATGGCAAAAATATAAGAATCACAAGTTGAATAGGATTCATTAGAAGTAAAAAGTGGTAGAACAATTTTGTGGAGATTGGTGAAATACCAGGCTAACAAGCAACTGAAGAATAATAAGACCTAAACTGCTGGGTTATTTATGTGCTATTTCCATTTCCCGCGCACGCATAATCTGTCTTGTTTTAAATTAGAAGTTTTAGTTCAGGACAAATCCCTATCTCAAGCTCAATGTGAATTAAAATAGCTCACCAGAGTTTTAATCTATCTATAAATTAATTAGTACAAAATTAAATTTCTGCTCTTTTCAAGAAAAATTAAAATAGATTATATTAAAAATAAAAAAACAGAAATGCCATTAAACTTTCCAAAATTAAAAGTTTTCTCAAAAAGGATTAACTTTCAAATAGCTTTTTAAAATAAAAGTTAGTATTAATAAAAAAATTCTGGAAAGAAAAATAAATAAGTATATGTGTTGAACTATACTCTGATTACGTAAAAGAACAAGCGTTCAACTTTAAAATTAACTGTAAATATTGCGATGGAACTTTTGAAGAAGATGGTATCTGGTTCAATATATATAAGGAACTTGAACACAGACATTCAAACTCTCCTCCAATACATCTTATACAACTGATATACATGACCACATACATGTGAAAAATATCAATGATCTCCAATATATGTATATTGGGCTGAACCAGCACTCATCACTTGGTCCAGATCACTAATCCCCAACACATACATATAATCACTGCTTAGTTTATATTAAGGTATCAAATCTTCTAACTTTAATGGACACTTCAATCCTCTCCACTTAATAAAATTTACCATTTACTTTACATCAATTCATATTATTTTAGTTTTATTTTTTTATCCAGACTAAATCTGAGATTTATTTTATGAAATTTATTCACAAAATTCAGATCATAATTACTTATTTTGGGAAATAAATTAAGATTTTATTGGAAATAATCATTACATTGTAATATTAAATGTGCACTGATATAGTTATCTTTCTCTCTATTATGCATGTTTTTATTTTTAAGACCAGATTTGAACTTCCCTTTAATAATTTTAAATATTATTAAACAATTAACTATTTACAGATATTATTAAATTATCCTTTAGTATTTTATCCTGTATATATATTTTAAAAATAAATTCTTTATTAAGATTTAGCATTTATAATACTTTAAGTTAATCTCAGGTTCAAACCCTAAGCTAACTAAATGAATGTTATTTTTCATAGTTTAATAAAAAAATATTTTTGTCTTTATAAAATTTAAAATTACACATCTTACAATTTATTACCAATGTATTTTATGATGAGATATACCAATAACAAAAGCTCAACTTTTCCCTTCTTTTAAATTTAAATTTTATAATGCTTACCCTATATATATATATATATATATATATATATATATAGGGTAAGCATTATATAAATATATATATATATATATATATATGAAAAACAAAAAAAAAAAACAAGTTAAAAACTTGCTAATGCTTGTATTTATGGCAACAGATGATGTTCTACCAAAAACACCGTCAAGCGTATGTTTACATAAATGTGAGAGCAAGCATTCACTATCTCTAACTTTAATTCCACTTTCAGATCATGATTTCAAGCTATTTGCTATCATCAGTGAAAGACAGGAATTTTAGAAACTAGATCTAAACACAAACTCTGAGCGTTTATGAAACAGTTTCTATCCAGCTTGCAAGTGTGAATCTTTTAGACATGTAATGTCTTCAAACTCAGCATAGCAAGCCAGATAGCTATATGGGTCTGATCTCAGTTCAGCATCACCACATAGTAGAAGCCTCTGCAATATATATCATTGGTAGAAAGACCTCAAAAGTACATTTATGAAAAACAAAAAAACAAGTTAAAAACTTGCTAACACTTGTATTTATGTCAACAGATGGTGTTCTACCAAAAACACCATCAAGCATATGTTTACATAAACGTCAGAGTAAGCATTCACTATCTCTAACTTTAATTCCACTTTCAGACCATGATTTCAAGCTATTTGCTATCATCAGTGAAAGACAGGAATTTTAGAAACTAGATCTAAACACAAACTGTGAGCATTTATGAAACAGTTTCTATTCAGCTTGCAAGCGTGAATCTTTTAGACATGTAATGTATGCTGAGTTTGAAGACATTACGTGTCTAAAAGATTCACACTTGCAAGCTGAATAGAAACTGTTTCATAAATCCTCAGAGTTTGTGTTTAGATCTATTTTCTAAAATTCCTGTCTTTCACTGATGATAGCAAATTGCTTGAAATCATAATCTGAAAGTGGAATTAAAGTTAGAGATAGTGAATGCTTGCTCTGACGTTTATGTAAACATATGCTTGATGGTGTTTTTGGTAGAACGCCATCTGTTGACATAAATACAAGCATTAGCAAGTTTTTAACTTGTTTTTTGTTTTTCATAAATGTATCTTTGAGGTCTTTCTAGCAATGATATATATTGCAGAGGCTTCTACTATGTGGTGATGCTGAACTGAGATTAGACCCATATAGCTATCTGGCTTGTTATGCTGAGTTTGAAGACATTACGTGTCTAAAAGATTCACACTTGCAAGCTGAATAGAAACTGTTTCATAAACGCTCAGAGTTTGTGTTTAGATCTAGTTTCTAAAATTCCTGTCTTTCACTGTTGATAGAAAATAGCTTGAAATCACGATCTGAAAGTGGAATTAAAGTTAGAAATCGTGAATGCTTGCTCTGATGTTTATGTAAACATATGCTTGACAGTGTTTTTGGTAGAACGCCATCTGTTGACATATATATATATATATGTATATATATTGTATCATTCCTAAAAACAGTCAAACAAAACAAAATTCTTTAGCCTCTTGGAATCAAATATTATGTCTATTAATCTACCTTTAGAAAACGCATAAACTCTAAAATACCAAGAAATTTAAAACAATAACTTATCTTAAAATATACATTTTTTACAGCTTCTGCTTTATATTCTAACAGAATACAGAATGAGGCTTAGTGAAATATTTGTTCCCATAATACCCTCTGGAGTTAAAAGCATAAAAGCATTTTCTTCAACTTGTTTTACAATTTTGTAAGTACCTTCATATAAACTTTCAAAAAAAAAACATTTTATGTTTGTTCTTCTAAACAATACTTACATGTAGTGCATGTAACAATACAAAATCATTTACTTTAAAGGGGTGTGGTTTATTATGTGACTGCTTAAGTCTTTTCTTTCCCATAATTTTAAGCTTTGTCATTGCTTTTTCTATGTTAATTTGAATGTCAATATTTTTCCTAACTTCTGGGAAAGAAGTTTTAATTAATAATGGTTCATGGACCTCACATGTAGTATCATTGGAGAAAAGCCAGTGTATTCATAATAACTTAAATTTATATAATTTACAACTTCAGGCAATTTACAAACCCATTGAGGATGATGATCTGGCACATATATTGGAAACAAATTACTTAACTCTCTCATTATGTGCTCACAAGGATTTGATTGTGGATTCCTTATGGAGCTCATAATATGGCTTATTTCTTGAGTTTGGATCCAGTTATTCCATTGATAAAATATAAATGCAGTTACATGATCAGTTAATATACTATCAGGTTTATCAACAGTGAGAAACTGATTTTTTATTAGGCATTTAACACATTTTTTGCATGTTTTTGGTATGGAATAAACCACTATCTATTTATGAAATATGTCATATGCAACTAAGATAAACTTTTGCCAGTTAAAAGATGGAAAGAGTCCATAAAAACTGATCATGAAACAATTCATTAGTTGATCAGGAACAATTTATTGTGCTGCACCTGCATAATGCCTTTTACAATATTTTGATTTAAGACAATTGTCACATGATTTAAATTTTTGTATAATTCTCCTATACATATTTATATAATAAAATATATATTTTAACATATATAAATTTTTGTGAGCCCCATAATGACCATACTTATTATGGATATACACTATTAATTTATCAATTAAGGATCACAGAACTACAATTCTCCATGAACATACAGCATTAACATTCATGTTAAACATTAAAATTTTTGATATACTTTATATCTTTGACAAACCCTTTTAATATATTTATTAGTTTGAGTTTTATTACCATGACTATTTAAGATATTTATGATTTTATTTAATTTCATGTCCTCACTCTGAATCATAGGAATATTTTTTATAATTTTTCTATGTAGATTCATCCCTTATAATATTCAGATTATTAATAAATATGTTCTGAGTATCAGGGTTTTTAGCTACCAGACAGATAGGGTGATGACTAAGATTATCTGCAGGAATATTATTTCTCCCTACAATATAAATAATTTTTTAACTGAATTGTTGAATATAAGTTCCATCTAATAAGTCTTATTATTTAAGTAACTATGATTTAAAAACTCCAAATTTCTATGGACTGATAACACAACCACTTCAGAGCTTACAAAAACTGGTGCAATTTCAGGAATCCCCAGACAACAGCTAAAGGTTCTTTTTCCATGATGAAGTAGTTCAGTTCTACCCTCTTAAGTACCTACTTAAGAAATATAACACGAGGCATCTGATTATCATCAGCTTAATGCAGAACTACTCCTAGACCATAGTAAGTAGTATCTATCTGTAAATGAAATGTTTTACTAAAATCAGGATATGCTAAAATAACATATTTTAGAAAATTTGTTTTACTCCTGTTAAATTCATAACATGTTCAGTGGTTCATTGTCACTTTTTATCCTTTTTTTAATAATTCTCATAAAACTTATGGTAGTAGTTGCATAGACCAAAGGAAGATTTTAACTGTTTCACAGTTTTAAGTATAGGGAAATGGAGTATAGCAGCTATCTTTTCTGAATGGGGTTGAATGTCATGCTCATTAACTAAATGCTCAGAAAAGTAATTTGTTTTTCTGCTATAGCACATTTCTCTAAATTCATTTTGGACATTCTTAGAGGAACACTCTTGAAAAAATATTCATTAGCATTCCAGATGCTCTTCCATGCTATTCATTGCAATAACTACATCATTCACATATATGATAATGTTTTCTTTCAATTGTTTTGAATAAAAAAACATATCCAAGCATCTAATCAAGTCAGCTCCATAATTAATGAGACCAAAGGGCTTATGTCTGAAAACATATGACTATCCCTTAAAATGAAATGTTGTATATTGATGATCATCATTATGTATTGGCATCTGCAAATAATTAGCTGTAATATCAAATGTAGAAAAAATGACTTATTACAAAATTTAATAAGGAGGTTATGTACAGGTAGAGGAATGTCACAATTAGGAATTGTCATTTAGTTTAACATATGAGGATTTAAACAAATGCTTATAGAATTATTATTCTTTATAATCACTAAAGAGTTATCAAAAGGAGAAGTACATTTTCTAATTATTTTCAATTCTATCTATTTACTTTTGTACCTCATTCTAGATTATATCTTTTGCTGGAAAGGGTCATAATTCTTTAATTGTATTTGATGAACATATCCCTCTATCATACTAAGAATCTTAGAAAATATACATTTGTAATTATACATCAATTAGAATAAATTTTCCTTATATTTAGAATCAATTTTACAAATATTCCATATTTTATGTTGGAAGCTAACATCAATTTTATGTATTATGGATACCCAATAATTGACTGGAAAGGTTATGTGATCCATCTTCAAACTTGAGCCTTTCTTCGCTAAAACAAAAAAGTTATTTTCAAAATAAATTTTACATTCATTGATCATCATAAGGCAGATCCTATAATGGTTTCATGTATAAATCAAGGCATGGTGAAAAACACATATTCAAACTCTATACAATAATAATAAAGGTAACTAGGAACTGCTTATTAAAAAAGCCTAGTCCTATTTACATTTTCTAGAATGACTTCAATTTACTTTACTGGAAGGGATGAAATATCTCCTTTTATAGCTATACTTTTTCCATAAATTAATGCTGATAATATAAAAGCTTGACTTCCAGAGTCAATCAAAACTTCAATTTTTATCTCATCAATGTGCAATATCACTACTGGACATTGGGCCATAATAGGTGGTTCACCAATATTGAATGACTCTATGTAGTCTATGTCCAGATCTAATGTATTCAAAAGCTACATCTCATTCACCCTTTTATTCACTGAAGGTCCTTGCATAAAGGAACACATAAACAAAGATCTTTATAGTTTAATGTGGACTTATTTATAGCTTTGCCTCCAGTTTTCTTCAAAATAGTGATAACTCTACTTGTTGAAGGCTGATTATGCTGAATTAGAAGCTTACTTCTTACATTATTCACTATAATATGATTTCTGACTTTAGAAAAAAATTCACTTTTTACACCACAATATGGTTTTGTCCCAACAAGTCTATGAGGCATACTTTGTCTAATTTCTATTTGCTGCTATAGGATAATTTATATTCTCCTTAAAATCTCTATTTTTTTCTAAATTACCTTCATTCAACTCTAAGGCATTTGAAATCTTAGTAACCTCTTCAATGGTATACCTATCTACTGCACTGAGTATTTTTTCAACATAATATGATAGATTATATTGAATTAATCATACAAAATGTGTTTCCAACAAAAGGAAAGAAGGGTTTTAGATTGACAGCCTGGTTATGGAAAAACTTTGCATAACTACCTTTATTAATATTATATTTTTGCATCCCCTAATATCTAATACAATGTTGATTGTCAGATCACAAAAAAACTACATAATGCTAAGTATTTAAAATCCGTACATTCTATAGGTTTTTTGAACAAAGATTGAGACCAATATTTTGCAGCAGCATATAAATGATTACTCAAAATGGCTAATACTTTCCTTTCTGACATAGATCACAAAGAAAACAATTCCTCCATATTATTTAGAAACTCTCCATATAATCCACTCTAAAGAGTACTGTCATAAATCTAATTGCTATGGAATTATTTGTACTTATTTCTCCATTTACTGATTGTCAACCTCTACCAAGTTCTGTTTCCTGACACATATTTATTATTCTCTGCTGTTGTTTGTGATATCTTCAATCTATTCTATCTTATCACAGTTTTCATCAACAGATTTATTTCTTAAAATTTTACTTGAACTTTTCTTTCCTAACCCTTCTGAACATTTTAATATGTCATGATTGCTTATTTAAATTTCTTCAATTTTAAAATTGTTATCAAATATCTAAATATCCAACTTCATTTTATTTTGCTCCTCTTTTAATTGGTCAATTTTTATATTGCCATTTCTTTTTGACTATTATTCTTTTCACTTACCTCTTTATTTTTTTATTTGATCTATTAATCCTTTCTCTAATTTCTTAAACTTTTCTCCAACTAGAGATTGATATCACTGATTTTCAGTTTTATTAGATCTTATAACCTGTAATTTTTCTTTTATTCCCATTTCTAACTCTTTTTAAAATCGTAAAGTGCTTTTATCATTTTTTTCTTTTACTTCTATTTTTATAAATTCAAGTTTACATTCCATTAATTTCATTTGACTCTTAATAGCTTTAGCATCATTACCTAAAGCTTTGTATAACTACTTTACTTTCTTGTTGATTTCAGAACATTTTAATAACTTCTTCAACCTGAACTTTGAAAACTTGAATATTCTTTTGAATGTATCCTTCTAATTTTCCATCTATTTCTTCTTTTACTACATCCATAACTTTCTCATTCACAGCAATTTTTTTATTTAATGCTTCAAATTTCTTCAATTAGATATTTCTTCATAGATTTATTATCTTCTCTCAATGATTCATTCATTTCTTCTCTCTTTTCAGACAAAGATTTCTATTTTCTTAAAGATTTACAGCTTCTTCTAACATTTTATTCAAAGATTTACTAGTTTCTTGTAACATTTTATTCAAAGATTTACTAGTTTCTTCTAACTTTTGATTATTTTCTTCTAATTTGTCACTTAATGATTTATTATTTTCTTTTCTTACACAATGATTTCTTTAAAGATTCATACATCTATTTTATAAATGCACACATATCATCAAATCTTTTATTTACTTCAACCTCAACAATTTTCTTATCACCTTTTACAGTAGATGAAAGACTTTCTCCTACCCCATTATCTTTCATGACATCAAACTTTTTTCTTCCATTTTTACTTACACCACCAACATCTTAAGATTCTGTTCTTAAACAGAAGAAATATATTCTTATTTTCCTTTATTTTCAATTATATACATTTTAAATTCCTTTTTCATAACTAAAATATTACATTAACTTTTGAAACACAAATAAATTCACCTTCATAAAAATATCTCTACTAACTATTTGCAACTCTTAATAACTTCCCAAAATACTTTATTAACTTAATTATATTCCACTATTACAATATTTATCATTAAATTTTATAAAAATGTTTGCTATTATTTATTTATAATAATGTTGAAATTCATACAATCAAATTGCATATTTTTTCTACCAACATCATCAGAACCACCATATAAAACTATAACTATTTCTTTAAGATTTACCAAATGATCACTTAGCCATCTTACACTGTCCTTTAATTAATATTCTCTCAAAGATAAATTCTCAATTCAACAATTATGTTTAATAATTTAAGTAACACATTAGGCAGTTTTCTCTTTAATTAAATCATTATAATCAATGATTAGTTCACTAATCAAACCATGCATTTTGGGTGCCAAAAGGATGTATGTATACATTGTACCTGCCAATAGGATGATAACCCCTATAAAACATGACAAATTCCTAAATTGGGTTATACTGTTACTTTCTCTAGGTACAATCTGATACACTTATTTATTTCTAAATTATATTTAAATAGTATTAGCAATTAACAAGATTATATATCCTTTAACATTAAAAATATACTAAAGTATTTGTTAAATGGCATAACAATACTAAAACCCTTCTTCTTATTAAGTATCTAAATGTCCCTATGACTAACAATAATACATAAATAAATACAATAAAACATCTATAATTATTAAATTTAACTTAATCTAATTAATAAGTTATATTATCATTTATTATTATTACTTTTATAAAATTATAATTAGCAATAGCCATAATAATAATATTATACTAAGGAGATCTCAGAATTATCAGTAATTGTTAATTAGCTATTTATTCCACCTATAAGATATCAATAGAGATTTTACTTAACTTTATGGGTAATGTATCAATTAAGAAAAATACTTATAACCTTAATCTATAATTAAAATTATATTACTAATTTATATTTATGTTCTCTATTATCTAATAATAAATAAATATTGTTGTCTAACATGTAATTATAATTTATGATTTTAAATAATAACTAATTCATACTCTGATTTCCTATAAATAAACATACTTTAATAAATTTGCAATATATTTTATCAATTGCTTATGTGTTCAAGGCAGTTGGCAATAATTTAAGAACCTATGTAAGAAAGATTTTCCCAAGTAATTGTTATGCAGTATCTTGTACTGCATTAATTTATCCTTCAAATCTCAAACTATGTTTTGCTTAATGTGTATATTATAATTCATACTCTCTGATAATGGTGTAGTGATGATAATTCAAAAAAAAAAAAGAAATACAACTCTAGATACTTAGTTTATCTTTTAAAACATTAACATTAATAATATTATTTACAAGATTTTCCACCAATTACTTTAAACTACTAAGTAAATTATTAAATAACAATATTAATAACATTATATAACAATATAATACAGTAAGATATATAAACATTTGAACATTCCTATTCCCCTTAATTACAGTGAGATATTTAAAATAAAATAAAAAACATCTTTGCTCATACAACATGGTGTTGTTGTGATCTTTAACTTTATTTCTTATATTATAAAATTATATGTATTATAAAATAATTAATCCTTTTTTATGGGTGTGATTTACACTCATTACCCTTTATAGACTATGCTTTAAACTATTAGAAGATTTAAATATGAATTATTGTTTTATTTCTTAACAAAAATAATTTCTTTATAACATTATGAAATATTACATATTTATATGTGTTTATATTTTATGATATTCACCATTTGATCTCTCTCTTTATTTTGCACTAAGAAAATATTAATATAATAATGATGAAATCATTAATTTGTTTTCTGATATCACACTCAATTTTCCTTTAGTCTTATTATCAAACACTATAATAAAATACAACAAATAAAACTTTTACATTGTACACTATCAAATAGGACAGCTTATCTCCTAATGAACTAACTTCAATTTTCAACTTATGATACCAAGCTAACTAGTGATAGAGCACTCTTTGATGCATCCTAAAATAAAAATTATTATCTTCATTTTATCTAATAATTCAGGGATTAACCTCCTAATTGCAAACTATACTTGTTTCCTACATGTCTTAAAATAATAGCCTATAAAGAATTATAAACAAAAATTATCTATAACTCTATTACAGTTATATTAAAGCATTAATAACGTAAGATCAAACGCTAAATATCATCATTTATTATTTCAATATTATATTCGGACACATATATATATCCTCTTTTTATGATGTATAGATGTAACTACTTTTATGTTTATATTTCACTACCTCATTGCTCATATACATTTATTTTAAATATCTATCAAGATTTACTAACAGAAATAAATTAAATCAAATTAATTATTAATTTTTTATCTGTTGACTCCCTCTCCCATATTGATAACGAATATTTTAAAGTATAAAATTAAATTATATACAAACATTATGTAACCGTTTTTTTTTTAAATATACGTTCATTTTAAAAAAAACTTTAGTTTTTAATAATATTCCAATCGTTACAAATAATTCATACTAGTTATGCATCAACATTTCTCCCAATTATGCTCCTTTTGTTCTCATAAGAATATCACTAAATTATACAACCCCAATGTGTACAGATTATTAACAATTTCACTGTTTTTTTTTTTTTTATGACAATCAAAGTTTATCTCGAACTTGCTTATTGTATTTTATTCACATACTTCTCATGTTTATTATGATATTCATTTTCACCGGTCCACTATATGCTTCAGTCGTCTCATTATTTCTCACATACTTTTGGTCAAGATTATCATTTAAGGTAGATCATTTTACACATCGTCTTTAATTATAGGAAGACATGATCTTCCATATACATTTGATATTCTAAAATAAGGTAATGCTTATTCCATTGATTTATTTGACTTTTTCTGCTCTCATATATATTTATTCTTCATTAGTTATCTCCAATGATTATTTAATTTCTTACACTTATCTTGTTTTTTTTTTAAATTTCATTGGCAATTTTAATAAATAATTATTTCATTTTCCAAACAGACCGCTATGATTTAATACAAGTATAAATATAATCTTCATTTAACATTTTCCTTTTACATTTGCCGTGTATTACATCCGTAGATCCTTCTAACTTTTAATCCTTCATTTATCATATATATTGTAGCAGTCAATCTGAGTGTCAGATTGCGCTTCACAGGCCTATCCAATCTCCCACCACTAAACCAAATTTAAAACTCCATCTCTATGCTAATATACGAACTTATCTAATCCAAATTTTTGTTTTTCTTTCAAAAATAACCATGATGAAGATATATACAAATATCTTAAATATCTTAAATAAATAAATAATAATAATTATATAACTTAAAGTTGTATATGCGCATAAAGGACATATATATATATAATGGGTGATTAGTTATAATATATATATATATATAACGGGTGATTAGTTATAAAATAATAATTATATTCATGAATGTTATATTATATTGTATATTTAAAAAATATATTGAAATATTATTTATTTTCAATAATAGCGGTCAGAAAAATGATGCAATCCTGTCAAATGTTCTTGAACTCAATTAAATTAATTAGCATAAATTCCATTAGTAAAGTTAGAAATATTATAATGTTAGATATATAATGTAATACCCATTAGTAGAAAAATTGTCCATTTTAAAATAGTTTTAAAATTAAAGATTAGATTTTAAAATAATCTTTCAAGGAATGTACTGCCATGTTGTTTTCTTACTTATTAAAACAAAAGCAGGAACCATGGTCTTCCAATTGCAGATGGTCAAGGTATGTAATCTGATTCAGGTTCTATAACTAAAAGCATTCCATAAGATTTCAACAAAAGTAAAAATAAAGCTAAATTGAAAGGCAGAAAGAACACCATCTACTTTTAATGAGCAATGGCCAACTTACTCTATGCTCATTGTATTTTCAAATCAAAGTGGCATGAGTAATAAAATACACCTTTTCAGTCCATTCCCATGCTGTCTTCCACAAAGGTATTGCTCTGAACATGTTTACCCATGAACTATAATAATATACTTGAAATTTAAATAGTGGAACTGCTATCTACCTGACCAACAAGAATAATAAACTAGATGCTGCAATCACTGATGACTGCTATTAATGATTAAGGTAAAGAATCCATGCTGTTGCCTATTATCCATAAAATCTTCTTTAAATTAAACATTAATCTAAATGTTTCATATGATCACTTCTAATACATTAAAGATCAGCCTTTGCAAGCTATTGTGCATGTGCTTTTTTACAAGTGTTATTAATAAATTAATACTTTCATTACCACCAACATGAGATATAGTACTTATGAAAGAACAAAATGAATCCACTTGTTCTTTCCAACCCAAATGCTTATATATGGGCAAATCTTAAATATTGGAAATGAAAGTGTGAGGATAAACCACTCACTTTAAATTACTGTTTACGATATCTGAATGAATTTAAAATGAGTGGTTTATCCTCATGCTTTCATTTCCAATATTTAAGATTTGCCCATATATAAGCATTTGGGTTGGAAAAAACAAGTGGATTCATTTTGTTCTTTCATAAATACTATATCTCATGTTGGGAATGAAAGTATTCATTTATTTCTAACACTCGTAAAAAAGCGCATGCACAATATCTTGCAAAGGCTGATCTTTAATGTATTACAATTATAAACATAGCGCTATATAAAAATAAATGCTTATTTACACATGTTTAAGTTTCATTTGAGAGTGATGTTTAGTAAATTCCATATATCGTAAACAGTAATTTAAAGTGAGTGTATTATCCTGACACTTTCATTTCTAATATTTAAGATTTGCCCATATATAAGCATTTGGGTTGGAAAGAACAAGTGGATTCATTTTGTTCTTTCATAAATACTATATCTCATGTTGGGAATGAAAGTATTTATTTATTATTAACATTCGTAAAAAAGCGCATGCATGCTGATCTTTAATGTATTATATGATCACTTCTTTAAATGTAAGATAATGCAATCCTATCTCATCTTGAGATCAGAAAACAAATATTAATTAAAATAACTTGTAATTTTCTTATCTGATTCTGACATTTATTCAACTCTCTATATAACCTCTTTATTAATGTATCTCCTGCCATTAAGCCTCAGTGATATAATATTTTATTATTTTACTTTCATATGGCAGCAATATCTTATAGTCATTTTATTATTATATTTTTTATTTTGAAACTAATAAATCAATAACCTCCTAGACTTGCAAGCAAGTTCGCTCTCTCTCTCTCTCTCTCTCTTAATCCCCTATTTTCATAGGGAGGGTAATTAATTCTTAGTTAAAACATATTTTGTTATCTTCATGACTGTGGACACTTGCCAGCTTGGGAGAAAACAAGTTAATTGTGTTTTAATGTAATCTGTCTTTCCAATTAAATAATTCCAAGATGAGTTTTTCCTAATTTAAAAATAATAGCATTAGTTCTAAAATCATAAAATGTGATTAATTTAAAATATTTTGTTCTATGAAATAAATTTCAATGACTACCACCTATATATATATATATTGTAACGGAATTAAAATTAGAAGCAATTATTAATTATTAAATATGTTTATATATATATTGACGAGTGATAAAATGATAGTTGCTATAATTCAATAACTAAATATAACTTTATAGCCCGTTTGCAATTATCCTAAACATTAATTCTGTCACGTTAATAATAAAATAAATAAATTATCTCATTTCTCAATACTTAAACTAACAAAAATTAAAATTAAAACTATTATCATTAAAGATTTAAAATATTTAGATATTGGGGAGGTCATTTGAACAATAAAACATACTGGTCATTGTCATCAAATAAAATAATATTAAATATAGCAACTGAATAAAATTACCCACTGTGAGATTCTTGGAGTGCATTATGCTTATCTCCTATACTAGGTTCTTTTAACAAAGAATCCTTCCTATTCTTCTTTCCAACTATATAAGACCATTCATGGTCATATGCACACACTGGTGCTATTCATGACAACTTATAAAACATATTATATAAAGTTAATAAGTTGGAAAAGGGATGGGATCACTTCTATTCAGTTTAGCTAAGTCCATGTGTTTTCCCACAAGTGCCACTAGATTGTTTTAAATCTAGATAAATATCTGTTTAGAGTGTACTGAGTTCAAACTCATTCCGGCACATTTTTATCACACATGACTTGGATGACTAATAAAAAAATGACACTCTTATATTTTATCTATATCAATGAAATTACAAGATCCCAATATTACCAAAATTTATATTATAGATCAAAGACTCTTATAGACATTGCTAGCTCAAATTTACGTATATTGATGAACGGACAAGTATAATCCTATTAATGGCTTCTAAACAAACATTGTGATGACCATTATTGATATTGATGGCCATTTAACTAGATTATTTATCACAATATAAAGGTAATAATGATGATGATAATAATGATGAGGATGATCATAATATCATAATAATAATGATAATAATAGTAATGATGATACCAGCCATAGCTTCTTAATAAACTCACAACAATAAATTTATCTTTATAAACTCATAAGCACTTTTTAAAATTATCCCATTTCAAACTGGGATTTAAATATTACATTCACTAACATTTATATGAGTTTATGTTTATTTACTAAAATAATTTTATGGTTAAAACCAGGATTTGATAATACTAGTGATGATGACTGATCATCACGAATCTCTATATATGATATTCAACTTTCTATAAATCCTTATTTACTAAATATATTAATTATGTTAAACCTTAGATTTAATGATTATACTTTATTAATGATGATGGCGATCATAACTCATGTACAGTACTATGCTTAAACAGTGTTTTAATCAATAACATGATATTCACCTTTGATGAAGGTGATCAAAACTCATGGACACAACATAACTTTAGCTTTCTTTATACACATATAATTATTAAAACTTGTTTATTATCAAGCTTAACCCTTAAATAGCTAAATGTAAATCAACATTCTAGTTTACCTAACATTTTGCGAGCGCTTAATATTTGCGAATGCTTGCTCAATATTTACGAATGATGATTCTTAATATCTGTGAGTGATGATGATGATGATCATTTAAAACAATATAATTAAGACAAGAAAATACAATAATATTTTTGATAAGAACTCGGAAACCAATTAAGATATATAATTATATTTTATTAATACTATTCTTCTTTCCTTCTTTAAAATCAAATTTACTAATTAGATAAATGGTTTATTATTACATTAATTCAATATAGAACTAATACAAAATTTTATATACAAGTTCGTCATTTTGGATAATTTTAAAATAAGCTGACTTAAAATGACATTAAAAAAATATATTTCATGGAATGCTTACTTAAGACTTTCCTAACTTATTATATCATAAAAATAAATTTCATATGTAACATGTTTTATTTCACTTCCATTCATATGTAAGCCTTGCTTTATAATTTCTCATATTTAAACTAATTATGTATAACCTATTGTTTTGACGTGTTTGTATAAGCAGTTACACATGCACACATTCGGTAATGTTAACATGTATGTTTAAAATGTATACCCCTATATTAGAGATTAATACATAAATTACATATATAAAAAAAATATTCTTGCAACCTTTTAGCAAAAGAAAAGAAAATACATTATATCAATTTTAATATGCAACAAGATAAAAAAAAAAAAACATTATAAATGCATATATTTATAGGTTGCTCATTATCATAACAAATGAAGAACAATAAAAAAAACATTTCAATATTACAATATATAATATAAAAAATAATAATAAAAAAAATAATGAAAATTTAAGTTTAAAGATTTAAACTGTGTTTGTGTTATGTTATGTGATATTGAGAATAACTATCGATAAACAAGCCTTTAATGTTTCTGTATCAAAGAAAAAAAAATAATGCTTTGACCAATAAATTAAGGTTTACTTTTAATAAGCAATAATAAAATATCTGTTAAGGAAAGTTCATAGTTACCCGATTACTTTCACTTCTTATAAATGTCCCAAGTTTGAATTTTCAGATTGCTTGTCTTTGCTCCATTTAAAAAAAAAGAAAAGTTCTTGCAGATATTTTTAAGATAAACATGAATTAATAGACTTGCTTATTTCTTCAATTTTAAAATTATTTATTGTTGATACTTTTGATAATGCTGAATTTGTTGACTGGCTTGCTTCTACCATTTCAAAAAGAGTTATTTCAAATACTTTTAGATAAGTATGAACTGGTGGATTTGCTTGTCTCTCCCATTTTAACAGAATTGTTGTAGACACTCTAGATGACTATAAGGAAAATTTTAACAAAAATTTGGTTGATAGCTTAATCAAACCTGGTTATAAGGCCTTTATACAGTTTTCTTTTCCTCTTCCTTCCCCTTCTACCTCCATCCAAAGGTAATGAGCCTATAATGGACCAGGAGCCAGAAAAGAAGCATCTCAAATAGCTTGTGTGGTTGGATTTAAACTCGATCATTTTGTTGGCTACTATTCGATTGGTATATGGGTCCATAGACAGATTAGTGAGCTAACCCATGATAAGAATTTCAAGAAGCAGAAGAGGTGGTTTTAGCAATGCAAATTCATTGTATTATACACAGCAAAATATATTAATATCATTTCATAGAACTGTTAATAACTTCTTCCAAGAAATTCAATTTTGTTCCATTTTTCTTTATCTTAATCTTGCTGGGAATTACTTATATATATGCACATCTTCATCCATACTGACTTTAAAACAACAGTCATTTTTCTCTTCCTCAATTTTTTTTAAAGAGTGAAAAAAAATCAATCGCTCTCACTCTTAAAAATAAAAAATGAAAACTGTCCATTTCCTTTGGTTTTCACGAACTCAATCATTAAATCTCTGTCTAATAATAATGAATAAACTGATTGTTACATCTCTTCCTAATAACATTAAAAAAAAACTGACCGTAGTAATATTAATGATTGACTTTCTTTTGAAACTACATATTGTTAGATCACTCTCCTCCAAACAAAAATTGAACTGCCCTCCAAAAAATTAAAATAACTGACTGACCACTAAATATTGTTTCATTCATTTTATTGCGAATTTTAATCAAAGAAAAGAACCACCTGGAAATCTTTATCTTGGAGATAAAAGATCAAAAAAATCAGAGTTTGACAAGTTGATGTTCTATCGCGATTTTACAAGAAAATTAATAATCATGCTTTATCCCATCAAAGCACCTCTCTTTTAAAATAATCTTAGATACAGATAACAAACAACAAAGCTGGAAATCTATAGTCATTAAAAATAGGTGTAAAAGCATTTTTGTTTTTATACAGACGTTTTCATTCTTTCACACTCTTTTGCAGGTGTACATTTTTTCTAATCTCCTAATCTACTAATCTGATCGCCTTATTTTACACTTTCTTTCTGATCTGCTTTATTTTAACAAAATTAATGTTAAATAATTTAACACCTTATTTAATAAGAAAATACAATAAATCAATATTAAATATTATTACATTCTCTCTCTACAACTGTTTATTCATTAACTATTTATATAGACTATATAATAATAAATACACACATAAATCTATATATCTAAAAGAATTTTTTTTTTAGTTAAATAATATATCTGTTTGAAATGAGTCATATACATACAATATATATATATATATATATATATATACATATATATATATATATATATATATATGTGTGTGTGTGTGTGTGTGTGTGTGTGCGTGCGTGTGTGTTTGTGATTATTGGTAATAAGTTATAAAAGCACTTTGAATTGAATAATTACCTTTTGTTTTAGTGTTTGTGGGAAGTTTGTCTATAAGTTAATTTAATAAGGGAGGGAGATTCTCAAGACAAGGTAGATTAATATTTCTATCATTTTATTTCAATTATAACTCAATCATACTATTACACCAGATATTCCAATTACATAGGTATTAGTTGAAAAATTTTGATATTAAAAGTTTTATATATGTTATTCCAAGCATTGCATGCATACAGGCTTCTTTGTGTACTTTTATATATTTGTGCTTCATCCCACCGGGCATATCAAAAAGCCAAACCTCATTTCATCAAATCCAGGTCCAAGAACAAGGCTATGAAATGCCCTTTGGACCTTCTTCACTGCATGAAGTAGCTTTGCATGTGATTGTTCTGAGACAGCTGGTCCATAGCATCTCCCACTGGATTATTCTTTATACAGTGAGCCGATTCTGCTAAAGATGCAGAAAGAAATTGGTCTCTATTTCTTCAATATAAAATATTAAGCACCTTTTAAGATCTGAGACTGGATCAAAGATAAATACACCATCATGCTTGCACCATTCTCTTATTTTTCATTTCAAATAAAAACCTAGAATATTCATTAGACATAATGTTATGGTTTTACAAAACAGATTTAATTTATTAATATTCTCATATGTGTGCCATTCTGCAGCACATTTATATATATATTTCAAATGAATTCTTCCATACATGTTTCATGCTCAGCGTAAGTTGAGATTAGTTATTCCACTTATTAAGGTTAATAATAATCATGTAAAATTGTAATAAAACTAAATAATATTTTTAATTAAGTGTTACCATTTCTCGCTAGGGGTGGATCAAAGAATCTTAAATCTATTTATATTGTAGCACTATTCAAATCATACTTTTACAAAGTAATCAGTCAGTTATTGGCATACAAATTGGCCTGCATTAAAATAACACACCAATAAATGTATCTATGATTTCTTAAATTGTATAAGAGAATTTTTATGCCTATAAATAAAATATTAAGAGGCTTATGATAATCATTGGAGAATTATTGTAATCATCTTATTAATATTTTATTTAATTACATTATTAAATTATATATATATATATATATACGATGGAGCTCTACCAAACCTCCGAACAAGTGCATTTTTGTTTGCATAAATGTCAAAAGAGTCAGAATTCAGTATCTCTTTTGTTAGCTCCACCTTCAGACCAACTGATTTCAAGGTAATTTGCTATCATCAGTGAAGGGTAGGGGCCAGAAACTAGATCTAAACACTAAATCCAAGCGTTTATGCAACAAGTTCCTATCAGTTTGCAAGCATGAATTTTTTAGACATGTAATGTCTTCAAACCCAGCCTAACAAGCCAGATAGCTACATGAGTCTGATATCAGTTCAATTTCACCAGATAGCTAAGTCTTTGAAGTCATTGTTTTCTTTATTTAATAAATATTTTGTCAAGCATTGTTAGCCAAGGGGCCAGCATAGCTGCCTTGCAAGCAAGAAATTGGTTGCAGATATTTGTTGGAGGTTCGCCTCCCAGCCGATGCTGTGACATATGTAAAAAAATATAACTTGATTAAACAAACAATACTCAATATGACTAGATGATGAGATCCCATTAATATTACATGTAAACAATGTGAAAAGTCATGATATTTTAAAGATATTAAAATTTGTGATTATTATTATTATGATAAGGGCTTTACCATAGTGTCCATTTCCAAATAGTCACTTTGTTTCTCAGCTTTGCGATTCCAGCTGAATGCCAGCTGAGAAGGATAAAAATAGATTGGATATTATTGGGATTGTTGATTATAAGTTGATAGATCTGTAAGATAGGTAAATAGGGAAAAGTTCATGAGAGTTCCTGACCTATGTATCTCACACATGGTTTGACTTAAGGGTTTTTTGCCTAGATTCTATATCTTGTTATATTAACATACAAAACTGATCAATATAATAGATAATTCATAACATTTTATTACACATGAAAGTTATAATAAACTAATAATGATCTGTTGATATCTTTTCTATGATTGAAGTTTTCATTCAGATCCACTTTTATATGTTTGATTTTAATAAAAAGTTAACTTTCTCAGATGTAAACATTTCCATTATTATTCATTCTTATTTTAGTTTTAGTTATTTTTAAAAATGTACTCTTAACTCTGTCCTGAATAATTTTATTGTTATTCATCCATTGATACCAATTTACTCTTGCACAACTGTTATGATAGTTAAGGTGTATAATATTTTATCTTCCTTATTAACTAAATTATGTATTAACATAACACTCATGGTGTTTTCCTTAAATTCATGTATTACTTGACAACACTTTGGCATAAATGTATAAGTTTTTCCTTTCATTCTTTCAATATTTTTTTCCAATATATTGATTGCAAGAGATTTTGTTAAAATTATTAAATTGTTGAGTTTGTCAGCAGAAATTTAACTTTGATTTTAACCTTTCAAGATAACCAAAAAATCTTATAATATACAGTTTTAAATTGTTAAATAAATCATAATCAATTATTTGTTTTTAAAATAATAATAAAAATTAAAAAAACTTAAGCGAACCTTTAGAAACAAACCAAATTGCTTGTTCTCCAGATCCGTAATTTTTTTTTTCGATATCAAGTTTTTTCTTGATTTTTTTTTCTTAAAAAACATCATCTGCATTTTGTTAATTTATTCTAAATTGCAATTTTCCATTAGTCAATTTTCTGCTTCTCTGATTTTGTATACTTAATTAACTGTTTGTAGTTGACCTATTTTTAAAAACAAATATTATCTGTTTACAAGAATTACTAAAAAAAAAAAAACATTTCATAGACTTAATAAAATTTACCATTTATTTAAATAAATTCATATTGTTTTAGTTTTATTTTTTATCCACACTAAATTCCAGATTTATTTTATAAACTTTTAATCCCAAAATTCAGAAGATAAATGTTGATTATTTATTTTGGAAAATAAATTAAGATTTCATCAGAAATAGTCATACTTTCTAATACTCAATGCACACAGACATGATTACCCATCTCCATCACACATATTTTTATTTATAAGGACATATTTGAACTTCCATATAATTTTAAATATTATTAAACAATTAATTATTAATATATATTATTAAATTATCTTTTAGTATATATATATATTTAAAATAAATACTTTAATATGATTTATCATTTATATTACTTTAAGTTAACTAATCTCAGGTTCAAACCCTGTGATAACTAAATGACTATTATTTTTCATAGTTTAATAAGTAAATATTTTGACTTTATAAAATTTAAAATTATACAATTTAAAATTTATTTTCAATTTGTTTTATGATGGGGTGTACCAATAAAGAAGGCACAATATACATATATTGTAATGATATGGAGAGAAAAGGTTATTATGTAATGATGTGAACCCACATCATCCCAAAATATATTTAAAAACAAATGTAAACTGAATAAATATAAAAGAAAGGAACATGAGATTTAGACTAACAATAGATAAATAAAACTATAAGTTATCCAACATTACAAATATGTAATGAAATTAATAATCACTAAGCAATCAATATTTATAAAATCAATAATCATAAGTCAACCTTGTGATTGGATTGAAGATAGGTATATAATAAACATGCTACTTATCTAGATATTGTTAAACTTAGAACATAAAATAAAACATTATTTCTTTGTACATACTTGAGTCCTAAAATATTTTTCAGAATATATAAAAAAGTAATGCTGAGATACTGAAACATGCCGATCATCATTAATGCTCTGGCCATATAGTACTATTAATTTACTGGCAACTATAAACTTAATTTGTAATAAACAATAAAATTTAGTGAATGAATACCTTTGCACTATTTAGAGTTATCTCAATGTTCAAATACAAACATAAACCCCTATGACCATATTACTACACAGTATGCTTTAAACTAGCTTAGAAAGCAAGAGATCTGGGATGTGTGACTGTGAACAAGAAAAAAACAAATATAACACTTTACTCTACTGTACCTTAATTAATTTTACTGAGGTAATTTTTAAATTTTTAATACACTAAGCTGTATTAAAAGCAAATCATGTATACAATCAATTCATAGAACAGATAACTGAGAAAATAAAGACTTTAAAACTAAAACATTTTAAAACAATTATTTAATAAACTAATTGATAAGTAATTTACAAATTTTAAAAATGACATGATAATATGGCAATTTTAAAGCATTTTTTTTACCAAAAATATAGTTCCATATTAAAAAAGAATTAACCAGCTAATTTTATTCATTAAATCAATTAACTTTTTTTTCATTATCAAAATTATAGTTCTATATTAAAAAACAATTAACCAGATAATTTTATTCCTTAAATTAATTAACTTTTGCTTTCATTAAGTTTTAATTGTTAAATAACAAATGTTGGAGAACAGCTTTTTTTTTACTATCAGAGAAAAGTCAATTTAAAATCAGTTATCTTTTGTATACTTTTGGAGAGAAAATAAATGAATTAAAAAACAACATGTTTCAAAAGAAATGTCAAATTTATTGAAAAGTAAATTATTTAAAACCTTTTTTCATAAATTTGAAAGGAAAAATCCAATGAATAAAAAAACATATTTCACAATAAAATGTTAGCTTGCTAAAATTATTCATTCTTATTATTTAATATTTCTATAAAATTTATTATCTCTAAATAAAAGTATAATCTGCACATTAAAAATACCTTGCATCATGGTTTTAATTTACTTTGGAGTGGAGTCCTTCTTTGAGTTGTAATTTACAGTTATTCCTTGTAGGTTTTTTTTAAAGGTTTCTCCATTTCAAGATAATTTACACAGGCAACTATTTAGCAATAAAATATTTCAGGCTTATACACAGAAAAAAATTATCCATTTATATATGTAATAAATTTTCCAGGTCAGTCTAACACATGGCAATAGAGATTCATGCTCTTGGATGGAAACAAAATTGAATGCAGATTACTTCAGAAGTATTTTCTTCTTGTTTACATTTTACTTCTGTGAAACAGGTTACTCAAATGTAAATGATGCTTGGTTTCTAGCTAAGGTTTAGCATATGCTGTTCTTTAAATCCACTTTAGAAAACATTTTTAAGCTAGTGCTGGGTTCTGCACTTCTGAAATCTTAATTCATTCTTCTTTAGCAGCTGAGTCAGGACTGGCTGCTCTCATCAACAGCTTTCTTAAGACTGACATCTCCTTATAAAATGCAGATACAAACGACTTGGTTAATCCTTCTCCTATTGTTCTCTTCAACAGCTTAATTATAATTTACAAAAAAGCTGAGATCTAATGAACTACCTACTCTTCTATTTTTGAAACAAACCTGTATTTCACTAATCACAATTTTATTTTCTACATGACATAATTTACTACTAACCAATTGGGTCGATTTTTCCATTCATAGTTTTGGAATTCCTTTTTAAATAGTTGTTGTTGTTTTTTTGCCAAAAGAAAACAGAATAATCCATATTACACTGACATGAAAAACATGGCCAATTGTATTGAAGGAAATAAAAAGAAAAGAAAAACAACTCTAATTATTTAAATATTTTTTTTATTTGTATTTTCTATTTGCATTTAAAACTGTTTATTTTTCTTAATATATGATCAAAGTTGAAATTAAAACTAGTAAATAAATAAAATTATTAAAAGAGAGAGAACAAAAGAAATTATTTATATGATTTTATATTTTTTTCTCTCTTTTACAAACATTTATATATTATAATACGTTACGAATAGTCATATTTTGTTTAAATTATTTGAAAATTCTCATAAATATCATGTATTATTATTATTATTATTATTATTATTATTATTATTATTATTAGTATTATTATTATTATTATTATTATTATTATTATTATTATTATTATTATTATTATTATTATTATTATTATTATTATTATTATTATTATTATTATTAAAATATATATGGAAAAAAATAACTATTATTTTCCCATTAATTAAATAATTTAAACCTTGGAATATTGACATGGATAAAGTTGTCCACTGCTCACAATACATATATATATATATATATATATATATATATATATATATATATATATATATATATTGTAATGGAACGTACTTGCTGCATTCCATTTAAATTGAAGAAAGACAAAATTATCCCGGTTATATATATAAATAAATTGTGAATTCAATTAATTTCATAATGACCCTAGCATTAAAAGAAAAACAAGAATAATATATTATCGCTCTTTTAAATAAATTACAAAGATGTTATTTATAAAACAAATAGTACATCCTTTATTTTATATTATGGTTTAATTTTAGGTAATATTAATGTTTTAAATACAAACCCAAATAATAAATATACATATATACTTGCAATAAGTATATACATTAAATAAATAAAGACATATCTGTGCTTAACAAGTAGGTATTAATATAAATACAAATCGATATTTATATTTTTCAGATATTTAAAACAATAAATAAAAAAAATATTATATACAGCAAATATATATATTTAAAATTTTAAATTACTTAAGTATTAATTTTGAAACCTGTTAAACATTTATTGCTGTTAGAAAACAAGACGCTTGAATTAAATATTTATAACACGTTATATTTTTATAATGAAAAATAAAAGTAAACAAAAATATCGATCTCAAAAATATATTTATATATCATTCATACATATAAAATTATTAACTACCTTTTCAAAGTTCACTTAGTTAGTTTTCCTTCAAAGGTCAATTTATTCCATGGGTTATTTCTTTATCCGTTTACTATTAGAATGCATTCTATCGAAGGTGAAGAAACTATTACGTTAGAGAAAATTGTCAATTCTTGGATATATGTATATTTTTATCCTTCTAAAATTTCTTTCCTTGAAAAATAAATAAATAAATTGAAATGTTGAATCCAATATATTAATTTTAGTTACCTCCAGATTATTATTAGATTGACCATTATAGATTCCAGATAGCTATATCAAATTTCGGCTCCAGACGCGATGAAATACATATATTGAAATTTTCTTAGTTGTTTCATTTTAAATTGCCTTGGAATAAATGAAAGTAATGGTGCAGCCTCTTGGCTGCGATATATATCCCAATTAGCAGGCCATAATTTATGTATTTACCATAAAAATATCTCTTATTCCAATATTCTGAAGAATGGTAATTTCAAAGAAATAAAGTACAACAAAATTTTATCCTCTTGTTTGTTTTATAACTATTCCAATAACAATAATAATAATGGCTTCCTTTATTGTTGTTGTTGTTGTTCCATGTGCCAGCAAATGCTGTTTTGAAAACCCTTGTTATACATGTTTTCTTTTAAAACAATTAACATTAAAATATATATATATCCAGCATATATATATATAAAACATTCAATTGAAAATTTATTTGACAGCTTTAAAAATATACATAAATAATAATATTGCATTTTTTTAATAATCACTGCAAATAAAATAATTTTTTTATATAATCTTCAATTTATATGTCTTTATCTATTTATAATAATTAAATATTCATAACGATGTACTATCAACATATAAATAAAATAATAACTTCAAACAATAACTATACCTAATAAACATAAACAATAATAATACTTCATATGTAAACATCAACTCAAAGAGATTTTTTTTTTTAATAACAAATGACAATTTTTAAAATATAGATAGACTTATCGATATTTACAATATATATATATATATATATTGAGCTGGTATTTTTCTGCCAGCTCATAATCATACATATAGATACACACATATTTTGTAAAAATAAAATATATACATTGTAATAAACTTATTTTATTAGAAATAAATAAACACATACTTTTCTATCAGCTCATATATATATATATATATATATTTTGTTAAAATATAAATATCGTTTTATAATACATAATTTTAAAAAAAGAAAATAAATTAACACATAATTTTAAAATGGAGTTTTAAGAAGTTAAAATAAATTAGATCAAGATTTTTTTTTTGATAAAAATTTGTCTTTTGTTAGTCTTTAAAAAATTCTTAAAGATAGAAAGGAAAAGAAAGCAATTAGTTCTATTGTTGGGGCTTTGATAGTGAAGGTATTTTTATGCTATCTATTATGCTGATCAATTGGAATGTTTCTTTGGGATTTTAAAATAAAATATGAAATAAAAGAAGAGAGTATTAAAGGTGTGAACTGAGACTTTAGAAAAAAACTATAAATAACGGGGTTTCCTTTTGTTCTAATTAATTGGATTTCTGCCAAGGTCAATAACTAATCTATAAGTTTCAATTCGGCTCAGACTTTTCAAGATTAAAAATCAAAAAAAAATTACATTAAAAAAAATAAGAAGAAGGCACAAGGAGAAAATATTGAGCAGCTAGAGCTAACAGAACTTTCCCTTTTGGGAACCTCTTCCTATTGCCACCTGGAACTGCCTTGTAAATGCCTGATATAGAGAGCTAGCCGAGGAGAATGCACTGGAAGAAGATCACAGAACAACAATGACGAATATAAAGTGAAATATTTTACTCATACAGGACCTACACTGATCGATCAGGGTAAATTGACTTTTTTATTATTATTATAATTTCAAGAGACATTTGCGTAATAGAATAAAAAAGAGAATATAAAAAAAAAAACATTCACTTCAAATATCTCAAAGTTTCAGCAATAGAAAAAGGGGGAATATGTAGTCTTTAAGTAGATATATTTACTAATTAAAATTAACCAACAATATATTGATTTTTTTGTGTTATGTTTTATTAATTAAACTTACCTTTAGTTTCTGTGATTGTTGTTTTTATAATGCAAAGAGATGAATAAGCAAAATTGTATACTCGATCTAAGGGCAAGTAAAATTTACGAGGATAAGATTTAACATTAGAAGGAGGAGGTTGGAGTGGGTTTGTTTTTAACCAACACACTCTTATAGTAAGTCACCCTAGAGTTCACTCATAGTTATATACCATGTTTTTCGATGAAAATATTGTATAATTGAAATAGTGACGGCGCATGATCCTTCGAGAACGATAGATGTTAATTCTTGATTAGAAAATAAAAAGGATCAGGAGGGTTTGATTTGACAAATGTGAGGGAAAAGAATAAACAACAAATAGAGTAAAGGTGTAATAAATATTTCAACAATATTTAAGCGTCGATCTGTTTTTTTTATTTATTATATTTAATTCTTATATTTCATTTTGTAATCTTTAGGTTTGTTAAAAGAATATTATATTAAGGTTTGCATTTGGTGATTGCCATTTGTAAATAAATTAACCATTATTAAAAAAAAACTATAATATGATCTAGGCAGAAATGCTTAGTGGCGCCCTCGAATGGTCACCGTACATTGCAATCTCGTAAAATTTAAGATCGTAACAAAATGTTTTGTTACAATATATATATATATTGCAGAGAAAATTAATTATATTTTAATTATTATTTTAACTATTTGGTTAAATTAGTTTGTATGCCATGAGTCTGTTACACAATGCCAATATATATATATATATATATATATAAGTATTTAATATATAAATTATAATCTATTACACAATGCCATATATATATATATATATATATATATAAGTATTTAATACTTTTAATTTAATGGCAGAATTTTTATATAGATTAGTATATGGATTGGATTTCTTAATATTGTTCTAAATTTAGAATTATCATTATTATTTTTTTCTGTGATATAATTGATCATTTATTTATGATTTGATTGCTATAGTTCCAGAACCAGTTTTTAAGATGTATTCATATATGTTCATCCTAATATTAAAAAAAGAAAACAAAATGATAGACAAAAAAATAAAATAATTTTGTAATGAATATATAAATAAATTAAAATGTTCTTGATTAGTAATAAATAGTTATTTTTTGTAATAAAAAAAAGTTCATTATAAGAATTCTTATGGAATAAAATCATTTTATAATTTATATATTAATTTATAATTTATTGCACAATTTAAGTAATGAACTAAAGATCTGAAGGCTGCTGGTCCAAACAACAATATGTTGTTTAATAATGCATGAAAACGCAAGATCCCATAAGTAAATAACCATTCTATTATTTCCATAAATAAATAACTGTAATTTAAGATTTAAAATACAGGAAGCAATAAAGATTCTTAACTGTTACATTTAAAGCCTACTACAATGAGAGTTGACGGACTAAAATATTATTCACAAAGTTGTATATAAATTGTTATATGTATATTGTAATCATATATATATATATATATATATATATATATATATATATATATATATATATATATATATATATATATATATATATATATATATATATATATAGACCCAAAGAGTGAAGATTGTATATGACATTCAAGCATAATCAGAAATATTTTTGCATTTCTGTATTTATGAATATATGAAGCATGGCAGGTTTGAGATGAGAGGGTATATGATAAAACCAAATAATATGAATATATATACAATACAATAATGATGCTCTTTCACAAACTGTTAAAAGTGAATAGAAACTAGTCCCTAAATTGCATAAAAATATGGTTAAAGAGATTGAATTCTTAGCATGCTCATTGAAAATCAGACGTTTGATAGTTCTAGTTTATCAGAAAAGCAAAATTTATTTGCAGACTGCCTGCATTGTAAGAAAAAATGATTTAAGTTTCTGCATAGATAAAAATGTTGTGATGTTATAGAGCATAGTTGAATAAGATACTGATAAAACCAAAAAAGAAATATATACAAATACATATTCTAAGATTTATAAACTATTCTTTGAATCATATATTTAAAAAACCCACATTATAATGATTATCTCATTTTTCTTTTAAGATAATAGTCTGGAATTGTTATCTTGGTTTTAGAGAATTTAATCAGGCTTAAAATTTGATTTTCTGGTAATTGGCTCGTAGTAACCAAAGAGAAACACTATTTGTTGATAAAGGAGCATTAGTTATTTTTTGCTAGAAACCTCAATTTGTATTTCATCTTACCTATTTTTTTAAGAAAAACTGCTGGAAATTTTTTTGTCATGAATTGGATTATTTAAAAACTTGTATCTTTATATATATAATTCCCCAAAATAGTATGTATTTTCAAGTAAGAAATCATATTTGTTATTATTTTTCACTTTTTTTTTTTAAATTTATTATAATCAACAATTTTAATATTAATTAAATTATCTTTTTTTTTTTTCTTTTGAATTTGTTTACACTCGCATATTTATAAAAAAAATAATAATTTATTTTCTAATAAATAATGATGACATAGACGTACGTACATATTTGTAAACAATGAGATCTTTGTTTATCATTTAAATTGAAACGCTTTTATACAATGAATTTTATTATAAAACACACTCAAGACATTATATGTTCAAATATAATTGAATCGCTCGTCCATGAATTTCATTATTGCAAGGTCCCAGAGAAAAGCAAATATACTTCTGTTTGATATAGAAATGGCTAACGTCTTACATCTACATGATAAATGGAACAATATCTTGACAACAGAAGAAACTAAATCCCATAATTTATAGTGTTGATAATGGACTTTTCTCAGAAGAAAAAAAATCTAAAATCCTGACTACATGTATCTAGAACAAATATCTTGTATAACAAATGCGACAATTCAATTATAATATAAGATCTTTTCTTTTTTTTTTTTTTAAAAAAAAAAACATTCTTTAAACATTTATAAAGATGAATTTAGTATTTAAATAAATCTGTATGTAAAAATATATCAGTGATAAAATAGTAAATATTATAATTTATAAATTATTTAAATAAAAACACCAGTATTTCACAATCAAGCTGTGATCTAATTTTAATGTCATGATTTCCATAAATCTACTTCTATTACACAACCTTAAGGCATTTTTGTAAATTGAATGACAAAATGCTAATTAAAATAAGTGTTGTGTGACTAATATTATACAACTAGGTAGTTATATGTTATACTGGATTTTTTCTAACCTTTAAAACATAATGTGAATAAAATTAAATACATCACAAGTAAATAGTTCATCAGGATAAAATAATTTATAGTTCAAAACACTTATGATATTGATCTTGCAAATTTATTTTAGAATCAGTAGCTAAAAATACAAGACACAGATCAACATGTAATGCCTGAAAGTTTATCATTTTAAAAATGTACTATTATGTTTATTGTTTTTAATAATATTTTTTGTCTAAATACTATCTCTATGGTATACACATATATTGTAGTAATGGACAATAAATTTAGAAGGCAAGAAATATAATATATATGAAAGACATATTTTTCAAGTTCAAACGAATTTAAATATTTGTATACTGACGTTTTAACTTGATTACACAAGTCAACTACTGGGTGATAAAAGGTAGAAAGAAGGTTGTAGAGGCACTGCAATCACTGAGTTGACAAAAAAAAACGTTAAAGTTCCACCAATAACAAAAATGTTAAATTGAGAATGTTTTTTTTTAAAATAATCTTTCCAAATAGGAGAAAGTTTGCATATATCATCTCACTTATTAATATAATCTGGCCTTTGAAATATCTCAATGTCTTCTCTGATTTTGCACTGGTAGAGATTATCACATCTGAATATGATACTAGTACTAGAAGAATCATTTTTATGACCTGAATCTATAGTATAGAGTGAGAGTTATGAAGATGATGAGTGTTGTTTAACTGCATTAGCATGTTCATCTCTCATAATATTGACATGACAATTACTCATACCTATGTAAGAAGCTTTACAATTTTTACATGAGATTTGATAAACAGCATGAGATTCAAGAGATATTGAATCCTTAGGCTTGTTTAATATATTGTAGATTTTTTAATGAGTATAAGATGAAGTATTTATATTATAGCATTTTAGTGTATCCCCGATACTGTCTGTAGTTCTTTTTACATATGGAACACAAAACCTAATAGCTGATTTATCATCTTTTTGTTTCCTATTTTGTTCATTTTGGCTTGAAATAAGGCTTGTTTAATAAATGTATAATTATAGTATTGGCTAATAAAACACTATTAATATGATTTATCTCTTCTTTCAGATGTGATTTATCTGAAAGGTTAATTGCTCTATTTAAAAGAGTTTTGGCTACAGAAACTATCTGAGTTGGTTATGATGAGAATGGAAATGTAAATATCTTTCCATGTGTGTATTCTTTCTATAAATCAAAAAAACAAACTATTTGGTGTTTGTGGTGACTAGAACATCAAAAAAGGGAGTTTTCCATCAGACTCTGTGTTCATTGTAAATTTAATATGAGGATGCATATTATTTAAATGTAAGAAAAATCATCTAATTTATTTTATTCATGTTGCCATATGACAAAATTGTCATACTATGTATCTGAGCCAAATGGGAGATTTAAAGATGATGATTATAAAGCACGAGTTTCTATATTTTGCATGACTAAATCAGTTATTACACCTTAGATTTGTGAGCACATAGGAGTAACACAAACATGTCTGTAATGGTGTCCATTGTATACAAAATGTGTTCAAGAGACAATGTTTAATAAAAGCAATGATATAATTTGGTAAATTGCAGTGTTGTGAGATTACATTTAAAGCTTCATCAATTGGAATGTTTGTAAACATTGCAATTCTAGGTGTATTAATTTATTTAATTTTATATATACATAAGTTATTATATAGCATTTGGTGCACTAAATCTGAATGTTCTGGCAGTTGAAGTAACTACATAAAGTAGAACTATATTCATCCAGGATTGGTCATGTGGTCTTTCACATGGTTGAGAAATGATGATTGAGAGGATGTTAATTAAAATAGCATCCAATTATTAACAAAATAATTATTATATAAGGTACTAATAATAGGAAATATTTAAGTGTATAAATTATTGTTTTTCATATTAATGACAATAGCATTAAATTATGAAAGAAGACAAAGGTAGCAGGTTTGTCTTAATGAGTGCTGTGGGCTATAAAAATAAAATGGACACACAGATTCAAAGATTGTAATTTGAGGCAATTACATGGTTCAATAAAAAAATCAACAGAGATAAGTTCATCATTTTGGTTTTGCATGCACACAAGAACAAAGGCCCAACAGACATGATTATTACAAAATTTATCCATCTGCAAACATACAATCAAGAGTATTCACAAATGCAATGTTTTATAAACAGGGAATGCCATTAAGACTAATGTTGGTCTACAATGGTGTCCACTACGTTAATGCATCTAAACTAGTTAATGAATGGCTAATTGACTATCTAAGTTTGGTTCATTTACAAATAAATAATCATTTGAATTTGTAGACAGAATCAAGAATACATCAATTCCTCAAGAATTAAGGATTGCTGCAGTAGATATCACAAAACCATATGGTTCCATTGACAAACAGCTATCAATCAGAATAATTGAGCAAGAGCTGATTAAGAAAGACCGTCCAGATCCTAAGATACAGTTTATTGTAGACTTTATGAAATGGATGGATAGAAACATTTTGACATCATATGAAAATAACTGGTATATAATGAATAACTATTGGCCAATGGGTCACCCGCTTAGTGGGATTGTCTCCAGCATTGCTTTAAATCATTTTGAAAAAAAGTGCTTTCAAAATTCCAAATAGCAATACCAGGTGCAATTTTTATCAAATATGTGGATGACATATTTATAGAAGCACAGGAAAACACAACCAAAGATATTTTATATGAACTCCACACTCTTTCTAGCCTAGTTTTTCATTGTACTTATGATGATGAGCAAAATGTAGTCAAATACCTTGATTTAAAAATCAATAGAGAGAATGTTGCACTCAACTATTGTATGATGATCAAGCCCTAGTGCATTAGAGGTTACCTTCATCCACTCCCAAAATCCCCCAAATCACACAAATATGTAGGGCTATATGCTTCCTTATTTTGTAATCACCATCTATGCAAATTATAGTTGGACAAAAAAAACACCATCACCAGTTACATCAGAGATTTAATAAGTGTGGGTTTTATTTACAGAAGAATATCCAACAGGATTGAAGGCATTTATAAAAGACTTCAGCAAAAATTTAAAAAAATTAAAATCTGACCGCACCATATATACCTGCAGTAGTAAAAAACTTAAGTAAAACTTTACAGAAAGAATTTAAAGTAGGATTTAGAACATCTCCAAACACCAATATGCTTATAAATAATACTAAAGATAAAAGAAATATTGAAGCAACCCTCAGGTTGTATATAGAATTGTGTGCACTCAAATGGAATGTGGAGCTGTTTATTTTGGTGAAACCTGTGCCACAATTGGCAATAGATTAGTTCAACACAAATACACATATACATGAGCATTAACTAAAAAGAAGGCAGTTCCATATTTACTGAACATTAGCAAGAGCACAACAACAGATTTGAACCCTCCAAGGCTGATATATTATGCACAGAGAAGAATGTCATCAAGAGAAAAATCAAGGAAGCTTGTTTTATTACCAGTGACATCAACTCAGTGAATAGAAAAAAACACTTATTTTGCCATTTTCAAAAAAATGGATAAGATAAAAAATAGTTTTGCATACATTTGCATATAATGATGTTAATAATCTAATGAGGCTATGATTATGAAGTAACAAAATGCTGAAAGTGCTAAGCCTACAGAATTTATGATATAAAAACCCTATAGAAATTATTATATTGAAAAGTTTCACCACAACATATCTTGATAAAGACCATAATTTCTTATTAAAAAGACTTTCATTTAAAGAACTTTCTAGAATAAATTTGGAAGTGAACTTTATTGGTGAACCTTTTAATAAATTGATTCATGTATGGATTAGCATGTGTATAGTCTTTCCAACTTATTAGTAATTTGTGTTTTTAATATATTAATTTGTTAGAATAAACTATTTATTTCTAATATCAACTATGCATTCTGCATTATTAATGATAGTTATTAAATTTATTGCTAGTTTATTAGAATTTGAGTATAATTTACCTTTGCCAATAGTTATTAACTAAGACCTGGTTGTAATATTCTCTGAAAAATAACTAAGTTATGGGAAATCATAATCATGATTTTAAAAACTATTTTCTTCTCAATATATGATGAGTGACATGACAGATTTCAGTAGATTCTTGTATGAATCCTGGGGCCCTTGTTAGAACAAATAAAAAAATCTGATTCTGCCAACAGTGTAAGTCACAATAATTAGTAGGCCAGTTAATCTGGAAATATAGCTATGATTTTATAAATATGAATGAAATATTTATATTTTCTGTCTTCATAGCTTGATTAACTTTCAATTCCTAGTGTGGAAAAAAAGGCCTACCACAATGTACTATCATAATGTGAAAAACATTAATATATATATATATATATATATATATATATATATATATATATATATATATATATATATATATATATATATATATATATATATATATATATATATATATTACTTAAAAAAAAAACATTTTTATTCAACTTGCTTCTATTTAATTTTTTATCACTATAAAATTTGTAATTTCTCAAAAAAAATGTTAAAAGAAATAAGCATAAAAATCTTATCAATAAAAAATTATAATCATATATATTATTAATATTAAAACAATCTACTATAAATTTTTGGAAAAAATAAATAAATGGTAATATGTTGGTTTAATTTTTTTAATAGCATAAGAAAATAAAATCATCAAATTTTTATTGATTACTACATCATGAAAATAATAAAAAACATTAATAATGGAATATAACATACACCAAATATAAAATTTAAAATGTGCATTATGTTAACTTAGTATTTTTTCTACATGCTTTATTTTAACATATAAAAAATCATTTTTCAAAAAAAAACATCATCTTTTTACAATAAAATAAGTTAAAAATGGCAACTAGAAATAATAAAATTGTCATTTAAAAAAATAATTTATACATAGATAAGTGCACTTTTTTTTGTAATTTTTTTTTTTTTTTTTTTTGTAAAATGTTAATTAATTAATTATCACTTTTTAAAAAAATTTCAGTCTTTTTTAATGTCTTTAATGTTAATTATATATTGTATATCCTTAAATAATGAATTTAATGTTTCTCCAAAGTAAATTAATGTATATATATATATATATATATATATATACATTAATTTACTTTAGGTATAGAATATATATATATATATATATATATATATATATATTCTAACCTATCCAACGAGAGAGACTTCCATTATTATGAAAGATGGGTTCGGAAATCCTAAACTCTTTCTTCTAGAGGACGGGTAGCAAACCCTATATTTTTATCTAATATAGCTGGACGTTAGGTTAGTTCTAATAATTCAGCTACAGTGATATGCAGTTCATACAGAGATAGAATAAAAAAAAATTATCATTAATAAAATAAATTTAAAAATAAAATTTAGAATAAACTAACATTCTTTCTCTATCCAAAACACATTCTCTGAGCTGTAAGTACTTGCACTGTTCGACAATGATGATGATGATGATTTCATGTCATTGTTAATATTACTGACTAAAACAAAACATTCATTAATTTGCCAATATGATCTCAATATTTTATTATTATACAATCAGAAGTTTCAATCTCTTTAGCTATGCCACGCTTGTAATATTGATCATAATGAATCAATTCTTAATTTAAGAGCACTTATAATAATGACACTAATCTCAGGGTTCTCTGTTATATTTAATAAAATGCTCTGCAGTATTGTGTTGTCGCATATGACTGACATTCTGGTCGGCTATAGGAAACATTTATCTTATTTAAATTCCATGTGTCTTCATCCACATATCAACTATTATAATATTTAACGAGATGATAACTATATTTAATAACAACGCACAATTTTGAATAATACATCCATTTATCCAGAATCTCAGTCGGAATGATGAAAAGACAAGGGTGCTTTTGTGTCCTTCCATCATCCATGACAACACAATAATTTGACTATGATTTATTACTCAGACACTTCACTTAAAAGTGTACTTAACAATGTGCAACCAAAAGCGACTAGTTTGGGAATAAAGTGATTTTACACACATATAAAATAAAATGTCTTGGTCTGAAGTTTTCAATTCCACAAATAATTCTTATTAAAGTAAACTATAATGAACTATTCTGATCTGCTTACAATTGTCTATCTGGTGTATTGAATTTAAGATTTCATAAATTATTTTGGACTCAAGAAAGTATTGCAAGTATTATGCCAATACAATTTTATTTAGCACACAAGAAAAATGACTCAACACAACTTGTAACAAGACTATAATTTATTATTAAATTTTAACAAGATTCTAATTTATTATTACAATTTAACAAACTATCCTTTATGATTAACATAATAAACAAACATATACAATTTATTCGATCCCATATGGATAAAACAAAATATAATTAACATTACTTCGTCTATACTTTTAGACTTGGATTCGAACTACTTCTTCATCTTCTTTTACATTTATGCAAATTGAATATAACAAAATAAATATTATTATCGATACATCAATTCATCCATTTAGTGTATCTGATATGAACGGCTGCTTAACTTTATTAACTAACTATTTGTTTTAAAATAAAAATAATTTGATTCTAGGCAATGCGTACAAACGCTTTTTATTATCATATCTTTAATTAAATGATAGTTTTTATTTAAATAACTTATTATAATTTATGGGTTATTTATCAGAAGTTACACTTATTATTTTAATATTTACCTTAATAACAACTGAAGTTGTTATACACACTGTTTTTCTAAGTATAAGTTATATTGTGAGTGCTACTTAATTATTAACCCGAATTAAACCTAGTATTTGAACCCTCCATTGGCAAATAAAAATTTATAAAGCACGCAATTTTAAACTTACTCTCTCCATTGACTTATGTGTGGATTACCAGCACTATTCCGCCGCACAATCCAGACATTGATCATATATACTAGCACGCTATTTTTACTAAATGAATCTTGAGGAATTAACCTCCAATATACCCGTTATCTTGCCATAACTTTCTAAACAAAACACAATATTGAACACCTTCCGTGGTGGAATTATCTCTATTTTCTCATGAGGAATATGGAATAACACTGACAGTCTGTAGAGTTAACTACTATACTAAAATAGTTTGGTGGGTCCTTGCCTCTTACTTGGGCATAATAGAAACGCACACCAAATATAATCCTCTCCTGGGATTTTAACGAATGAAATACACTAAATACGATATAAATTACTGATCGCCCTCACTCTGAGAAGCGATCACTTGGGTTATAAACATACCCGAATACTAGATTTATCTATTCCCCTCATGGAAAATAAAGCTTTTGGGGGGATCATTTTCCATCCCATAAAATAGATACATTACAATTATTACTTATGCGAATATTAAGCATATACTGATGCTATATCGGGGCAAGACAAGCAAATACACTAATTACACTAAATTTATGTTCCGGGGTATATTTAGATCAACGTCTGAAATCAATGGATAACACAGAATAAACCATAATAATTTTCACCTTTGCCAAAGAAACATTCAACAAGTAATTGGTAGTATAGTATCTTGAACTTAATTAAGTGAATGCGTTAATAAAGAATAATTGGGAATAAGTTCCGCAATTAACATAGTACAAATTTGTTTCAAACTTTAAATAAGTAATATCCTGTATAGCACTTCTCTTTAATTACTTCTGATAATTTTAACTAGATATTTTACCTATTAAGTATCTAAATTTTTCTACTTTTACGCATCTAACATATAAATTTATACCCATAATACATATCATAAGTAAACACATTTTATAAAAAAAAAATTTTTCATGTCGAATATAAATTTAACCTAGAATAAGTATATGAAAACATACCTTTATGATTACAAGGTCATTTAAATATTACTTGATTATACAGCCTTTAACATGTTGATATAAAAAAAAATACACATAATTTTACAAATTAGTAAAAAAAATCATTACTTAACAAGTGCTTATTATCTCACTATAAAAATGTTTTTCCGTTGGGCAATTTATCTAGATGAAGAACTTGATCCATTCGTAGTTCACGAAGCAATTTTAAAACAAGAAAACACATTTTATTATTTCATTTATATAAAAGTTGCCTCCATTATGGTGCAATTAATAAATTAGGCAAAGAAAACATAGCAGTGTTGGATATTAACTCTTCCTTGAATTAACTGATATAATTTTGGGATCCAAGAAAACAATACATATTTTAACATGACGAATATTTGACGATTGATGATCACATATACAATTCTTTTCTTTTTACTATTGGCGATACGTATCATTTTTAGCTAGCTGGCTTAGGAATAAAACTAATGCACAAATTTTCCAAAATATTATTATTATAAGGACTGCAGCTGACTTACGTGGATATGAAGTTTTAACGACTCAAATTGAGGTATAATATAACATATTATATTATGGTTATAATTAAGACACTAATGTTTGTAGTTTTTATTCCTACTCTAGGAATTGTAATTTGTCTTTAATAAGGAATTCTCCATAAAATGCACACATACAAATTTTCCGATATTTGCCTTGAGAAAATTTATATTTTCTTTTTTAAAAAATATACAGGTGCATAAGTAAATATCGTTTATCATTAATATTATTTCTAGATAATTTTCAGTGAATAAAACATATTTTAACGTGGGGAGCTTACATTATTTTCAAACGCAGACAATTTCTTTTAGACAGAGCGCGAAATGTTTCTCGTTAACTTCCTTTGGCTTTTATAATATTTCTTTTAATTATAATTTTTCTTTTATACCATGAAAAGATTATTAAATAAGGTAAAGTTAACAAATAATTGTTTATTTCCTGGAAATTACTTATATCGCTTAATTTAAATATAATGACGCTTTCCGTGATTACTGTAGCTAATACGGTCATTTTGAACTTTAGCATACGATAGTATATTTTTGCGTATAAAAAGCTTTAAATAGGTAGATGGCACCAGAAAACAGAATATCTTATCAAATAGGATTAGCCATGCATGATATTATGAAAAATGTATTTCTGCAATAAAAAATAATAAAAAATTTGTTACCGAATTTCAGTACTGCTTCCTCCTTGTAAAACTAAAGTCAGACTAAACTTTCTTCCAATTTTGGCGATCTTCTTTTAGCGACCTCTTACAGAAAAATAATTAGTTAATTATACATAAACAAAAGAAAAGGAAAAAAAAAACTTATTACAGTTATATTTTTCCGTATGATTTAAACAAATTACAAAGTAATTTGACAAATAATGAAAAATAATAAATAGCTTTAACTAACAATTCTTATTAGTGGTGTATATTTCTGTATACATTATTATCTAAATTAATTTAAAAATTTACCAGAAGTTATGGTGCTTTATGACAAGATATTCATCTATTCTCCCTCTACCCATCCAAAATCAATTACTGTTTATGATATGTGCTTTTATACTATATTAAATTGCTCTTATTGTTAATAATTTAATTAAATTATTCATGCTCTTCTTCAAAATGACATCAAATTACTAAATTTTTTAGTTATTTGCTTAAAACACATTAAAGTGAGTAAATAGTATACTTTATTAATCACTTAATATTATTATTATTTTATTATTTTATTTTATAAAAAAGGATAGCATTGTTTTCCTGTGGAAACAATGCCAAATAAACCAAGTGTCAATAACACTAGGTTACAATATATAGATAGATAGATAGATAGATAGATAGATAGATAGATAGATAGATAGATAGATAGATAGATAGATAGATAGATAGATAGATAGATAGATAGATAGATAGATAGATAGATAGATAGATAGATAGATAGATAGATAGATAGATAGATAGATAGATAGATAGATAGATAGATAGATAGATAGTATAGATAGATAGATAGATAGATAGATAGATAGATAGATAGATAGATAGATAGATAGATAGATAGATAGATAGATAGATAGATAGATAGATAGATAGATAGATAGATAGATAGATAGATAGATAGATAGATAGATAGATGGATAGATAGATAGATAGATAGATAGATAGATAGATAGATAGATAGATAGATAGATAGATAGATAGATAGATAGATAGATAGATAGATAGATAGATAGATAGATAGATAGATAGATAGATAGATAGATAGATAGATAGATAGATAGATAGATAGATAGATAGAACCGGATTGATATCCGATTCAATGGTTTTATTACTAATGTTAAATTTTTTTTATTATTATTTAAAACACATACACATTTATATTTAAAATACATCATTTTAATGTTTATAGAATTGATTTTAAAATAGTTTACTTTCTCTGCTTGTTTTTAATCCATTTAATTAAAAAACAAGCAAACGTGTGATTACATTCTTGTCTCATATTTATATCAATTCTAAAAGTGGATATTTAATTTTGTGTTGTTATTTTAGTTACAATAATCCCTGGTTGCAATTCTTAAATTGGATTAAGTGGGAAATTAATTTGACAAAAAGGAATGTTTTTTTGCGGTAAATGTAGCGAGGTTACTACAGCCCACCAAAAAAGGAGGTGGTTGCTATTATTCTAGAGACTAAGAAGGTTTTTAAAATGGCTTGGTTCAGCTTTTGATTTTTAACAGGCATTCTGATTAATCTGTGGAACTTCATATTAATCACAGTTTGAACATTTAATAGATTTTTCAAATTTGCTTTTTGATGTCAACAAATGCTGCTATACATATTGGAAGCAATAAGATGCATTGCTAATTTAAATAAGAATGAGCCTTTAGTTCTAGACTGTTCTTTCATGATGCCATAAAACTCTAACCTAACCTGGATCCCCAATTGCCTTGACATTTGCCACCATCATAAAGAGAAGTCACCTGAAATATGAACTTATTAACAGTTTGCACTCTTCAGAAAACTTTGTGAATGCTACTTTACCATAAGATGAACATTTTCTTATTCTAACCAGGGTAAATAAATTGCATTTAATTAAATCTCCACTCAATCGAATGATAAGTATGTTATAAAGTTGTATTAATTATTTTAATTATTTATTATCTGTATTTACTTTTAATAGTATTTAAAGTGTGTCTTGCAATCTTAGTTTTAAGATTCCAAGTTGTTTTCAATTTTCATTTATCAAGGGGTGCATTGGGAGATTGTATTTTATATGTTTAATATATGCCTAATTATTTCATTAACTACTGCAAAATGCTTTGGCAGTTTTTGTAATTTTTATTTACTCACCAGTCCTTAGTTGTTCTTGTAAAATAATAAATTTTTAAGCATGTTTGGTTTGCCCTTTTTGCAAACAACAAAATCTTTTTGCTGGCTATTTATCAGCTTCTTTCTTCTGGTTTTCTGAAAGTAGTGATTTCTTTCTAGATTATGTAAAATCATGATAAATATCTTGTTGCTGTCTTGTATGTGAGATCAACCAGGTTTGCTTTAAAAGTAGAATTACACACAGCAGTCCTGAGGTGTTATAACATCAGTAGTTAGAATGCTACTGATCGATCGTCCACACTGGTTTTGTTTATTTCCTACAATATCGTAACAGATTTCATATCGCTGAATCAGGAAGCTCGAGTTTCTATTTCTTTTGTGATTTATAAATTGCCAGCAGGAATATATTATCCTACCCATTTCTTATAATTTTATGTGAGAGAATTTGGGTGCCAAAATGTTTAATGTCTTCATGTTTGCCACACTCATGTGCACTCTCTGATAGATATGCATATGTTAATATAAGTCACTTTTGTATTCATGGCTAGATTTCTCTACACTATTGTCCAACTTTTAATAAAATTATCAAATTGCTTAAATTTATTTGGCTGATGTTTGTCTTGGTACTTTTATTTGTCAATTGTCTAAACAATCCATAAGATCCCTTGTTTCTCCCTGAGTTTAGTTTGGTGCATTTCGGTTTGCCTATCCTGTCCACCCTTAAAATAAATGACTAGTTCCGATTTTCAGACTAGTGGTCAGTATATGCGAATCTAAAAAGCTTTTGTCTGTTACAATATATATATATATATATATATATATATATATATATATATATATATATACACACAATAAATAAGAGTAATATTTTTTAATATTTAAAAATAAATTATTTATTTATAAGTTAAAATAATATTTTAAGAGTACATTTTAAAATCAATATTGTGGTTCTCCAGGATGCTCTAATAAATTATTTTACATCATAATTGAGTTTCAAGATTATGTAAATTATACACATTAAAAAGTAATAATTTATTTATTCATTTGTACATTTTTTTTATTTGTTTGATCTCATAGATTTATTCTGAATTTGAAATTTTGCAATTTATTGACAAAGGGATAAACATGTTTTACTTCATACATTCAAGCATTTCCAATTTATCTTTATTAAATTAATCAAAAATTTATTTATTAGTAAATATTCATTTCTCATTCATTCATATAAAATAATTTTATTTACATACTTTATTTTGTTGTTTTTTCTCATTGCTAGTATATAGTAATTTCTAATAACAGTCAATCTTTAAGCTATCAACAATCTCAACCTGTAGTCAAGGTGACCTCATTTAACATTACATACCACCTTTAACTATGGTTATACATTTATAAAAAAAAAAACTAAAAATTGCAACCTGGTCAAGGGTGTGAGATTACTAATGCAAAGAATTTTAAACAAACTTCAGTGTTCAGATAAATCTTACCTGTTCTGAAAACAGATGCCAGATTTTGAAAGTAGACTAATAAATAGTCATATATAACTTCCAAATTTCATAGAAAGTATACTCAAGGCTTTAGTAGGCTTATAAATGTTGATGATAACAATCTACCTTTAAGCTATCAACTATCTCAACCTGTAGTCAAGTCAACATTCTTCAACAATAAAGGTGATACCACCCTTATCTATGGTCTTAAATAATTATATAGACATTAAAGATTGCACATTCACTGAGTAGTATAAGATTAATAATGCAAAGATGTTTAAACAAACCCCATTAATCTGGTAAATATAATCAGTACTTATGTGTTAGTCCTGCAACATGTACCAGAAGTGCTACATCTTTTCACATTCATATCAATCTGCTGATAACTTTCTAATCTTGTGATCTAATCAAATAATGTGTAAATATGTACATGATATTTTTCCACAAGATTTACAAAGTTATTGGCAGTCTGAAAACATATGTGAAAAGTTGTAGCAGTTCTAATACATGTTGCAGAACTAATACGTAACATGAATTTCAACCAAAAATTAATAATAGAACAGAAATCTTATGAAAGATGTGAAAGTAAATGTGGAATTGTGATCGATGATTTATTCCAACTGCTGGAAGGCCTATTAAAGTGCTGAATTATAAAGTGCTGTTACAATCAATTTTGTGTGAATCACAAATGCAATCACATGTTAAGTAAGTGTGCATTTTGGGAAAAATAAAAAAAAATACATTTAGTCTCCATTTTTGAAAAAAATGTATCCACTTAAAACAAAGTAGAACCTTGAAATTGATTGTTTCATTGCAACAATCCCTGATATATATTACATGATAAGTGTGGTATATGTATATTTTAATTTTTTTTAATATTTTACAGTATTTTGTAATTTAGTGATTATTTGGTCTTTAAAGGTACATTTGGAAATTGTGTAATGGTGTTTTATATTTTAGAATTTTTATATCAAATCAATATTATTGCTAATGTTAAAAGTAAACTTTTTAAGATAGACTTTTGATTAAAATTTATATTTTTAGTATTGTTAAAATTAATATTCTGTGTATTGTTAAAAATGTACTTTTTAAGATTCATTTTTGTATGAAATTCATATTTTTAGTGTTAGCATGTCATATTTCAGATTTTTTATGTCAAATCAATATTTTCATTACTGTTAAAAATATACTTTTCAAGGATTTTAACACTTTCAGAGAAACAACCATGAATCGATGTACATGGCTTCAAGTCAATTGAAAACTGTCAGTTTTTGCATTAGTGTAGTGTTTTTGTGCTTACTTTAAAGCTTAAATAGTATCGTAAAATGCTGCCCTCGCTAGAATTATTTTACAAGTAAAAAATCAATAATATTGATATAAGAAGCTACAACAATGGGAGAAGGCAGGCCTTCCTAGATGCTAATTGGTTAGTTTGCATTTCAACTAAAACAAGAGTATTTGTCAATAATTTTCACTGCTCCAACTTCTTTGTTTTGATTTTCAAAATGAAAATGCCTGTTCTAGAGTGTTTCTTTATTATTTTTGGTATATATTATAAATTATTTTCATAAAATATGCTGGAAATATAATTATTTAAAAACATAGTAAGATTTGAATTAAAAATTCTTTACTTTTACATGAATATAAATTAATAAAGAAATCAGCACTATCAACAATTTTGACACCTGTCAAAAATTTTCATTGCCCCAAGCTCTTTATTTGATTTTCAAACAAAAGTGAATGTTTTAGAGTATTTTTCTGGTATTTATTTACACATTATAATGTATTTTGATCAAATATGCTGAAAATATAATTATTTTAAAATAATAGTAAGATTTTAGATAAAAAATTATTTACTTTTACACTAATGTAAATTGAGAAAGAAATCAATAACATCTGCAACAATTTCTAATTTGTTACAAACTTTTTTTTAGGTCTTCTGCTATTGAATATTTTTGTAATTATAATTATAAATTTATTTTTGAAAAAAAACATTCATTCACTTTCAAAATCTGACAAATTATTAATATACTTTTTTACAATAGAAAGTAAAGTGAATATAATATTAAAAGACGAATATATTTTTACTGCTTATTTTGTTAATTGACCAATCAAAAGTTGTAAAACTTTAATTCACTTGGTCAATAAAAAAACTCTTCAGTTAAAAATAAATAATAAATATCCTTTTATTCTTCTTGAATTTCTAATGTTTAAAAAAATTGTCAAAAAAACTCCACTTTTTTAATTTTTACTAAATTAAAATAATCAAATAATTTATGCCTACAGAGATTTATCACTTCTACGCTTGATTTTCTTAACTTTCAGAATAATAAAAACTATTTGATGATTTATTTTCCATAGTAAAATGTTAGATATTTTTTTTACTAATTTTCAAACATCAAGTTAAACTTAATAAGTCTTTTATCTGCCTATTTAATAATTTGTTTTCAGATACCAAAATAAATTGAGAATTTTAATGTAGGAAAATATGATATAATCTTATATTAAGTAAATAATATTTATAAATGAAAAGGCTGTTTGTTGTAGCATAAGAATTATGGCATACAAGAAATTACTATGACAATAAAGCAAATTACTTATAATTTTAAGAAGTTTATAATTGTAGATGATAACAATCAACATTTAAGCTATCAACAATCTAAACCTGTAGTCAAGCCAATGACCTTTAACAGTGAAGGTCATCATCATCATCAACCATTATCAATCCACTGCAGGATGAAGGTCTCTCCAAGTTTAATCCATCTTCTCCGATCTTTAGCTTCTCTTCTTCACAACACCCCTGCACATTTTCTTATTTCATCCATCCATCTCACATGTGGTCTCTTTCTGGGTCTTTTACAATCTCTTGGAATCCCATTTAAAATTTCAATTGTCCATCTATTATCATCTCTTCTAGCAATATATCCAGCCCAAATCCATTTCAATCTTTTAATTTTTTCAATAAGGTCAGTAACACCTGTTTGTTGTCTTACCCATACATTGTGTTTTCGATCTCTTCTTGTTACTCCCAACATACATCTCCCCATACTCCTTTGAGTGGTCTGAAGTCTCTGTATTGCTCTTCTATTAAGTGTCCAAGTCTCAGATCCATAAGTAAGAACTGGTAAAATGCATTTGTTAAAAACCATCCTTTTCAAACACATAGGCATATTTCCTTTTAGTATCAAGTTATTTCTACCAAAAGCACTCCAACCAAGTTTAATTCTATGATTAATTTTCCCCATTATGTTTCCATCTGTATTAATAATCTGACCAAGGTATTTATAACTGTTAACTTCTTCTAATTCTTCATAATCAATCTTTATTTTCATATTTTGAGCAAATCGATTAAACATTACTTTAGTCTTTTTAACATTTATCTTTAGTCCTACTTTTCTACTTTCATCTGCTAACTCCTGCAACATTTCCTGAAGCTCTGAAGCATTATTTGCAAAAACAACTACATCATCTGCAAAATCTAAATGACTTAAATACTCTCCATTTACTTTCACTTCTTTAGTTTCCCATTTTAATCCACAAAATACTTCTTGCAGCACTGCTGTAAAGAGTTTTGTAGATATGGAGTCACCTTGTCTTACACCTTTCTCAATGTTGATTTTTCCAGTATCATTATGTAATCTAATTGTTGCTGTTGCATTTTTATAAATATTCTTTAAAATATGACAATATCCTGGATCTATACCATGATGATCCAATGCTTTAATCACTGAAGAAATTTGTATAGAATCGAATGCCTTTTCATAATCTACAAATCCAAAACATAATGACAACTCATATTCGTTTGTCCTTACTATGACTTCTCTAATACCTGGATATGATCTATTGTACTAAAACCACTTTTAAATCCAGCTTGTTCTCTTGGTTGGTGAAAATCCAAAGTTCTCTGTAGACGAGTTGTAATTATCTTGGTAAAAATTTTATATAAAACTGATAAAAGGCTGATAGGTCTGTAATTTCTAATATCCTCTTTATCACCTTTTTTAAGTATGAATATTATTACTGCATTCTTCCAATCTTCCGGTACATCTTTATCATTTAGACATTTGGTATATAACTTTGCTAAAATTGTTTCTATTTCTTCACCTGCTTCTTTTAATATATTAATTATAATTCCATCATTTCCTGGAGCCTTTCCTTTCTTCATACACTTAATTGCATGTCTCACTTCTTTATTTAAAATTCTGGGCAATTCGGAAGATGTAATAGATATAGGAGGTACTTGTTCTTTATTACTATATGATTCTTGATAAAAATCTTCTACCAATTTCATGATGTCATCTCTCTTTTTAGTAATAATTCCATCTTTTTTTCTTATTGCAGATATAAATGTCCTACCAATACCAAAATGTTGTATAACATTTTTGAGACTTCTATTTTCTTCTACAACTTTCCTTGCTATTTCACAGTTATACTTTCTTATATCATTTTCAACTCTTTTCCGTACCATTTTACAAAATTCGAGATATTCAATTCTTTTTAATACATCATTTTTGTATATCTTCATATTCCTTCTTTTCTTCATAAATTCTCTAGTCTCAGTAGAAATTTTATTAGTCAATTGCTGCTTTTTTCTACCAGCTATGTTTGTTGCAGTTTTTAAAAGTGTATCATTTCTTTTCATATTAATTTCATTCAAATCTGTATCATGTTCAAAATCTTCTAACACTTGAAACCTATTTGTAAGTTCTAATTTAAATTCATTAGAATGGCTCTGAAGATTAGGAATATCAACTGTAAATATTGTTTTTCTTAATAATTTTTGTCTTTCTAGTTTTACATTAACATGTAAAACTTACACCTTACTAATTGATGATCACTTCCTGTGTTAAATTTATTAAGAACATTACAATCTTGAAATATGTATTTTCTGTTAGTCAAAATATAATCAAATTCTGCTATACCTTCATTTGGATGCTTCCATGTCTATTTCCTTTTAACATTTTTCTCAAAAAATGAATTCATAATATAAAGTTTTTCTTTTTCTGCAAACTCCACAAGTCTATGTCCTCTCTCATTTCTATTACCATAACCAAAATTACCTACAGCAATTTCATCTTTCATTTGTCTACCAATTCTAGCATTAAAGTCTCCCATAACAATTTTAAAATGTTGTTTACTCTGATCAAAAGCCTTTTGTACATCCATATAAAAATCTTCTACTACTTCATCACTATGAGAACTTGTTGGGACATAAACCTGAATTATCTGCATTTGGTATCTGCTATTAAGTTGTATAACTAATCTTGCCACTCTGTCCGATACACCATCAATCTCCACAATATTGTTCTTCCACTTTTTATTTATAATGAATCCTACTCCACTTGTATTTCCAATATGTGCGCCTTTATAATAGAGTATATGTCCACTTTTTAAATCAATTGTTTCTTCTCCTTTTCTTCTAACTTCACAAAGTCCAATAATGTCCCATTTAATATAAGACAGTTCTTCTTTTAATTCTTGCAATCTTCCTTCACTTGAAAGTGATCTGCAGTTGTAAGTACCTAAATAAAAAGTCGTCATCAAATGGCAGCCTGGGTCTGCAATCTGGGGATTATTAGCACCCTTCGCCTTTGGCCACCAACTGCTGCCTTGGTTGGTGACTTTACAGCCTCCTGGGAATAAGGGCCATGCTTTATTTTTGTCTGTCATAATTGTATATATGTATTGGAAAAATATTTATCATTTACACAAACATTCATTCTGCTTTATCAGGCACTGAGAAAAAAGACCACGGTGTTTCTTGATCTTAAACTCAGAGGTAAAAAGCCAATAAACTCACCACACTGGCTAATGCATGTTGGTGAGCAGCCCATCCATGTTCATATACTATATGAATAATCACATAGTAATAACAGCTGCAACGACAAGAACGTATGGAGTGGACATTAGGAATTTGTCCTGCTCGGTTCCTTTAAGGCCTCCAAGAGGAATCAAAGGGTCTCCTTTCAGTTAATAGCAAACTCCTTTCTGCAGCCACAATTAAGGTAATACCACTTTTATCTATGATATTTATTTATCATATAGACAGTAAGGATTGCCACTTAACAAAGAATTGTGATATTAATAACATATTTTTTAAAAATAAATGTCATTAATCAGCAGATATAATGTGTTCTGAAAGTAGACGAATAAATAGTCATATATAACTTCCAAATTTCTTATAAAATATATATTTACTAAGACAATAAACCTCAATTAATCAAGGCTTTAATAGGTTTATAAATATAGTGATAACAATCAACCTTTAAGTTATCAAACATCTCAATCTGCAGTCAAAGCAATGTCCTTTAACAATAAAGGTTATATTTGCCTAATTAATGTGATTTCTTTAAACTTCTTTACATTTTAATCTCACACCATTGGTCAAGTTGCAATCTTGAGTATTTATATATATATATATATATATATATATATAAAAAGAAAAAACAATCGTTTGTGTTCGGGAGAAGAGAAAAAACACGAACAGTGTTTTCTCAAAGAATTGGGTGTCTCAGTCAATCCATAATCACCACGGAAGTGAAAAAAAACGTTGTGAAAAAAGGAGTTATAAAAAAGGAACTTCTTTGCCTCGTCGTGTTCGTGTTGTTCTCAGTGGGAGAAGAGAAGAAACAGATCAAACTCAGGTTAAATTTATCAGATTGAATTTAATAAATATTGTTGGTTGTATATTGATAATAAAAGGTGTTGTATATTTTAATTGTTTTTTTGAGGATGTGTTGTGGTATTATTTTAGTGTGGTTTTTCTGTATTTAGTTTTTGGATCATGTTGGGGGGAAATGTATTTTATTAAAAAAATTTTTGGGGTGTATGATTTTGGAGTGTAGTTGTATTTGTTTAATTAAGTTTATGATATATATATTGATTATGGTGTTTGATGAGATAATATAATATTATTAGTGGGTGGTTGAAAATTTAATTGATGTATATTAGGTATGTAGTTTTTTTTGGTATGATTGTTGGGTGGATGAGGTTGTTTTATTTATATATATATATATATATATATATATATATATATATATATATATATATATATATATATATATATATGTTCATAGATAAAGGTGGTATCAGCTTTATTGTTAAATGATGTTTCTTCAGGTTTGTGATAGCTTAAAGGTTGAGTATTATCATCTACACTTATAAAGCTATTAAATCCTTCAGTAATTGGCTATATTGGCTTACTATATATATAATTTGGAATTTATAAATCATATTTATTATTGGCTATATTGGCTTACTATATATATAATTTGGAATTTATAAATCATATTTATTACTCTGCTTTCAGAATCTGGAAGTTATAATTGACAATTTATTAGTCTGCTTTCAGAACATGTTATACTTGTATGATTAATGATGCTTGTTTAAACTTGTTTGAATCATTAATCTTATACTCCTTGGTCAAGTTACAGTCATTAGGGTCTATATAAATATATAACACCATCGATAAAGTTGTAACACCTTTAAACTTAAAGAAGATTGTCTTGACTACAGGTTGAGATTATTGATAGCTTAACGGTTAACTATTATCATCTACATTTATAAACCTATTAAAACCTCAAATAATTAACTATGTTGTCTTAATAAATATATAATTTATATGAAATCTGGAGGTTATAAATGACTATTTATTAGTCTGCTTTCAGAACAGTTTATATTTGGCATATTAATGAGGTGTCTTTAAACTTCTTTGCACTATTAAACTCACACCCTTGGTAATGTTGCAATCTTAAGAGTTTTTATTAATCAATAAGACCATTGATAAAGGGTGTATCACATTTATTGTTAAAAAATTGCCTTGACTACAGGTTGAGATTGTTGATAGCTTAAAGATTAATTGTTATCATCTACATTTATAAACATATTAATGCTTAAGTAATTTGTTTTATTGTCTTAGTAAATATATACTCTATATGAAATTTGAAAGTTATAAATGAGTATTTGCTATTCTTCTTTCAGAATCCCAAAGTTATAATTGAATATTTATTAGTCTACTTTTAAAAAAGGTGATATTTTTCTGATTTATAAGATTTGTTTAAACTTCTTTGCATTATTAACAACACATTCCTTTATCAAGGTGTAATTTTAGAGTATAAATAAAAATATCATAGATAAAGGTAATATTATCATTATTGTTAAAGGAGGTTGCCTTGACCACAGTTTGAGATTAATAGCTTAAAGTTTGGCTATTATCATATACATTTGTAAACTTATTAAAGCCCTGAGTAGTTCACTTTTTTGTCTTAGTAAATATATGCATTATATAAAATTTGGAAGTTATAAATGATTATTTATTATTCTGTATTCAGAACAGATTATATGGTACTTACACATTAGTCCTGCAACATACAGTGGATAGTACACCTTTTCACATCCATGATAAATGTATAAGTTTATGATTGTGTCAAATAGACCTTGTGACTTGAACCAATCTTGACAAGTAATGTGTTTTTGTGATAATTTTACATGCTACATTACTGTCCAGATTTCATTATGACAAGATTTTTAGTGCTGTCATTTGCATTTTAAAAGTATTTTTTATTTCATTAGTATTCATTGTTTTGATTCAACAATTTTTACTTTCATTTATATTCATAGTTTTGTTTTAATGATGTTTACATGCTATTAAAATGAAGGCTATTTGATATTTTCAAAACAATGTAAAATTGGAGGCTGTAACAAAATCACTTAAATTGATGAGAGCATTTTCAAAACCAAACAGGATGAATTCTTTCAGAAAAGTGGATATATTGGTGACATGTGCAGGGAGAATGATGATAGTTTTATCATAACAATTAATGATAGAACAATGGAAACTTTTATGGAAGCCATGAAACAAAATGTGGAAGAGGGATTTTATTTTAATTTGTAGTTGTAGTTTTGATTCAATGTTTTTATCTGCTATTAAAATGAATACTGTTTTATATTTTCAAGAAAATGTAAAATTGAAGGCCCTAAAATGTTGAAATTTTCAAAACCCAACTGGACGAATTTTTCCCAAACTGTCGATGTTTGGTGGCTTCTGCCGGGAGACCTACAAGTTTTTTTACTATGACAATTAAACAAAATCTTACGGAAATAGTGGTTTCTGAGTTTTAATGTAATGTTCAAAATAAATAGCCAAACAAACTGTGATTTTCACAATTAGAAAGTTTTTAAAAAGTTTAATAGGTAGCAGAGAAAACACTTCTATATATTCAATTAATTGATAAATAATATTTGTATAATTTCAGAAGGCAAAAGATATCTATTTAGGCTTTTCTGGCAAACTATATTTCAAACAAAAATGTAAAAAAAATAGCTTAAGTGTATATAACAAATTTCTAATCTTTCTCAATCAAGATTTTAAATATTTTAAATATAGTTATGATACTGTGCAAACTATTATTTGTATAGAATCAGATGCAGTCACTGCATAAAAATAGTTATGTAGCATTACAAAATTAATACTTTAAATAAAGGTTATGATTTATCAATAAAATGTTTTAACAACCTATTATACAGAACTTTACTTTAAAATAATGATGTGATAAGGTTGTTGAAAAATAATAATAAAAATTTAAAAATCATAAATATTTTGGAAATCTCAATGGTTTAAGTGTGAAAATTGAAAAAATAGGTAGAAAAGAAATTGTGCTGGACATCATAAAAAAGATTTAATTCTGAAATAAATAAGAAAACCAATTAAAAACTTTTTAGCAGTTTAATGATCTAAATTTTCTAATACATTTGTGACTATTCAAAGCTCTCATGACTAAATAAATATAGTACACAGTGTTTAGTATTCAAATAAGTATTTATAATTAGGTGATGCATTGCAAGACTTCTATTATGTTAGTAAAATATTAGCTAGAATGCATTGTAAAATACAATGAATTATTCCTTGTGTATATATTTTTAAGTGCTGCTTAAAAAAGCATAAGCTTGTTCAATAACTAAGTTATAATCTATAGAAAACATAACTATTTTTAAGAAAGAACAAAAACAATATTAATTTAATGCTTGTTTTGAATCAAATAAAATATTTTGATAAAAATGAAATGAATCTAAACAGTATTTGATTAAAATGAAAAAATGAAAAAAAATGTGGGGCAATATTCAACTTTATTTTAAAACTAAAGAGTGAAAATTAAAAAAAAAAACAATGTGAAGGAAATAAATATTATGACAATAATCCAGTAAGTTTGAGGATAAATATTATAATAATATTTTGAAAGATAACAAAAATGGAAACAATCTTGGAAAAAACAAGAACTATCATTAATAAATTTCCATGAGATTAAAAAAATTGTCTTTCCATAAGTATTTAAAATGTAAATGGATGATTATAATCAAAAAAATAAAAATCAAACATATGGAAAATATATACAAAAGATATACAATATTAATCATTACTATAAAAAAGAGTATTGATGTCAAATACATTGCATCTTTTTATCATATGAAAACTGAAAAAGTATCAGTAAATTATGACAAAATTTGAGCAATTATTCTATAAGCTTAATCAATGGTTCATTTATTGAAAAAAAAACATGATATTTCATAAATATGCAAGAAAGAATATGTTGAAAATTATTTGTAATTGAGGGCTTCCAAATATACATATTGTTGTAAGAAAAGTTAAAAGATTTAGAGCCATCTGTAATCAATCAATTGAATAATTAAAAAAAAATCATATATTTAAAAAATTAACATGTGTTTTATTGATTGCATTCATTACATATTATATAACTAAATTATTTACATTATGTAATGATTTTTTTAAAAAATAATGTTTCAGAGCATGTTGTTATATTTTTATAAAAGAAATGATGAAACAGACTGTTACATATAGAAGAAATATTATGCAAGGATGCTCTTAAAATATATATTTAAGTTCATAGAGCATCAAATTACTTTAAAACATATAGATTCAGGCTTTATAATTTTTTATACAAACTTTTATATTTCAACATCATTACAATTACATTTATAGATGGAGAAGATATGAGGACACCTGCTAGGAAAGTAAAGTATCAACATGAACAAATAGTACAATAGCTGAAGATAAAGTTAAAAACTATGATAAAATTGAACAATGGCTGATTGTGAGATAAGGATAATAATTTAAAATTTTTATTCTGCAATATTTTTAAAAATTTTGAATAATATGTAATAGAAAATAATTAATGCGAATGCATTGTAGAACACTATTATATAATATTTCAGAGCAACATATTATAACAGAAAAATAAGTGATTTGATTATGCTGAAGTACACTTTTTTTGTTTTAAAATTAATGTAAAAATCAAATAATAAGAAAAATATATCATAAAAACATCTGCAAAAAGGTTTTTAAATTAGCCTTATTTTTATTGTGCTAAATAGAATCTATACCAAAATATAATAGATCATGCAAAATATTGTGAGATAAACTAAAAGACAAAAAATATATAATAGGCGAAGAAATCTAACTTTCTAATGATATCAGAATTAGCTTTAGAGAATCTTCCTCATAATTTTTAAATGCACTTTTAAATTTTTTATAAAGACAAAATATATATATTAGATTATTTAGCAAGTTACAATTGTTTAAATAATAATTATTTGAATTTATAGTACCACATATAACCTCTGAATGTATAAGAATTAATATTATTTTTACGTATGACAATTCATATTCTGTTTAATATCTACTATCTATAATTACTTGCTACTTCACCTTCATATTTCAATAAATCTCCTAATGCACATTAAATTCCATTTACTTTATGCCTGTAAGATAAAATTATTATTATTGGTTTATATTATTCTGAGTTTACATTTTTCATAATACAATTAATATCAATTAATGTTATGGTAGGAATGGCTGACTCTAAAACTTAAAGTCTATGTATTGCAGCTCTAGCACTGTTATTTCCATTGCCAAAAAATGTTTTGAACTCCTTAGCAGTAAATTATACAGTTATTATTATTACAACTAACAAAATTTCTTAATCTCCTTGAAAATGATGCACAGAATTAGTATGCATTGTTATCTAACTTCTTAACCAAGCTGTTTAATATTTTATATTTTTTAAGAAAGATAAAGATATTTATATTAAATTAGGTTTCTTATTAATTTTTTTTCAGGTTTGATTCCAGCTTTTGCTTTGTCTTTTGTTTATTAATTACTATGAATACTTGTAATTATATATTGGACTACTTCCATCATCTAATATTAAGTATTGAATGTCTTTATAAGAATGTAATTTTATTTAAATTTTCAAATTACATTCAACTGTTTGTAATAGCTTACAGATTAGAATATGCACAATGTTCAAGATGCATTATTCTTTTCTCATCTTCAGATGTAGCTGGTCTGACCAGTGGCTTAATTGGTTGCACCATTATCTTAAAATTTAATATGCAAGAATCTTAAGGTCCAGGTTCAATTCCCATGTTAGTACTATCCCTGGTCAGGCTAACAACATCAGAATAATAGGAGAATAATATCTGTCGAAACATAAGCATATACAAACGTGTGAGATATTACTAACAGTTGATTGCATTTTGAAAATGTATTTTTTTCTAAAGACATTCAATAGTTAATATTAGATGATGACAACAGTTCAATATATAAATAACAACGAAAATACCATCATCACAAAATTTCAGGAAAATATTGTGTATATCTGTCTAAATATTTATAACTGTTATAATATTTTATATAAAGTAACTTCTCTGTTTATTAAATGCTTTAATTGATTTTGGAATAATCTGTTTATTTGATTAACTTTTTTATTTTGCAAGTTAGAATGAAATTAAAAATCGAGATTCAATATTTTAATTTTAGTAGAATTGCTTAAAAATTGAAATATAACTAAGTCCTTAGTCCATTTAAAACACTAATATTTTCAGTATGTCAACAAATTTGTTAGATAAGATACACAGGATGAGAAAAATATAAAAAAATATTCAATGTTTTCACTTTTTCTGTCAATAATTGTCCTTACAATTTGCATTTGGGTTAAATAATAGTTGCAAGAGAACAGTTTATTTAATTTTTTCTTTTAATTTAATAATATTGTTTAACCATTAAATTATCAATGTATACACATTATTATGTAATAATTAGGGATTGATTTAATTAATTGCTAGAACCCGTCATCTTCTGCCATGCCTTTCTTTCAAGTTAAATCTAAAAACTTAAATATATAGTCAGGGAATTGGGACTTTTAAGATCTGCAATAAAGTTAAATCACAATTCTAAATTGAAATAACTTTTATTAAATAATCTTTTTTTATATTTAAAATTTATTAATTTTTAATAATTAAAATAAATCATTGCATTTATGATGTTATCATATGTGATAATTACATTTTAAAAATAATTGCTATCTATGCTCATCTTTTATAATAATTATTTTTTAATCAAGCAATATTTAACTAGAATAACTGGTAGTTTATAATTGTTCACGACAAAATTGAGAATATATTAGAAGTCATATGATAGATAGAGTATGATTCCTGCAAACACACACACACACACACACACACACACACATATATATATATATATATATATATGTATATTACAATATATATATATATATATATATATATATATATTGTAACCTAGTGTTATTGACACTTGGTTTACTTGGCATTATTTCTGCAGGAAAACAATGCTATTCTTTAAAGAAATAAAAAGATAAAATAACAATAGTAATAATTGATTAATAAAGTATGCTATTCACTCACTTTGGCATGTTTTGGGTGAATAACTAATAGATTTAATAACTCAATGTCATTTTTAAAGAGAGAACATGAATAATTTAATTGAGATATTAATAACTAGAGCAAATTAATATGGTATAAAAGCTAAACAGTAATTGATTTTGGATGGGTAGAGGGGAGAGTGGATGAGTGTCTTATCATAAAGCACAATAACTTCTGGTAATTTCTTTTTGTAAAAAAAAAAAAAAAAAAAAGAAAAAAAAATATAATGTTTAAAGAATTATACATCGCTGATTGTTAATTTAATGTATTTATTATTTTTTTTTATATTGTCAAATTACTTTGTAATCCAGGTAAATAATACTAAAACTATATGATTGTAATAGGTTTTTCCTTTCTTTTGTTTATGTTATAATCAAATGATTATTTTTCTGGAAGAGGTCGCTAAAGTAAAAAAAAAAAAAAAAAAACAACAACAAAACGAAACAACCAATTTCATAATCAAGATCTTTTTTTTTTTTTGGAAAAATATAGTCTGCTTTTAGTTTTCAAGGAAGGAACAGTGCTGAAATTTGGTAACTCAATTTTTTTCATTTTATTTTGCAGAAATAAATGTAATCAAAGTAAAATTTTAATAATATAATGTGTGGCTAAATTTTTTTGATAAGATATCCTGATTTTCTTTGCCATCTACCTATTTAAAGACCTTTTATACTTAAAAATTTATTGTCTCATGCTAAAGTTAAAAATGACAGAATTAACTAAGGGAATCACGAAAAGTGTTATTATGTCTAAATTAAGGAAGATAAATGATTTCCAAGTGAGAAATAATTATTTATTAACTTTATGTCCTTTATTGATATTTTCTTGGTATAAAAAAAAAAATAATTGAAAGAAATATTTTGAAACCAAGGAAAATCAACTAGAAACATTTTCGCGCTCTTTCTCAGTATTGTCTGCCTTTACAAGTAATGTAGTTACATACGTTAAAATATGTTTTATTCACCAAGAATTGTCTGGAAATAATAATAATGATAAATAAGATTAAATTATGCACCTGTATATTTTTTAAATATATATATATATATATAAATATATATTTATATATATAAAAATATAAATATATATATATATATAAATATAAACTTTCTCAGAGTAAATATAGGAAAAGCCATATAGGGGCATTCTTACGGAGAAGTTACCTTTAAAAAATAAATAAATTATAATTCCTAAAGTATGAACAAAACCAAATATCTTAGTGACTTAATGATAAAAATAAATGATATATTATATTATACATCAGTTGGAATTATTAAAACTTCATGTACACGTAAATTGACTGCAGTTATTATCATAATAATCTCTCGGAAAATTGCGCATTTTCGTCCATAAGTAAGCTAGCTAATAAGTATACGTATCGTCAATAAAAAAAAATATTGTGTATGTTTATCGTCTATCGTCAACTGTTCGTTATGTTAGAATATGTATATTTTATTTTCTTGGATCCCAAAATTGTAGTAGTTTAATTCAAGTAAGAATTAATCTTCAATTCTGCTATATGTTTCTTTACCTAATTTATTAAACGCACAAAATAAGAGAAAACTTTTATTTAAAGGAAATAATACCATGCGTTTATTGTTTTTAAACTTGCTTCGTGAAATACGACTGGATAAAGCTCTTCACCTGGACCAATTGCTCAACAGAAAAACATTTTCTAATGAGAGAGTATGCACTTGTTAATTAATGATTGTTTAAAACTAAGTTATAAATGATATGTATTTTTTGTTATATCACATAGGTTAAAGTCTATATGGTCAAGTGATATTTAATAGCCTTGTAATGACAAAGGTATGTTTTAATATAATTATTATAGGTTAAGTTGATATTTAACGCAAAAGAAAAAAAAATCTATAAAATATGTTTTAATTATTACATACAATTGTAGGTAGAAATTTTGTATGTTAGATACGTAAAAGAAAAATATTTAGATATTTAAGGGATAAAATAAATATTGAAAATTATCAGAAGTAACTAAAAAAAACAAAAATGCTATAACAAAATATTTCTTGTTAAAGTTTTGAAACGAATTTATACTGTATTAATTGAGGAATTTATTCCTAATTATTCTTAAATAACATATCCACTTTATTTAGTTTAAGATAGTATGCTACCAACTATTTTTGAATGTTCCTTTATTAAAATTAAAATTATTATACTTTTATTCTATGATGTCCATTGATTTCAGATGTTGATCAAAGTATACACGGTAACATAAGTTTATTATAATCAGTGTATTTACTTATCCTGCCCAGATATAGCATTGGTGTATGCTTAGTATTCACATAGGTAATAATTATAATGTATTTATTTTGTGGGATAAAAAAAAAAGATCTCCCCATAAGCTTTGTTTTCCATGAGAGGAAGATTTTAAATATAAGGTTCGGGTATGTTTATAGCCCAAGTGATCGATTCTCATAGATAGGACGATCAAGAATTTATCTAGCATTTAGTATGTTTCATTCGTTTAAATCCCAGGAGAGGATTGTATTTGGTGTGTGTTCGTTGTATGCCCAAATAAGAGGCAAGAAACCACCAAAATATTTTAATGTAGTAGATTACTTTACAGACCTTCATGGTTATTCCATATTCCTCATGAGAAAATAAAGATAGCTCCACCATGGAAGGTGTTGATTATTGTGCTTAATTTTGAAAGTTCGGGCAAGATAAAGGTTATATTGGAGGTGTTAGTTCCTCAAGATCCACTTTAGTATAAATAGTGCGTTAGTAACTAAGATCAATATCTGTATTGTGCTGCTAAATATTGCTAGTATTTGACAAGTAAATCAATGGAGAAAGTAATTAAAATTGCTTAATTTAAAACGCTTATTTACTGAAGGAATATTCAAATGCAATATTTAATTCTGGTTAGTAATTAAATAATACTCATGTTTAAAATTATACGTATGAATAAAATTTATATCATAACTTAAGTTAGCATTAAGTTAAATGTAAGATGGTAAGTGTAACTTCGGATAACTGGCCTATAATTAGAATAGGTTATCCCATTAAAGACCATAAATAAAGTAAATGTATTAGAAATAAATTTAATATTTTGCGTATTGCATATGATGGGATTAATCATTTAAAAAAAAAAAAAATAGTTAGTCAATAATTTTGAATAAAAGCGTCTACAAGGTTACCAACATTTAATAAACAATGTATTGGTAGTGAAATGTACTTTTCGTTAATCAATCCATATGATTGCATACAGGAGAAGTAGTAACCTCTAGTCCATAACCAAAAGAGTATACAGATTAATGTCACTTATATTTTATATTTTTGTATTAATATGGGATTATTGAATAAATGTTCATATATTTTTTTTTGTGATAATAATAAATTATAGTCTGGTTAAAATTTGTTGTAGATTCATTTTTTTGTTTTTATATGCTAAATATAAGTGTTTGCACAATATTTGCAAAACCTTTTCTTGAGTCCGAAATCATTCCAAATTCTTAAAAAACTTAATATACCAGATAAATAAAGTTAAGCAGACCGGAATATGTCATTATATTTTAGTTTAATGATAATTATTTATGGAGTTGAAAACTTAAGACTAAACATTCACCTTTGTATAAAAAAAAAAAAAAAAAAAATGAATTTATTCCCAAACCATTAACTTTGGTTGCACATTATTCCAAACATTTAGTTAAATTGTCTAAGTAATAAATCTTAGTTATATTATTGTGTTGTCATGGATGATGGAAGGACACAAAAAGCACCCTTGTCTTTTTATTATTCTGACTGAGATTCTAAAAAAAAAAAAAAAAAAAAGGGCTGTTATTCAAAATTATACGTCATTATTGAATAGAATTATCATCTCTTTAAATAATATAGCAGTTGATATGAGAGATGAAGACACATTGAATTTAAGTAAAATAAATGTTTCCTATAGCCGACCAGAATGCCAGTCATATGCGACAACACAATACTGCCAGCATTTCCTTACATGAAACAAAGAACCCTGAGATTAATATTATTATAATTATTCTTTAAATTAATAAGTGATCAATTATTGTTGTTATTACAATCGTGGCATGGCTTAAGAGAATTAAATGTACAATTGTATTATATGAAAGGTATTTTAGATCATATTGGAAAATTAATGGATATGTTGCTTTTATTTTGGTTGCCTTAACCACAACCAGAAAAAAAAAAAAATTAGTGTCCTGGGTGCAAACAAATAAATAATGAAACTAAAATAAACTAAACTAATTGATTATATATTGGGTTAGAAATAATATAAATTTCTAAGATATAATAATTAATTATTGGGTTAGAATATATATATATATAATATTATTCTATGTCTGTATTATTAAAGCAATATAGTTAATTAAATAATTTAATATTTGTAAATACAGTAACTAAATAATTAAAAATTGTAGCTGACAAAGATTACTGGGATAATCCAAAGTACTCCTAAGTGGATAAAATTTGAATTATTTAGTTACTGTATTTACAAATATTCAATTATATATATATAAAATAAATAAAATACCCGTTAATTAAAAACAATATTGTAATTATAATTGAAATAATATTTTTAACGGTTTACAAACAATTACAAACAATCTTTAAATCCGCAGAAGTACTTTCGGTTACTTTCTAACCTGCCTCAACTGCCATTAAATTCAAAAACTAAAAACGGAAGCAAACGTCATCAATTCAAATTCTACAAATCTCATATTTTAATGTTAGAAGCTTATCGATTTATTAAATGCGTTTTATTTCTGTTTATAAAAATTGTTTCTTTAATTTTTTTTTTACTATAGTTTCTCTCTTCATGAAGAATTTTCAAATTTTCAAAATTAAATTTAAATTTATATTCACATGTTTTTTCGTGATCAAAGAAAACTGAAGAAGATATTAAATCACCATTATTTTTATTTTTTACAAGCTTATATAACAATTCATGTTCCTTCAATCTTTTCTCAATGCTGCACCTAGATTCATCTATATATGATAGCATACAATCACAAAAAATTTGATATATAATATTACTTTTTTTGCTTGACAGGTATGGCATCCTTAGAATTATTAACTAATTTATTAATATTGTTTGGAACATAGAATGAAACATTAAATACATTCTTATATAAATCCTTAAAATTTTTTTACTTGTGGATTTGAAATAAATGGAATAGATATCATATTTTTATTATTAATCTTCGTTTCTTTTAAATTATAATTTTTTTTTTTTTTAAAATTGACATAAAGGATTGTTTATTTGTTCCATTTTATAACCAACATCAAGCAATTTCTTGGCAAATATCTCAATATTTTTCAATTTATCACTTTGGTAACGACATAAATTTTCATTCCGAAACAAAAAAGATTTAAAACTTGCCATCTTATGCATCATTGGTACATTTGATTTACAATTTATATATCCTCTTTTTTTGCAATGGCTTAATTATTAGTTTATAATTTAATATATTAACCTTTGGTCATTTTATAATATTGACCTTCAAAAGATGCAACAATGTTATCATAAAAAAATTTTAAAGAATCAATGATAAACTTTATCATATATTTACAAATATTTTTACTTTTTAATGCATGTTCAATTATTTTTATGGAATTCATTCTATCAATAAATAAAGTTTTAAATAATAATGTATACTATATGATATATCCTTTTTGTGCTATATGTCCTCGTATTTTTGCAAATATAAAATTACATAAAGAAGGTAATCCTTTGCGAGTTATGATAGATTTTGGTGGTTCCTTCATATATCAGACAAACTTTTACAAGACTTTTTAGGATTTGGGAAAATACTATTGCTTCATTGTTTGACTTTGTAAATAGAATTAAAAATTTAATTATTGATGAAAATGATATTATTGCTTCATTAGATGTTACAGAAATGTATGGATCTATTGATAGAATGAATTTCATAAAAATAATTGAACATGCATTAAAACGTAAAAATATTTGTAAATATATGATAAAATTTATCATTGATTCTTTCAAAATTTTTAATGATAACATTGTTGCATCTTTTGAAGGTCAATATTATAAAAAGACCAAAGGTTGGCCTATGGAATTGCCTGTAGTTGCACAAGTTTGCAATTTCGTTTTATCTACATATGAGAGTAGTATTTTAAATATGTGTATTTTTGGAGATATTAAAATTTACAAAAGATATGTGGATGATGTTTTTGTCTGTGGAAACACTAATAGTATAAATTTGCTTATAGAGGAATTAAATCAGTTGAATGGTTTGAAATGGACTATTGAAAAAGAACAGGACAATAAGATTAACTATTTAGATTTAATGATCACAAGATATAACAGTATATTAAATTATAAACTAATAATTAAGCTACTGCAAAAAAGAGGATATATAAATTGTGAATCAAAAGTACCAATGATGCATAAGATGGCAAGTTATAAATCTTTTTTGTTTTGGAATGAAAAATTATGTTGTTACCAAAGTGATAAATTGAAAAATATTGAGATATTTGCCAAGAAATTGCTTGATGTTGGTTATAAAATGAAACAAATAACAATCCTTTATGTCAATTTAAAAAAAAAAAATAATATAATTTAAAAGAAATGAAGATTAATAATAAAAAATGGATATCTATTCCATTTATTTCAAATCCACAAGTAAAATTTTTTTAAGGATTTATATAAGAATGTATTTAATGTTTTATTCTACATTCCAAACAATATTAATAAATTCGTTAATAATTCTAAGGATGTCATACCTGTCAAGCAAAAAAGTAATGTCATATATCAAATTTTTTGTGATTGTATGATATCATATATAGGTGAATCTAGGTGCAGCATTGAGAAAAGATTGAAGGAACATGAATTGTTGTATAAGTGTGTAAAAAATAAAAATAATGGTGATTTAATATCTTCTTCAGTTTTCTTTGATCATGAAAAAACATGTAAATATAAATTTAAATTTAATTTTGAAAATTTGAAAATTCTTCATGAAGAGAGAAACCATAGTAAAAGAAATATTAAAGAGGCAATTTTTATAAACAGAAATAAAATGCATTTAATAAATTGACAAACTTCTAACATTAAAATATGAGATTCGTGTGGAATTTGAATTGATGACATTTGCTTCTGCTTTTAGTTTTTGAATTTAATGACAGTTGAGGCAGGTTAGAAAGTAACCAAAAGTACTTCTGCGGATTTAAAGATTGTTTGTAATTTTTTGTAAACTGTTAAAATATTATTTCAATTATAATTATATATATATATATTGTAACGGGCACAGATGATGTCATTACATTGTTTTTTTTTACTAGTAAACATGAAAAAAAAATAAAAGTTTGCCAATAAAAACTTCTTTTCTAAGAATTAAAAATAAAAAAATCATCTTAAACTCGCATATATATATAAAATCGCACAGATAAATAATTATTAAAATAAAACTTTATTAAAGAAAAAGTATTTTAAAACTAAATTTTCAGAAAAGATTTAGAGATAAAAATATATGTTTAAGTTTGAAAACAGATTAATTAATTTGTTGTAAAATGGAAATGATTATTTTAATTAGTAAATCAGCCTTGGACATCTAAAATGTATAAGCAATGATCAGATAGGAAAACAATAGAAACTGAATGGCCAATGAAAGAAATTCATCAGGGAAATTGGATCTCAATGGAAGGATCATCATCAACGATGATGTAATGTCCATTGGATCCTAAAGTTATGTATAAAAGAAAAAAATTGGAAATAAAGTGATTTTGGTTTAATTAATTAGAAGGAGGAGATGTGACTATATGTGTTAGTGCAGAGTTGAAAGAGAAGGGATTGAAAAGTCGCACTCTTCTATCCCTTCAGTTGTTAAAAAAAAAAAGAAATTGAAACATCACTTTTCTTATACTGAGGACAACAGGATCATCGGGGGATTTAATGTGGATTTCAAATGGCAAGCAACAGATAAAAGGAATGTTTTGAAATCGTAAGAACTTTTTGAACTCTCAGCTTTAAATATAAATAATTTATGAACATTTCTAAACAAAAGAACTCTAAATACTAAACTTTTCAATATTTATAAATATAAGAATTTCCTATCTGACTAAAGTAGTTAAAATGTTATTTGATGTATTTCTTTTGTAAAATCATTTCCATTTATATATTTTTTGTTCTTTAAATTTTATTATGATTTCTGTTTTCCAATAAATTAAAATATATCAATGATAAACTTAAGTCAGGCATGAATGGCTGTATAGATTTGTAAAGTTATATTAGGGGAGGGTAATCTTAGGTTATTCATGTTGTTGTTGAATTGGATCAATGGATTGGATATATTGATGTAGTTAGTAGATGTAATGCAAGATTCGCTATGGGCAGAATCGCTTGTATACACCACACACTTCCTCTTGCCTAGGGAATGCAATCGTAAGTCGGCAAAATGACCACACTCCGTTTCTATGGAGTTTTTTTTATTGTTCTTCTCGTTAGGTAGATGTAATATTTCTATCTGATGAGAGTCAATGTCTTATCTTAATCTATTTTGTGTTGCTGAATTCATATTACATTGAATACATCAATATATCAGATGGATTGATGCCAGGTTGACTGCAAACTTTTAGCCTAAGGTTAAATGGGGATAGAATGTTTTATCTTCAAATGCAAATCTATGTAGTCTATTCATACTCGACACTAAATAAAAATGCATTAAATTTAAGTTGTTTATAGACGCTTGCATGGATTCGTTACCGGCTAATTATGTTTTTTGGTTTTCGTATTCGATCAAAATATATATAGACATTCGGTAAATACTGACACCTTACGGTGAGTATCTAAAATGTATTTATTCAGATGTCTTTTAAGTTATTGGTGCCACTGAAATATCTTATGATGAATACCAGTGGGTTTCTTGTATTCCCTACACAATTGACGGTATCAATGATTTTGTATTTTGATCGTTTATGTTTATTTTGAAATGTTTTAGCCATGTAATCTGTGTAATCGATCTATACTTAATATTTATAAACAACTTTTATAAATCCCTCTGTGTGAACTTGTAATAGCATAAAATTAAAATGTAAATTTAAATTCTAAAATCAAGTTAAAACCCAAAGTAAAAGTTATTCTAAAATAATGTTAAATTTTATATATATGTGTGTAAATAAATGTTTGTATGTTAATTACTGGCAGTGGCTTATTTTATTCTTTTTTTAAATTATTCTTATATAAGAATTTATTATAAATATAAATCTCTGCTATTCCAATGAGGTAGTGACTTGGGCTAACGACCGGAATCAAAATTTATAAAAAAAATTTTTTTTTGACTTACGTATCTGCCTACTTAATAAATTTTTCTAGGTTCAATGCCTAGATGGCGCCCTGTAGTGTAGATGACGTTAAGCTCTAAATCCGGATCGTTATATATATATATATTGTATTGGAACATCTTATCCATAACTACTAACCAATTAATTAATCAAGATCACATATAGCAATAGTATACCTTGCAACCACCAATCAAATAATCAAGCCGCATTTTGCAAGGTGCCAAAATGTAATGAAACATTCAATTGGCCTAATGATTTATAGTGACAAATGTAATAAAAAGCCTCAATTGAGATACCAAATGTAATAGAATATAGTATATGTATAAATAGAAATGAACTTACTCCAATAGTTGTTCACTCACTGAAATGGACAATCTATTTCTACCAGCTCTTATCTCAGGTTTTGATTATTTTTCATTAAAGTATAAATATAACTCAATATAAATGAATCTAACGAACAAATATAAAATACAATAAAATAGGTTATGATGTTTGACTTTATTTGAACAAACAACTAATTTATAAAGTAACTGTTGATAATTTATCTATACTACAGAAAACATGTTACACATGAGTGAATGTGATTTATTCATTAATTATATTGTTACTTTAGCTAGCCATGTATAAAGTAAACCTGGATACTAAAGAGCACTGAATAAGACATGTTAAGTGGTTATTTCTCAGGGTTAACTTAACTAATGATTTGATTATTTACTAAATATAGATTGGAAGCAAAGGAAATTTTTTTGGATCCAATCCATATTTAGAAGCAAAATTATATATGATTTAATATTCCAATTAATGATGGCTTAAATAAATTAATAACCAAAAAATGATGATTGTGAATCTACCATATTAATTAATGACTCCTGCACTAAAAAGAGAAAATAAAATATTAATAAATTTTAAATGAAAACACTAAGTCATTTCTTATATAATAAATAATATATGCTTTATTCTTACATTATGTTTTGATTTTTTTAAATAGCAATAAATAAATGTAAAAAAAAAATATAAAATCAGTTGGCTTTTCAAATCTTCAATTTTGTTAAACATAAATCAAATATAAACTGATAATAGCTTGTTGAGCTAATAATTTAAAATCATAGATGTGTATCTTAAGGTTGGATCATTTAAAAGGCCACAACATTGAATATAATAATAATTATTTTCCACCATGTCTATGCATGTCCTTTATCATGAACACGAAATATCTACATTTATTATTTAAATAAGGCTTCTATCTTAGCCTGCAAAATTCAATATTCCATTTATGACTTCTTTGACTTGGACTTTATTAAATATCTACCACAAAATATACATATTTATAAACTATATTATACCACTTTTAGAGACAAGCAAAATACATATTGAAATAACTCCTAAATAATGCACGTGATAATGTCAACTTACAATTCCAATATTAAATAATTATAACGTGATCCATCCTCTTAAAACACATCTGATAATAAGATTATATTAATCAAATGATTAAGAAAATTTATTTTAAAAAATGATAAAATATGGAGACATAAATTTATTATCTTGTATATTGATATAAATGATTCCACACAAGAAATAATGTCTTATTTATTCTTCAATTCAACCCATACATTCATTTATTATTTGATGTTGACATATATACATGTAATATATATTTATTTTATCACAGCAAATTTTGTTAACCACTGAAGCATAATATCTACATTTGATTTTTTTTTTTGAACTTGGAATTTACCAAATTTCTTTATGCTATTTACATATATAAGGTTAATGATTAAAGACTGAAGATTTAATTATTAAATGGCTTTTAAGAATTACATTTACCACTGTTAATTCAAAGCATTTTGAAAAGAAAAACTAGTGATCATCGATTAGTAGGATGTAAGATATGTGTTAATGCAAAAATAGAGCGACAAAAATTATTAAGAAAAACAATTTTTACAGTTAATATTCTTAATCTTCAGAAACATTCTAATGAATTTAAATTAGAATTTACCAATCAGTTTCAAGTATTAGTAGATTTTGAACATAATTCAGATTTGAATGAAATTAATATGAAAATAACTGATACACTTTTAAAAACTGCAAGAAAGATAGCTGTTAGAAAAAAAGCAGCAATTGACCAATAAAATTTCTACTGAGGCTAGAGAATATATGAAGAAAAGAAGGAATATGAAGATATACAAAAATAATACATTAAAAAGGATTGAATATTTCAAATTTTGTAAAATGGTATGGAAAAGAGTTGAAAATGATATAAGAAGGTATAACTGTGAACTAGCAAGGAAAGCTGTAGAAGAAAATAAAAGTCTCAATAATGTAGAACAATCTTTTGGTATTAGTAGGAAATTTATATCTGCAATAAGAAAAAAAAAGATAGGATTATTACTAAAAAGAGAGATGAAATTATGAAATGGGTAGAAGACTTTTATCAAGAATTATATAGTAATAAGAAACAAGTACCTCCTATTTCTATTACATCTTTTGAATTTGCCAGAATTTTAAATGAAGAAGTGAAACACACAATTAAATGTATGAATAAAGGAAAGGCTGCAGATAACGATTGAATTATAATTGATATATTAAAAAAAGCAGGTGAAAAAATAGAATTTTTTTTAGAAAAGTTATATACCAAATTTTTAAATGATAAAGATGTACAAGATGATTGAAAGAATGCAGTAATAATATCAATAATTTTAAAAAGTGATAAAGAAGATACTAGAAATTACAGACCTATCAGCCTATTATCAGTTTTATACAATATTTTACCAAGACAATTACAACTTGTCTACAAAGAATATTGAATTTCCACCATCCAAGGAAAAAAATCTGGATTTAAAAATGGTTTTAGTACAGTAGATCATATCCAGGTATTGAGAGAAGTTATAGATAAGGACAAATGAATATGAGTTGCCTTTATGTTTTGGATTTGTAGATTATGAAAAGACATTTAAATCTATAAACATTTCTTCAGTGATTAAGCATTGGATCATCAAGGTATAGATCTAGGATAATATCATATTTTAAATAATATTTATAAAAATACAATGGTAACAATTATATTACATAATGATACTGGGAAAGTCACCATTGAGAAAAGTGTAAGACAAGCTGACTCCATATATCCAGAACTTTTTACAGCATTGATGCAAAAAGTATTTTGTGGATTAAAATGGAAAACTAAAGGAGTGAAAGTAAATGAAGATTATTTAAGTCAATTAGGTTTTGCAGATGATATAGTTGTTTTTTGCAAATAATGCTTCAGAGCTGCAGCAAATGTTGCAGGAGTTATCAAATTAAAGTAGATAATATTCATTAAGGCTGCAGCCTCAATCACATGCGTATAAAATCTGATTGAGGCTACAGCCTTAATGAATATTATTTACGTAATGAATATGCATTTAAATAAATTTATAATTACAAATGAAAGTAGGACTAAGATAAATGTTAAAAAGACTAAAGTAATGTTTACTTGATTTGCTCAAAATATGAAAATAAAGATTGATTATCATGAATTAAAAGAATTTAACAGTTTCAACTACCTTGGTCAGATTATTAATACAGATGGAAACATGATGGATGAAATTAATCATAGAATTAAACTTGGTTGGAATGCTTTTGTTAGAAATAACTTGATACTAAAAGAAAATATGCCTATGTGTTTGAAAAGGAAGGTTTTTTACAAATGTGTTTTACCAGTTCTCACTTATAGATATGAGACTTGAACACTTAATAGAAGAGCAATACAGAGACTCCATATTACTCAAAGAAGTATAGAGAGATGCATGTTGGCAATAACAAGAAGAGATCGAAAATGCAATGTATGGGTAAGAGAACAAACAGGTGTTACTTACCTCATTGAAAAAATTAAAAGATTGAAGTGGAGTTGGGATGGACATTTTTCTAGAAAAGTTGATAAAAAATGGACAATTGAAATCTTAAACTGGACTCCAAGAGATTTTAAAAGATCCAGAAAGAGACCACATGTGAGGTGGATGGATGAAACAAGAAAGGGTTTAGGTGTTATTTGGAGAAGAGAAATTAAAGATCGGAGAAGTTGGATTAAACTTGGAGTGTCCATCCTGCAGTTGATTGATAATGGTTGTTGATGATGGTGACATATATAAATTTATATATCATCATTGTTTTCAAAGTCTCACCATCACAATACAAAGCATAGACTAACAATAAATAAACAAAAATGAAACAAATAACAACAACTAAGACCAATAAGAACTATATAGACATCCTTATGTAAAAAACAAATCAAAGAGTTTTAAAAAAACAAACTATAATGGCACTTTAAAAGAACGGGTGGATCTTTCCATCTCTTACAATATATATAATAAATTACGTTTGACGTCTGTATTCTTTCCAAAATATATACAATATTCAAATCAATATTTATATTAAAATACAATAAAATTTACATAAACTATAGTTTTTCATTAGAAGTCCATTCGAATATACATCTTGTAAGCTTTAGCAACTACATAGCACTGAATAATCAAAAAGAGACTTCCTTTCACAATACCCATAGTTCAATTTGTTTAGTTCTCCCACAAGTCTGTTATTTTAATATTTGATGATTGCTGATTCATTAACATTTATATACATATAACTTTGTAAATATAATTTAAGATACAATTTGCCTTAAAAATATTTTTTTTATATTTAAAAAGCAAAATGTGTACCATGATTTTGAAACTATTGAAACATGACAACTTATCAGAAATGACTACTACTTTATAATACACTCATATTTTTTTATTTATAGTTAGGGAATTTACTCTTTTGTGGTCAATGCCATTTTTTTCACCTTTATATCTGGATATCCATTTATTGACTAATACTGTAGGGCTAACTGGATTAACAATGGGTTCTCTAGTTTAAAAAAAAAATATAAACGTTAAAAAAAAAAAATACGGCTCATCTAGTTAAACTTGAATCCCAGTGGCATGGAAGATAAATATGCTAACTATTCTGCCATGAACATTGGTTTAAAATATATAACTATTTCAATATATGGAATGAACTCATAGTTTTAACATTATTAGTATTAAGATTGAAATACATTAACTAATTATTAAAGGGCAAGAATAATAACATTTGAATGCCTAGAAAAATAGCAGCCAATTTTTTTAAGTTAATAAATCTTTAAAATGTTATTGAAATCCAGATAAATACTTGAATGATGGTTGATAATTATAGAGTATTTTATTTCACTTAAAATTTTTTTTTCACTTCGTTTTTCACTAATTTTATTTTAATCCAAGAAAGTATATATATATCATTAAAAAAAAAAATGAAAACAAATCCAATCTTTGAAAAAATTGTAATGAACAAATTATAATTAACAAAATATTAAAAATTAAATATTAAAAAATGCTGAAATTTTATGATAAAAAATATCTTACTTAATTTTTATTAAATATTAGCAGCTATGATTTTAATTAAAACTGCAAAATTATATGAGTGGATTTCAAACGAACTAATTTGTTATTAATTGAAATAGCAAATACCCCCCCCCCCAAATCTATCATTTAAAACAACATATATATGTATATATAAACAGATCGATAAATATATAGAATAATAGAGAAATATATTAGGTTTTAGCATATATATGATTACAAGTGTATGATACAACAAAATCAGTTTAATTCTTTAAAGAAGATGATACTAATAAGACATATATAATTAGTATTTTCTGTCAGGGATTTAGATGTAAATATTGTTAATTTTACTAAGATTTCATCAATCCATATTTTAGATAAATTTCAGCTATGAAGTAACTGACATTGCAAACAGAATTCATATCAACTAATAATAGAATTGGTCCTTTCATCTTAAATCAAAGATCAACTATTTTTAGGTTATTACTCTAGATTATGTAAGAGTTGTAGATGTCTAAAACTGGGAAAAATACATCTTCATAAATACTTTTTATAAGAAAACGAACTTTTAAAAACAGTTATATGTGGTAATTAAAACTTTTTTAAACTTTAAATGTAAAAAAAAAATCTTATGAGATAATTTTATTTATTTGTAAACAAAAAATGGAAATTATGTCACTTTTTACACAAGAAAATATTATTGTATAGTTTATAAACTAAGTTAAAAAGTTTAAATTATTCCAATTTTGATTTAAAGGTGAGTTAAAGAAACACTAATATTAGATAGAATCATTTCAATATGCAATTTCAGTTTTTAATTGGAGTTTTGTTTAGTTATAGTTTAATTAAATGTTATCTAAAATACTATAGCATAAAAATCTATTGAAATTATCAATATGTGTATATAATATGTAATTAAATTAAAACAATATGAAGAAGTACCACCAAAATATAGTCAGCTAATGTTAAATATTATTAAAAATATATCTGACCAAACGTAACAGAAAAACTTTCCCTAGAATAGAATATCAACAATAATAGCTTCATAGAATATCATATTTGAACATAGTTAATTTTTGTATCTAAACTTATAATGAAGACTTAATATGATTAAAATCTATTATAATCATGTCCATTAAATCTTATAGTTCAATTGATTAGATTGCATACATTTGCATAATTATTAAAACATTTTATAAATATTTATGTAATATAACCAAATGCTATGATTTTAAAAACAATTATATTTTATTAATTTACTTTTGTTTCTATGAATTAACATATTCACAGGTATGCAAATAATTAAACAAATGTACAACAAACATATTCATGTATAAATGAGAAACAGATATATGAAAAATAAAGTAATAATTTAATATTTGCAAAAAGATTTATAAGATCACACATGTTGACAAACTTTTCTAAAATATAGTCAATACTGAGTATCATCACCACCATCAACCATTATCAATCCACTGCAGGATGAAGGTCTCTCCAAGTTTAATCTATCTTCTCCAATCATTAGCTTCTCTTCTCCACAACATCTCTGCACACATTCTTATTTCATTCATCCATCTAATACATTGTCTTTTTCTGGGTCTTTTACAACTTCTTGGAATCCAGTTTAAGATTTCAATTGTCCATCTATTATCATCTCTTCTAGATATACATACATCCCAACTCCACTTCAATCTTTTAATTTTTTTCAATGAGGTCAGTAAATCCTATTTGTTCTCTTACCCATATATTGCATTTTTGATTCTTTCTTGTTACTCCCAAAATGCATCTCTCCAAACTTCTTTGAATGGTCTGAAGTCTCTGTATTGCTCTTGTATTAAGTGTCCAAGTCTCAGATCCATAAGTAAGAACTGGTAAAACACATTTATTAAAAACCTTCCTTTCAAACATATGGACATATTTTCTTTTAGTATAAAGTTATTTCTACCAAAAGCACTTCAGCCAAGTTTAATTCTATGATTACTTTCATCCATTATGATTCCATCTGTATTAATCATCTGACCAAGATATTTGTAATTGTTAACTTCATCCAACTCATCATAATCGATTTTTATTTTCATATTTTGAGAATATCCATTCAACATCACTTTAGTCTTTTTAACATTTATCTTTAGTCCTATTTTCTTACTTTCATCTGATAACTCCTGCAACATTTCCTGCAGCTCTAAAGAATTATTTGCAAAAACAACTACATCATCTGCAAAATTTAAATGACTTAAATAATCTCCATTTACATTCACTCATTCAGCTTTCCATATTAATCCACAAAATACTTCTTGTAGTACTGTTGTAAAAAGTTTTGGAGATATGGAATCACCCTGTCTTACACCCTTCTCAATATTGACTTTCCCAGTATCATTAAGTAATCTAATCATTGCTGCAGAATTTTTATAAATATTCTTCAACATATGACAATATCCTGTATCTATACTTTGATGATTCAATGCTTAAATCACTGAATAAATGTTTTAGAATCAAACGCCTTTTCATAATCTACAAATCCAAGGCATAATGGCAACTCATATTCATTTGCCCTTTCTATAATTTCTCTCAATACCTGTATATGATCTACTGTACTGCAACCACTTTTAAATCCAGTTTGTTCTCTTTGTTGATGGAAATCCAATGTTCTCTATAGATGAGTTGTAATTATCTTGGTAAAAATTTTGTATAAAACTGATAAAAGACTGATAGGTCTGTAATTGCTAATATCTTCTTTATCACCTTTTTTAAATATTAATATTACTACTGCATTTTTCCAATCATCTGGTACATCTTTATCATTTTGGCATTTATAATGAAAAGAAAAAAAAATAGTTTATACATAAAGAATGATCCCTGAAAAAGCAGGAAAAAAACTTTACAAGTACAAGAAAGAATAAAAAACAATACTTTTTGAAATAATTTTTCTGCTTATTTTTTAAAGGTTTGATTTATACTGGCACAAATTAATGCCAAATTAATAAAATGAGATTAAGTGAACTATAAAAAATTAAAAAAAATGTGAAAAATGTCACAGAATATTTTACAAAATAAAAATTTAAAAAAATAATACAATCATTACAAAAACTAACCAATGTCCACCTTTATTTACAAATGATTTATATATCATTATCATCATTTTTTATAAGCACTGCCAATTTATAAATGTTCAAAATTTATTTATGTTATTTTAATCTTTTATGATGGTCCAGGTTTTCCAGCAGAAGAGAAGGGACAGATCTAACTATGATCAGACCTAGGATCTTTTGGTATGATGCCATGAATGACATCATGAAGTACCTAACCAATGATCATGCTTGCCTCCAATGGGATATGTCTAGGTTTGCACATTAAATTCAGACACAGTTTACGCTAGTTCATCCATACTTCACCACTCATTCACATTCCAAACATGCCCCATAATTCAAACCCAGAAAGTATGTTGCACTCAGCTCTCTTTGTGGATGAATTTGCTCTAGATAGCAATTACAATACCATTATATGGGTTCCAGTCAAATAAAGAACTCATTTAACTTTTATTGCTATATTATAATATAAAAGGTGTGTGTATGCACATATGAATTGATGAATGAATGGATAAATAACTTTGATAAACTAGAGACCATTTAATAAAAATCAAATTAGAAATGTTTATTTACAAACAAAATAAAAATTGAAAAACTCTTCTAACAAAAAAAAATCATTATATACATGTGTGTGTGTCAAGTATGTTTACCTACCATATTAATGATTAAATATGTTTATTACTCCAACTCTTCCCATGGTAGTGTACATAAAGCCATTACATATTTATAAAGTAGATCATGAAAAGAAAAAAATATTAATTTAATGTTACAATGATCATGAAGAAAACTATTTAACAAGATTATATGAAGGTGTGTGCAATAGCTTCATAGTCTAATTCCAGCTTTAGAGGTTTCATCTTCATTGCGGACTCCCTTAACTATATACAAGTTTGATAAAAAAGAACATTCATGCAAGAATATTAGTCAATTCATACTGAATAAACAAATACAAACAATCATTAGTTAACAAAAAAAATAAACAAATAAACAACACAAACTCTGTCCTATAGCAAGTGCATGTTTTTAATATGGAATAATATCAAATAAAACCTTACCTTTATTCCATACTGTAAAAAGGATGATGATAATACCCAATAACATGTCACTACAGAGGGAAAGTTAACCTATATTTTATTCAATACAAAAAAATGTCCAACTTAACAACCTTCCTCCCCGCACCTTCTTGACTTCAACTACAATGGACTCTCCCAAGACATAGAGATTTATGTTTTCAAGTGTGGAAGTGAAATAAATAATAAAAATTACAGAATTCTACAGACATATTTGTAAAATAAAAAAAAAGAATACACAACAAATTAAGACTTTCTTCAACTTATCTTGCATAATATTCATGGATTAGGCAACTAATGTCTCTGATAGATACAGTTCATCACTATTCCAGTCATTCTTCTATGACAAGCCATGCATTACTCATGGGGACTCCTCAGTGATATACTTGGAAACGTTATTTTAACCTTCTGTTGCTGTTTTCATTATATCATGATGTTTAAGTCAGGGCGTTTGATGTTTCAGCACGCATTACATAATTGAATATTAAACCATCATGCTTCCTATGGTCAGGGCTGATAACACTTAACCCTATGACACTATTGAATTAGCCAGAGTATATTGTTTTACAGTTAAAAACAATTAAAATTTTCTTAATTCAGTGTTTGGTAATTAATATTTTTTATAAGAACAGAATTATTCCATCATATATATAAACTATGCTGATGACATTCTATTTTGTTACTTGATCCATATTTGAAGAATAGCAGGTTTTTTATTTTAAATGTCTATCTAAAACAGTTCAATTAGTTTATCCAATTGCATGAATCTATTAGAATTCTTTCTGTTTACATATTTGCTGCAGTTTATCATAATTTGCTTTGCAATGATTAAACAAATAATGTGGAATGTTTGAATAAGCGATCCTTATTCTCTTAGATTCGAACATTCGATTTTCAGATGTTGTTGTTATACTGCTTTTGCATCCTTCTCAAAATAGTAAAAGACGAAGGAAATGAACTGGGTTTGTTTTTATATTGGACTTGGCTTCCATTGTTTGATATACTCATATTTTATTTCGTTTTCCATTGCTGTGTGAAGCCTATTGCTGCATGTATTATATTGATTGCAAGTAAAATAAAATTACATAGTACAATTTAATTATGCTTTTATCTTCCACATTTGGTTACCTAATGACTGGTTTGACATTAGGTCATTACTATGTTTACTTAGTCTAAGTCTTATATAATGATGTACAATACACTGACATTGATTTTTTTGTTTGTATATGTATATATTAGTACAATTTCTTTTTAATTAGGATTTTTAACTTTCTAATAGATAAGTGAAACTACAGCAAAGAGAATAAATGTTTGTTGCATCTATATATGTGTGGGTTTATTTACTTCACAAATGAAAATACATGCTTAATCACCTATTAACTAAATTTACATTAAAAATGAGTTTGAGTTGGTGATGAGAGTAAACAAATATTTCCAATACATAACTTGTTTTTCTTGCATCATTTCAGCATTTTTTTTATTAGATTATCTTATATCATATGTAATCTCCTTTTTTATATAACTTACAAAACCTTCAAAATATTTAAAAAATGATTTTCCACGAATTAACATAACTTTTGGGATTTTATTTAGCCGAGTTCCAATTTAGCCTATTAATTATTTTAACGATGGCAGTGATGTTTGTTTGTTTTCATACGTATGTGTTTAGATTTTTGGACTCTTATTTATTATCATAATATATATTTTGATATTGCCCTTCCCCTGAAGACTTTTTTTTTTTTAAAATATCAGATCAGTAATAAATCATTAGTAAAACACATTTATAAATTTAATTACTTTTCTTTTAATAAAAATATTATTTATAATAAAATTACTCCATATAAATTTCTTTCTTATTTGGATCTTACAAAATACATCTGCATATCATTAAAAAAGTAGATGAAATCTATTGAAAGACCAATAGAAAGGACAATAAGTAATTATAATGTATATTAAATAATAAATATAGTTGGTTATGGATATATGATATATACATTATTATTTTTCAACAAATAAATTTTAATGATCAAACTAAACTTATAAACATACTACATAAAATGATACTTAAATATTTACTATGCATTATTATAAAGTCAACTGAGTGGCTACTATCCTATGGACATATTCAAAGAGATGTCACACAACTAATTTATACATTCCTCTTTTTTTGTTGTGCTCATTGCACAAGTATTCAATTCTATATATCTCTTTCCATCTGGCAATATCAGTATTTCTCATCATTTCTTCTGTTTCCAATCATCACTTCCTCCAAAACATTCTTCATTAAAGTATATATTCATCTTATTACATGTTCAGTCCACTTTTCCTTCTATCTCAAATTTCTTCAATCAATTTTTTTTTTTTCATTTATTTATTATTTCTAAAACCTTATTTATAACATTATGTATTTAACTTATTTTCTTCATTCTTCTCCATGACCACATCTCAATTGACTTAAATATGTTCATAATTCTTTTACTTATTGTCCACATAACAATAAAACAATACATTCAACATATGGCATTTAAATAATATGTTTCTTAATTGTGTCTTTAAAAGTCCACATAATATTGTGTTTCTCTTAATAAGTGTCTCTTTTACTAATGCTACTCTTTTTTTAACTTAATTTTCATTTTTTCTCAGCCAATTATCAAAATATATAAATCCATTCATCAGTTAAACTATATTATCATGAATATCAATTTGTATTATTTTATGCTATAAATAAATACTTGATCTTGTTAATATTAATCTTCATTGCATTCTTCCTTCAATTTATTTGCGGTATTATGGATATTCTATATAAAATAATAATTGATATCTATCCAAGTCATAATTAAGAAAATATATATTTCATAAAATGACACCTATCTCTCCAGAATACTATTTTCTTTTGTAAAAGAAACTTCAAAATTTTTGTTTGTTGTGAAGCTATAGCAAATCCTGTTGCTGTAATTATAAAAAATAAAAAAAATACAATCCACAAAATAGTTGGTTTCTATAAAAAAAAATACAATCCATAAAATAGTTGTTTTCTCTATCTATACGAAATAAATTGAAAATCTAAAAAAAATCACTATTATTAGTATAATAATTTTATTTTGTTTTTGATATTGTCTAAAGCTAGAAAATAAAAACAATTGAAAGAAATATTCTGTAGTTCATTCTTTAATTGTAAACAAAAATTGATGTCATAGATAATATTAAAATAATAATGTTTAATTGTCATTTTCTTTTCACAAAATATCAGTAAATAAATTTGTTATTACTTTAATCCAAATGTTTATACTCAGAAATCAATAAAACAAACTGGTAAAATAAACATCTATTTATGGTTATATTGTTTCCTTTGTCATACAATCTAACACATGTGCACAGATTGAATTTGTTCTCACTACTAATTATATTGTCCTAGTGCATTAATTTTTAATTTTTATTTTAAATTCTCAAAAATTCTCCTATGTTAATATTACACATTAGTTTACATCATTTAATGCCATCATGTCAATTGATTTTTTTAGTAGCGTAATTATAAATACTTTCCTATTTACATATTGTGATGCTTAAAAAAGCATTATATATATATCTTATATGCATACCAATAATATCAAAACATATCTAATAAATATCTAATCCATATATATAACTACATTGGGAAGAAATACGTAATCAAATTGAAAATAATCTTAATCTGAAATCAATAATATTGTAAGATATTGACCAGTAGTAGCAAAACTGTGGCTTATAAGCCAACAGCTTCCGAAATTACTTTGTGATTCCCAAAGCAATATGAATATTGATTTTGTTTGCAATTCTGTACCAAACTTTCATATTAATGAACTTATAGTAATATAATATGCACAGATATTAGAATATTTTATTCTATAAATGGTTTACAGATAAGTAAAAAGCACATATTTTGAAAGTATTTTTTTTTTTAAATAATACAATTAAAAGTGTTGTTAATGTTGATTTTATTATCATAGTTGTTTGGTAAAAAAATAATTTGATATTTGATGGCCTTTGTTTGCTCCCAACAAAATTCGTTCTAAAAATGATAACTGTGGCTTTTGAACATTCAAAAATATATAAAAATAATTATTATCGAATATCTTATCTATCCCTGCAATAGATATTGAAATAGATATTACACTAATAATTAGTCTTACATACATTTTAGACAATTTTTAAATGCAATATAATTTTAAAAAATTGAATCTTTTTAAATCAATGTCATAATTTACTATATACTTTTATATTTAGAGTAAAAATACGACTAGCTAAATGATCAGCACATATAATTAAAATACATCATTAACCATATATGCCTATTAGTCAATAGTAAATTTTTTATAAACTATAGTTATGGACAATTTATAATAAGAGTGCTTAAACTTCTTAGCATTTTAATATTGCATTCAGTTATTTGTTAAGTGAGTATTTATATTTTTATCATGTTATAATATAAATACGAATATAGTGAAGCAATGGATCTATAGGTCAGATCCATGTTTCTCATCTTTCTAGATTTCTAAACTAGAATTGAACCAGATCCATGATTGTACCAATAATTATAAAACTTTCCATCTGCCATCTTGTATGTGTTGAATTTCTAGACCAGTTAATAAATAAATAAAATCTAAAAATTTTCTACTTAAAATTTTAATTATAAATATTGGAGGGGCACAGATATATATATAAAATTACAGATGGAAATATCTATAAATATTGGAGGGGCACAGATATATATATAAAATTACAGATGGAAACTTTTATAAAAAACAATAAATACATTTTTAATATTCTATTTTTTTTTAATGTAAAAGTATTTTATTATAGAGAGTTACTTTCATGTGATAAACCCTGCTAACATTCTTTAGCAAAAAACAAAAGAGAGTCCATTAACAAAATAGTAATGGCATTTCTAATTAAATAAAAAGTAAAACAGAAAAGATATTTGAAAGAAAAATTCTTCAAATCTATATTAAATTTAAAATAGATTTCATTCAATAAAATCATTGGATTTATCAGGACAGTGATTCTTAAGAATACAATACAAAAATATTTTAGATCGATGATTATGGTTGCCTGAATTTTATATAGCCACCTGGCCTTGGGCAAATGAAAAAATAAATTTCAAGAAGTATTCTGAAAATGTATAAATAGCCCATGAGAACAATAGGAGTCATTCAGTTATAGATTCATTTAGTCAGTGCAAGGCAAACCCATGCCTGTTTTATTTTTAAAAAAATATAGATATGTGTAAAAGCATGATAGTGGGGTAAACAGTCCTTAGTCTGCTCATTTCCCTGTTGTCTGAAGTATGATCACCAAAGTACCATAAATCTGGAGAAATTTTGTCAAATATTTGAATTTTGGACTGCCAAGCTGTTGAACTCTTAAATCAAACTCATAGCTAGATATGCATGTGCAGAAATAAAGAAAGAACACTCCAAATTTGTATTTTGTCCTGGAATCTAGATTTCAAATGTAGACTCAGAATAAATTAGGTAATATTCTTTCAATTGTTCATTTCTAACTGCCTAATTTATTCTTCAAATTCCAGTTTACCTTATAACTTAATTTAGCTACAACTAAATGTCTTCTTAAATGAAATTTCCTTTAACTAAATGTAACTATTTTATTAACTAAATTCTGTAATCTTGACTTGCTATAATTTAAATTTATTGTCTCTGCTCTAGCTGTGTCTGTCTTAAAATTATGCCTCTATTAATGCAAAACTTTTTTTAAAGTGGTTTAGAAAGATATTTATTATTTACCTATGAAGGTATTTGTTAAAGATTTATAAATGTGTAATTTAAAATGATATTTATATGCCAATTTGTTCCATCTCAACAAAAGTTTCATGATTAAATAATTTTGCTTACTATTTCCTGACCAACATATGTCAGTCAATAAATAACACTTTTGCTCTAATTGAAACTTTATTTAATTATATTATGTCATTTTAAAATAATAAAGTGGAGGGGGTTTATAAACAATTATTTGGATGCACATAATTTAATGCTAATGCTAATCCATCTGGATAAAAAAATTCAAATAATGCTGAATTAATAAAACACTCTGATAATCATCAATGCTCTGGTCACTTAGTGCCATTAATGCATTGGCCAACTATAAACATAATTTTAATTAAACAAATAAAATGAAATGTAGTGCATAGATTTTAAAGAACTACCTTTGTGCCATCTCTGATTATCATATGATGTTCAAAATATCAAACTAAACTCCATTATCATATAACTAACCATTATGCAAGTATCTAGCTCAGTAATCAATAAGTCTATAACTGTTAATGTGAGCAAGAGATAAAATCAAAATATATTTTAAATGTATTCTACTATTAAATAAATTCACTGGTATAAATTAAAACAATGAAATATAAATTTATTAATTAGAAATAATAACAATAAAATAAAATTAAATGTATTTTATGAATGCTATAAGTATGAAAACATCATTTTGATTTTGGTTAAAATAATACTAAAAAATAACTATCACATTGTGATTCACAAATATTCCAATATGTTTACATAAAACACATCTATATATAAGCACACATATATACCTGTATAATATTAAATGAACACATTCAAATTGTCATAGATTTATAAAATAATCAATTCATTTTTAAATAAGACATACATAATGACTAACTTTAACATATTTTTATGAGTACCCATCCAAAGGTGTGCACATATTGATATTCATATCCTAATGATATCATTTGCTTATTTTCATAAAATATTTTCATTACTAATTGTAATTACCTTTACCAAAAGATATCTTAAAAAGTCAAAGAAAAGTGTTATTCCTTTAAAAATTCTGCACATCATAAACATAATTACACCCCCACTCCAGCCCTGACATTCCATATCTACTTGAAAAGCATGATACACTCCATCATTCACTCAAACCTAACTCAACTACAGGATTTGCTACACTTATCTGCAACAAAACCCCTTTCAAATCACACCAATTAACTATATCAACCAATACCTAATAATAACTACCCTCTTTCAGGAAGCATACAACATTAATATAATTTATGTCTACCTTTATAAAAATGAATTGATGCTTCTTCAAATAACCCAAAGGATTAACTATATCTTAGTCTCCAATCCATACTCTACAGTCATGGTGGGGGACTTCAGTATGCCTTATAAAGCATTCCATACCAAATATCTCCACCTGATAAACCAAAATCTGATGAGTGGGGAAGGATTTTTTTCCACAGATGCTTTACATACTACATAAAAAAGATACACATCACTGATATATCTACTTTTCTAATCACCAGAACTGCACTTCCTGATTAAATCAATTCTTATCCCAGTCTCCTTCTCAGATCACTTTGCCCTTTATTGTGTAATTATTATTGGCCTTCCCAATATTTCTATACAAAAAAACAACAAAAAACCTTCTCAAAGCCTCAGAAGCAGTTCTATCAGAGTATTATATCTACTTACACAAGTGTAAAATTCTTACACTACCTCCCACAAAAGCCTGTTTTTTCTAGATTAACATACTAAATGCCATTTTCTTACAATAAACCACAAACAGTAAAAGTCCATCAACACTCATACATAAGCTCAAGAAGATTAATATCGGACTAAAAACATATCCCCAACTATTAACTCAATAGAAGCAATAATGGTCATCAAACAGCAATACAAAAACAAACAGACAATCCTGATGGAATATCTGGCAGTTAAGACATCCAGATTCTTCCTAAATCATTCCCATAATTGATCAATGGGCTAGATAAGATAGGCTCTTGGACACAAGGAGATGAAATACACCTTGTCTACTAACTTGGTAGCCAACAACCTATTCACTAATGCAAGACTGTTATAAGAAATTCATTCCTTCTTCAGGAACAAGCTCCCCCAATTGCCTTGCTGAGCTGTTTGAAACCTTCAAGCAAGAACCTTCCATTCCAAATCACAACATAACTACAATTGACATTCTAGAAAAACTCAAAGCAATGCCAGGCAGTACTCATACTGGCTTACATGAAATTCCCTGTTTCTTACTACTACACCTAAGCAAGTTCACCACCCCCATCATCTACAACCTTATTAATCATTTATACATAGATTCTCATAAAATTACTGATCATTATTCCATATTGCTGGTGCCGTTTATGAATAGGAATACAATCCCTTCTCCATTGGACAACCTGAGACTGATCTTCATGATACCACTCATGATCAAAATCATCAAATTGGTGATAAAAGACAAAAAAATTCAAAACAAAATATTTCCCCACATCTCCCCAAAATCACTTCACTAAAAAGTCTCAACCACTGCAGATGCAATAAACCTATTCAGAATAATAACAGATTATGTCAGGAACAGCAGAAAATCCCAACCAATCATCATTTAGCTGAATGTTTCTGCAGCATTCAACTCAGTCTTCACTAAAAATCTGAAAGACATATTAAGCAATTACAATATTTTGTCAGGGATTCTCAACATTATTAACAATATACTCTCCAATAGACAGATCTATATTTACCTTAATGGGAAAATCTCTCCTCCCTTTTAACCTACTAATTCCATCCTCCAGGGATCCCCACTAAGTGCTCTTCTTTTCATCTTGTATATTAAATTCCTCCTAACTTTGATCAAACAAATTCTCAAGGGATATATATTCCAGAGCTAACAAAAGTAATTCACCATATAACCTACATGGAGAACTTAGCAATCTTTCTCCCATCAAAAAACATATTCTCCAGCTTGTGAACATCCTGACAAAATACTCCACCCTCCATGGGCTTAATGTCAACATGGAAAAATTAACTGCATGGAGTGTCTCCTCAGGCATCATCATAAAAACACAATTTACTGCAAATCTTTAGAACTACTTGGGAATACTGTTATACAAATATCCTATGGCAATGAGAACACCAATCCAAGTCACCCTACTTTCTTCTATTCATAGAAGTACCAGAGTCCAGTCCAGAACCTACATGTCTATGTGTGCAAAGTCAGCATTGATCAATATGTTGATTTTTCCTTAAAATCACATTATATGCCTGGAATATAATTCACTAAAGCTTTCATTACGAAAATAAATGCAATGTGTACTAAACTGTTTTGAAAAAGGAAGGTAGCAGTGATCAGCCTCCATAACCTACAGAAATGAGGGATAATTAGACTTTTGCTACATTCAATAAACACCTTCCAACTACAAAAATCTTATAATATCATGTATAAACTCATAGTGAAATACCCTAAAGAAATAGGCTGTATCAAACCCCACCACACTGACACATCTTCTTCTGCATACACTAGTTGGACTAAATTTTTTACTAATTTCATCACAAAATATATTAACCTGAATGATCACCCCATAACAGAAAAAATCATATTCTAGCAGGCCTATAAACTCTCAAATTATAATGACCTCACCCACACCTCTGTCCTCCAATATTCCAACTATTCAATCATTAGAAAGTTCTGTCATTGATCTCATGAGTTAAAGTATCTAAATTTCATACTCAAAATTAACATAGAAGTTTACCCGATGAAACAATAGCCAAATCCTTGCATCTCTAATCAAGAGCTTGACAATAGGGAACATCCCTTCTATCCATATATCAATTTACATCCTTTTCTCCCTTTGGTAAATTAGATGCATTCTCATCTTTGGCCAAATGAACACTGACACAACATAAATTCTTCTTAAAAATGCACAAAATAAAAGAAAGGGACAGAAACATATTCCCCATTTGGATCTATGAAACCTCACAGAAACTCTTCTCCTTTCTGGATTCCACTTAAACTATAAGAGATAAACACCAAAGAATAAACACTTCAATTTTCTGCACAATCAAAAACCCCAACACACTTCCCATTCTTCCTTAATATTATGAGTCCTTCAAGACATCAATGGAAAGACCTTATCCGGACAAACCCCTTTGATCTGAAAAATACAGCCTTCAATAAACTGACTAACACCTAAGAACAAACTAAATTCTACAGGCTTCTTGACACAAATAATATACATAAAATGACAAACGCATGAAGAAATAATGGATTAAACAATATACAAACATCAATGATATAGAAAACCACTTGGTCTTACTCAGAATTCCAGATAAGCATTAATTGAATAGGTAATTTATAATTAAAATGAAGAATATAGCATAATCAAATCAACCAGACACAGCAGAACATATATAACACCACATTAGGAAAATAAAAATCTTACTTTTATAAAAAAAAAAAAAAAGTTTATTTTTATTTATTTATTTTCAATTTACTTTTAAGCATAAGGATCTTTAAAAAATATTGCTACAAAAATTATTTTTCATCTCAATATAGAAAGATTTCTGAGTTTTGTTTTTTTAATTCAAAAATAAAATAAAACTGGAAATGCCATTTATTATTTTCTTTCTTTATTTTAGTTGAATAATTTAGTCAAAAGTTATTTACTTTAATATGAAAACAAGCTTGTTTTATATTTTTTTAATTATTAAAATCAAAATAAAATACTAAATAGACCTTTTTAAGTACAATAGTTTATAATAATTATACATTCAAAATTGTTATTTAACCCTTAATTGAGATTCCAGTATATATATTTTAAATAAACACATAAAAATAATCTGGTTGTGTTTATTTCTAAATTTCCTTTTAACTTTATATATATATATGCACACATACTACTGTAATGTATGCCATGAAACACAAAGGTGTCTCTCTCTCTCTCTCTCTCTCTACATATATATATATATATATATATATATATATATATATATATCAATTTTAAAAAAAAAAATATTTTTTTTACAATAGATTGAGTTAAATATTAATGCTTTCTGCCCCAAGTGTTTCAGTCATCATTCTATATAAGAAAATGGGATAAATGAGAAAAGATTAACTACTCTCTTTTCATAAAAAAACTATTGTCCTATATTTTGGCTAAATAGCTTTCATCTGTCTATTGTAACAATTGCACAAGTCTTAATCTCAAATATTATATAAGTTAGAAACTCTTTAAGTTGCAAAAATGTGACTTGAGTAATGTGTAAACAAAATCTAAAAATAGAAACAACTCTAGCTTTTATGTTTTTGAAAATTTTAATGAATTTAAACAATTTGTTTTAGGCTTTACAAGTTTAGTATTGTCACACATGCAAGACAGTAAAATAGATTGCTACATTATTTATAGCAATATTTTTTGTAGCACTGCAAGTACTTTATAAAAGCAGCATTAGTGCCAGCCAGTGCAAGTCATATTAATCAATAGATGCTAATAAATTGAACATCAAAATCTCTTTGTAGTTTCTACTCATCCAATATCCTCAGCTAGTTTCTAGCTTGTGATTCCTATTAATGGGGAGCCTTGGATCTGAAAGCATTACACTTAGATTTTTGAATCTAATTTAATCCTCTAGAGTTTTTGCTGTTTTAACAGCTTATGAAAGCATAATAACTAGTTATCATGTGTTGTTTTAGAGAATATTTATGGTGCAATTGAAAGGCTTCGAAATCCAGAATAAAAAAACTTCTATATGTTTGATTATTGTAATTCAGTAATACATTTTTAGGCATGTTTTTGCCATTCTGTTAATGAAATACTTCACTATATCTTTTAACTATTAACACTAGCAACTTTTATCATAACATCATGATTTCATTTGTTTTATATATTTTATAATTAACCATATTATTTCATGAAGTGTTTTTGTAACATATGTTGTGTATTTCAAAATTGACTTTCTATTAATATATTACTTTCTTCTCTTAATTCTATTGATATCACTCTATGACTTAAATTTCTACCTCAATCTTTAAAAGACATTCTGCTAGCATAAATAAACAATGTAATTATAATATTTTGTACAAAAAATCTCATCCAACTTGTAAATAACATTGTTGCTAATTCAGATATTAAGATATGATTAGCTAATACAGTAAGATCAATATACTACCTGCAATTATTCCTTATCTAATTGTTGCTATTCTGATAATTATTAAAAAGCATACATTTAATACCGCATTTAGAAGACTAAAATGTTAATTTTTAAGGGACTTTATCACCAAATACAAAATGTGATTGTGAATTTACTGTCCATTTTTTTCTGATTACTGTTACTATAATTATGTTTGAATCTCAGTTCATGCAATAACATATCTTGTTTTTTTTTTTGTAATCTAAATATTGTCTTTATAATGCCATTTTGTGTTTAAAATAATTAGTGTTAACTAACAATACTTTAATATATTTGTTTTAAAATATATTTATTAAACATAGTAACATAGTAATATACAGTTAAACTTTATAAAAATTTACATAGCATTCAGAATGAAACTTGAAAAAGTCAATGTAGAGAAAAGTGTATCTTAATATGATTAAGAGGAAAATAAAACTTTCACCCAAATATCATCATGAAGACTCACAGGCAAAAGCAGAGAGTCTCGCTGCTTGACTTGATTAAGAAGCTTAATAAAGACACTTAGAGCCGAGTCCTGAGAATGACCAAAGATGAGTCTGCAACATGTCAACCATAAAGAAAATGTTATAAAGATAGATAATCTTATTGCTGCAAACGATCCCTTCTTAAGAGTGTTAGAAACAGAAAGAGCATCCCTAAGATTCAGAGAGATATTTGCAACAATAAAGTCCCTAATCGACTTAAGAGCAGGACAGATATAGAAAATATGGAGAATTGTCTCATCATATAATCTACACAATTGACACTGAGACGAAATCCTAATGAAGCCTCTGCTGGTCACTAAAAAATAACTTGTTGGGAGTGCATTTAAATTTAATTTAAGTACAAAATCAACATGTCTTGCTTCAATGAAAAGAAGTTTCATTTTACGCAAGAGAACTTTATTTGAAACACCTAATGAAGTCAAAAGAGGAGTATAATGTGGAAATTTTAATTTATAAACATCCCAGAATGTCAATTTCCCATCAAGCGCAACTTGAACCGAGGGTATCGACTTAATAACTGACTTCCATAAATCAGCAATCCAATAACTTGAAAATGGAGGGGCGTATCTGTAGGATCAATAACCAAAGGAAGGGATAACTGAGCAAGCTTTAGACAAGTTACATGAAGAAAAGATATAGATCTCTGAAGATATAGAGTTGAGACCGAGTGCAAACCTAGACCATTTAAAAGCTTTGGCATTTGAATTTTAGCAATACTGATGGCTATGATCTTATTTTTCCAAAATAATTTTGAACAAAGCCAATTTATAGCCCTCTCAAAATGCTTTGTTGGCCTAATAATTGGTAAATAATAACTAAGCCTTGAATATACCAAAGAGTTCAAGAGTGTAACCTTACCCATTAGCGAAATATTTATATTAACAAGTGATGCAACTATCCTTTTTGTTTTATCAAGAATAATATTTTTAATCTGCCTTGTAATTATTGAATGAGATAAAACTATTGGAAAACCAAGGAAAGACTGAGGCTTGGCTGTGAAAGTGGAAATAATTGATAAACCAGATTTAATTTTTCACATTGCAGATTTTGTAACATTAATATGAAGATTAAAAGTATTAGAAAAAGAGTCCAATATTTGCAACAAAGCTGGAAGAAAAGATTTATCAGGAAGAAAGACAGAGACATCATCAACATAAGAAATATGATGAATAGTCTGTTTAAGAGCAGGAACATAGATACCAGGCAGTTTAGATTCTATCTGTAAAAGTAATGAATTTAAATATGTAATAAAACATAATGTGGCAAGAGGAGATCCCTGTGGCACTGAGAGATGTGGACGAAAACCATCTGCAAGTTTACCATTCAATGAAGTAAAGATGGACCTGTTAAGTAGAAGATTGGCTATAATACGGACATATGGAGTAGGAACCTGATAATCCCGAAGAATCTGAAACAAAACAGAAGGCAGAACACAATCAAAGGCTGATGTGAAGTCCAATTGAATGACCACAGGTTTTGATTTATTATGACGCCTAATATACTCAATAAGAAGAAGAAAAAGCTGAACAGCTTCAGTTGTTGAATGACCCTTCTTTGCAAATTGAAATTTTGATAAATGAAGCTAAATATTATTTTGTATATGATCTTTAACAATAGATTCAATAGTCTTTATCAAAAGAGGTGTCATAGAAATAGGATGAATATTAGATAATGGAGAAGGAGTTAATTTCTTCTTAAGAAAAGGGACCATCGCCACTGGATAGAGGTCAGGAATATTCACAAAATCATTAGCTAGAATATCAACCATATTACAAACTATTGGAGCTGTAAGAAATGAAAGATGAAGAAGGACAAACTTGGGAATACCATGAATCCCAGGATGTATATTGTCTGGAAAAGAATTTATTTTTTGAATAATCATAGTTTCAGTTATATTATGACTAGAATCAAGCTCAGATTCATTCCAGATATTGCCAATTTTAAAAGGCAACATTTGAAGCTTAGTTTTGAAATGATTACATAGTTCAAGCAACATAATAGGGCCAGAACATACTTTATTTCCTGTGTCAATCATTAATGGAGTAGGTCTAGAATGAGCACCTAAAGCCCATCTAATATAACTTTGTGTCCAGTTATGATGATTTTGAAGAAAAATTTTAGACCATTTAATAGCCACATAATGAGCAAGAGATTTCTGTATATCATGATACTGCACTTTAAGTTGCATAATATTTTCTATGGTAGAATCAAAAGAAGAAAGATTAGAAAGTTTGGATGAAATATCATCCAATTGCTTAAGTAAAAACTTTGGACCTTTTGTCTTTCTAGTATAAGAATTAATAATAGAACTGAGAATACCAACAAAAGAAGACCATCCCGATATGGCAGGTAATGAAAGAATATCCACTTTTCTGAAAAGAATATATGCCTCCGAAAAAATTGAAGCAGGAGCTGTTAATTTATTTAAGAGCCTTATTGTAAGAGAACTATGAGACTGAGCAACAAAAGAAGTATCAATCAACAATGCAACATGCATAGCCAAATGATCCGAGAAAGGAACAACCTGAAGCTTTGCTGAAATGTCAAGGTGAAGTTCAGGAGAATAGTAAAGAAGATCAATTAAAGAAGTGGTGCGACGAGTATAAAAGGAAAATGCATTAAGAAGAAAACATTCTTCACCAGATAAAAATACTCTATTAAAAAGATGTAGGAATTTATTATTAAAATGCATGTAACACATATTGAAATCACCAAGAAATATAGTTGGATAAGAATTTGAAGACAAAAGAGAATTAATTTTATTAAATATAGAATGAGCAAAGAGGAACTCACTCTTAACATATAACTAAATGATATTCAGAGTAAAACTTCCAAATGTAATATTGGTCATCAAAAAATTATGATCCAAATACATGATTTTGATATCATTAAAAGCAAGATGCTTACTTACAAGCAAAGCGACACCAGAAGAAGCAGATATATTAGGAACATAATAAAATGAACCAAGATTTTGCATTAAATCATGAATTCGATAACTGGAATGATTATGTAGCTTCGTCTCTCCAAAGCATGCAATATGAAAATTGCATTTCTGAAGCCAATGCATTATAGCATAAACTCTAGAAATAGAATTTAAACCTCTAACATTAACAGCAATAACATTAAGCAACATAATAAATAATAATATATAATAATAATAATAATATATATATATATATATATATATATAATATATATATATATATATATAATATAATATATATATATAATAATATATATATATATATATATATAAATGAGAAAATGTTAATGCAAATCGTCTGTAAAGAATTGAGGTATAAGATTAATTTGTGAATTAGGATGAGAAGTATGAGATATTGGAGATGAAGGACCATTATTTAAAGTAAAAATAGAATCATTTTGAGGAGAAGGTGACAGCAAAAGATCTAACTGCTGAGAACTTTTATCTCCTGACCATTTACTTTTTTTAATGTCCTTTTTCCTAGAACTCTTTGAACGTCTAGTCAAATTAGTTTTCAAGACAGAGGGTGCAGTATCAGAATCAGGATTAGAAAAATTATTTTCAAGTTGCGACTCTGAAGAATCATAAATCTTCCTTTTATTGTTAGAACTAATATCAGTTATAAGTGCTTGATCTTGCAAAGATGAACAACCAAGAGTAGACTGAATGTTAAACCTATTCTCTTTCAATAACATATCCTCGTTTTGAACTGTATGAGATGAGTCAAGTGATGAATGAGTAATGTCAGTTGGAATAGAAACAACAGACCCACTGACCTTCTTACTTAAATCAGTAGAAACTTGTGGTGAAGATGAAAGAGTAACATCAGATTGTTGCGCAGTAATATGTTCACTCAAATGCTGCTTTTGCAAATCTTGCAAAACTTTAGGACTACATCTATGCGTACGTGTTTTCTTAAGCTTGCAAATATTGCAAAACCCCTTTGGACAATTTTTAACAAGATGAGTCCTCTCCTTACATACAAAACATTGAGGTTGTAAACCTTTGATAGAGATATATATTGAACCTTTATCAGTCTCTAAAGTAGACGGAATATCAATCAAAGCAAGACCTTTATTTAACTTTAAAGTAAAAGCAGCTGAGTTGCTGGGTAACTCTAAACCAACTCTTTTCTCAGTAAGATATTTAAATTGAGTTATTTCACCTAAATTAGAACATTGCCTCTGAAGATCCTTAGCTACAAAATTGGGATAACAATTTCTTGCAAGACCAAAAGCTAGCCTAGGCCTGTCCATATCAATAACAACTAAAAATCTGTGATTTAATAAAAGCTGTTGTCTTCTAAACTTTTCCTTCTCCAAGACATTATGAAAATCCAATATGATGTAATGTTTATTAGGGTGATGATATAGCCTTTTGATAGCATCACCAAGTTTCAAATCCTTCAACAACTGGAAAAATTCATCAATAGGGAAGTTATAAAGCTGACAATTACTGTCTGTAGTTGTAAGAATCAAAGTATTACTATTAGAAAAATGTAAAAAAGAATTGAATAAAACTACTGGTATCCTAGAATTAAATTGAACACTTATATTTTGATGTTCATCAACCAAATCTTTATGATTAGAGAAATTCAATATGGATGTATCTGCAGAAACATCTGACATTATTTGTTCTTCATCATTCAGATCTAAATAAGTAAATTTGTCTGACTGTGATTGCGCAAATTCAGAGACTACATTATTATTAAAAACATGAGCATAACTTTTCTTTTTAACCTGAATATTATACACTTGTGTTGTATTTTCTTTCAAAGTAGGAAAGAAAATATCCTGTTTCTGAACTGAATTTTTTTTATCTGAAAGAGGCAAATTTCCATTCAAAGAATTAGATTCAGAACAATGTATGAGAGTATCAGATAATGAAAAATATATTTGATTTCTTTGTATATATTGCAAATACATTTGAAATCATTATTAAAGACATATCTTAAAAAATCATTTAAATACATGTTTACTATCATTATCATTTGTGGTGTGGAACACTAATGATGTATTCTTAAACTGATTCAAATCCTGTTAAATACTCAATATAATTTTTGGTGTGCACTAAAAGTAAATTAAAGCATTCCGATATTGTTTCAATACTGACAAAGTTAAAACAAACATAGATAATAGGGATACATATTAGAAATTTACCAGTCTGAATGTTGTCATATTTAAAATTATGTATTAATCTGGCAGTAGCACAAACAAATTGGTATATAAAGACCAGATTAAACATATTTGCAATCAGTAGAAAAGAGGGTGGATCACCCTTTTCTTGTAAAACTTTATCATGTGTTTACAGTTTCATCGCTATTCACACAGCCATCATAACATCAGATTGGCTGTCATATAAGTATTATTATAAGTACAAGAAGTTTACAGCCTTTTAATTTAATTTCAATCTTCTAAGAATTAAAGTGAAAGGCAAAACCCTCTCACATGCAATTTTAAAATGCTTATATGACAGCCAATTAATGAGATAATTGAATATTAAATAATATTCTGATGAGGAAAAGTTAATAGTAAAAATGTCAATTTTTTGCTAACTTTATGATTTAATTATGCTGTGATGACAAGAAAATTAGCTAGCATAAATTATTGATAATCTGGAAAAATGTAATGTGTACATGTGATTTACTGTCCATTTTAAACTCTTGCCAAAATAAAGTTACATAATATTTTGTTTTACCAAAATTAACTGATTAAAATTTAAGAATTGCCCTATACCAAGGACAATGCAATTCACTACTTTCTAAACTATGTCATCCTGCCCTCACAAAAAGTATATGCAACAGCCATGCTATCACACTTTATTTCCAAAGTTTAAATAAAAAAATGATTCTGTTTTGTTCAGGAAATCAAAAGAGAGTAGCCATTTGTAACTGAACATGGTTTAAGGTAAAAAACTTCATTCTGCTGTCATAGTAATGCTATGAACAGAAAGGACAGAATTGTGTAGTTAAATATATGTGTTGTTAGGTGAGAGGTCATCACAGTTGCCTTGCAAGCAGTTAGTTGGTTGCAGATGGTTGTGAGTTTGTGCCCCAGCAAATGCTATGACAAATGAAAAAAAAAATATGCACATGATTTTTATTTATTTGTTACCATTTAGAATAAATGTAGATTGTGACAAGTTTACTTATTTGAAAATCATTTTTTGCAAACAATGTAAATGTATGTTTGTTTTATTTTCATTAAGCAAAGTTAAATATGACCATTTTTGAAAATAAAATATATTTATAAGCTTATATTGTGGAAAATATTTTTTCATAAGAAATGCAAATTCATATTTGTAGATGTTTCAATCATTTGAAGTAAATAAAGTTATGTCATTTTTCCAAATAAATCTTAAATTGATCAATTAAATTTATCATAAGCTCCAGTATAAATGTTATTTTCTGTTATCATAAGATTAGAAAATAATTGCTGGACTAATATATATGTGATGTCTTGTTGCTGGACAGATGTATAAGTACCACACAATTATATTATAACTAGATATACCCATGGCTTTGATCACATAATTAGCTTTTAAAAATGTGATATAGTTAATAATTAAATAATTAAAATATATTTTAAAAATACTTACATAAAATAATACTACATGAGTTATTAGCAACAGATAAAATGTTGTAGGTCATTTTTAACTGCTGAAAATAGTTCATGTACTATTATTTTATGCAAATATTCCTTAAATATATTTAAATTCCCAACTATATTACATTGTTTTATTTTACTAATGTGAATACAACTGACCAACAGCTTTGCCTACATTAATAATATATATATATATATATATATATATATATATATATATATATATATATATATATATATATATATATATATATATATATATATAATGTAGTTAATCATTAAAATATAGTTTTAATTTAGAATAATTATTGTACACAAATAAAGCATGATAAACAGAGCAGCCAAAATGCAAAAAAAAACATTAATTATAAACAATAATTTGACAAGAGCCTTCAGTACTTTACACCAGAATCATGGTGACATATTGAAACTGAATGATTAATATTCCAGAGCATGCTCAGTGGAACACTAGTGTTTCCCTGATTGATAACACTTTTAGACTTTGCAATAAACAATGCCTTTTTCAATTTTTTTTCTGATCATTTGACTCATTGCACACAGTAGTAATATTTTGAGGATAAAACTCATGACCAGAATTATTTTCATGATTTGAAAAAGAAAACAGAATTAATCTGTAAATCACTTTTACATTTTTTGTGTTGGTAAATATGCTGTTGTAATCACGTTAAAACATTCTCTTTTGTTTCAACATAATAAATAGCATTACAACCAATTTTTTTGCAAGAAATAAAATAAACCACTTCATACTTATTGATTTCTTCCACATGCTCCTTTTAATAGTTTATTAATCTATTTAAACACAAAGGGACATAGAATTCTACATTACAATCTTCACTGATAATATTTTTTTTTAATTTCTTACTTATAGATGGCAAATAAGTTAAAGAAAACCACTTTTTGACCGTTTTATTATTTGCATCCCTTTATGTTTAAACTTTAAATTCTGATAAAACAAATACAATTGTCTGTGTAATAGAGTTTTTTGTATCCCACTTCTATCAAATCATCCATATATATCTCAATATTACTTTTCCTATTTGCTTCAAATTTACAAAAATGCAGATTTCAATACAAAAACACTTAATCCAGACATTTTATAATTCAAAGTAATATTAAGAAATAGATATATGCTTTGATAGGAGTAGGATACAAAAAACTATATTACACAGACAATTGTGTTTGTTTTATCATAATTTAAAGTTTAAACATAAAGTGGATGTAAATAATAAAACGGTTAAAAAGTGGTTTTCTTTAGCTTACGTGCCATCTATAAGTAAGAAATTAAAAAATATTATTGGTGAAGATTATAATGTAGCATTCCATTCTCCTTTATGCTTAAATAAATTAATAAACAATTCAAAGGATAATGTGGAAGAAATGAATAAGTATAAAGTGGTTTATTCCATTGCTTGCAAAAAAATTAGTTGTAATGCTATTTATTATGGTGAAATGAAGGCAAATGTTTTAATGCGATTACAACATCATATTTATCAGTACAAAAAATGTCAATGTGATTTACAGATTAATGCTGTTTTTTTCAAATTATGAAAGTAATTGTGGTCATGAGTTTTAACCTCAAAATATTACTACTGTGGGCAATGAGTCAAATGATTCGAAAAGGAAGTTAAAAGAAGCTTGGTTTATTGCGAAGTCTAAAAATGTTGTAACACTAGTGTTCCACTGAACATGCACTAGAATATTAATCATTCAGTTTCAATATGTCATTATGATTCTGGTATACAGTACTAAAAGCACGTGACAAATTGTTCTTTATAATTAATGTTTTTAGCATTTCAGCTGCTCTGTTTATCATGCTTTATTCGTGTATAATAATTTTCATTATCTGACAAAGTTTGTATAATATTTATTTCTAATTTAGATTTTTTTTAATGTTTTAGTATTTAAATTCCATTTGATTTTTAATGTATTGAATACCAAATAACTTCTTTCATTAATTCTTACTTTTCCCTAGCTCCATCATTGCCATTATTAGAAAGTTTGATAATTAAAATATATTCATATAATATTAACATGGAATAATTATCAACAGCAATACACAAAAATATAACTTTTATTAAAAATAATAATTAAGAATTTAAAAATAAATTATATTTGTCATGTGACAATTTTTAAAATGGCTTGCAAGTGAGAAATTAAATACATGATTAAAACAAATTGTAAACAATTTAAAATATGTTAATTCAATAAAAGTTTACCTGAATTACCAAAAACTAATATCTCTTCATTTCTCTAGCATGCATTTCAATAAAAATGCTACAACACCTAATTTTATCATTTGAAAATACACTTAAAAGGAAATGAAAAAAGTTTATCAAAGTGAAAATTTTTTTTACGGTACCAATAGCATTTTAAAATTTCCTTTTTCAAATATTACATATATTTAAACTAATGTCCTAAGAGTTTATCAATTTTATAGTAAATGTTTATCAATTCATTACTATTTCTCTTCCTTTATCAGTGCCATTTTAAATTTTGCTTTAACATGTGTTAGTTTAAATATATATTTAAACTGAATTCCTAAACGTTTATTAAATTCATTATTATAACTGATGTAAATTGTCATGATTTAAATGGCAAATAAAATAGGTGGCTATCAATGCAATATAATTAATTTAAAATGTATTTACAATATGAAATTTTGCTTTGCTTTACCAAAAACTATAGTTTTCAATTTAAAAAAAAATGTCCAATTCTGTAATTTGTTCATCAGTGTTGCTCTCATTTTGGGTTTTTATGACATCATTCGAAAAGAATTACAATATCGATTTTTCATGCATTTTTATAATGCAAATTAGAATTGATTTTAAAATAATTAAAGCAAAAATGTATATGCTAGTAAAATTCTGTGCGAATAAAAAGGGGGTGGGGAATAAAAGATACTTCAAGATTAGTGCAATATTTATTGAGTTATAACAATCAAACCAACTTTCACATTTATATTTAAAAGACTTTTTAACTAAAAATAATTTTGTAAGTTATTAGGTCGTAGTAAATTATCAACTATAGTATATAATTTGTATTAGATTTTTGAAGTGATTTACAATAATTTCAAATATAATTTTCAAATATTTTAATAAAAAACAAATTATAAAAAAACTTTAAAAGTATTTAGAAAAAGTACTTATTAATAAATAATTTACAACTTGATGTAAATAACACACACACACACATATATATATATATCATTTCGGTCTCTCTCAAAAGAATATATATATATCAAAAATAAACTTAATGACGCAATTAACATTTATTTTATATAAACAACAATCTAAATTTATTAGAAAATATCTACAAAATTGAAATTGAAGGAAGAAAAACTTGAATGTGGATTTTTAACAAATTTATCTGATTTTTTAAAATACAAAAATATAAAAGCCTGTATAGGATCTATCTCAAATTCAATTACTGCTAGTGTCAATATCACAACTAAACTGAAAGTAAATTGGATTGTTCAGACATTATTCAAACTTTTGGATAAAAAGAATCTGTTGGGAAACCTTTTTTTTATATATTAATAGCATTTCTGACAATTTTATTAACAGAAAAATAATATGCTTCCTATAAACGAGATTATATCTACTTGTTTGTGGATATTATATTTGCAGACAAATACATATATAGTCACAAACACATTGCATGTGCATAGACACTCAACCAATATATATATATATATATATATATTGAAGCAGTCAATCTTAGTTTAAGATTGAGCTTCATGGTTCCATCTACTAACATGTATTCAAACCCTATATTCCATCCCGCCCCTTTAGTCGCATATATTTAAATATTATGTATATATTTGAGATGCACGCCTAAAATTTATAAAATTTTAACTTATAAATATTTTTTTTAATTATTGTTAATTCTTTTTTATTAAAGTACATAGGTGCGGCTCAATATATATATATATAAATGTCAACTACTTCTAGTTTTATTAATTAAATTTATTTTAGTCTTATACAATCCCGCCGTCGTAATTTAGTATTTCTGTATTTAAGAGTATTTGCTTTGGGGAAAATAAAGCGTTCTGTCTTTTAAATGTTTTTTTGTTCAATAAATATTTTGTAATAAAATTAAATGTTTTAAATGCATTTTATTTATTTTCACGACCGTAATGGCGTGAAAATAGTTTGTATTATATCTGTAATGAATTCCGGAACGCTCCTCGAAATAATGTTAGTCACTACGTTTCAGAACCGCATATAAAAGCGTTAATAACAATTTAATGGAAATTCTTTCTAATAATTGATTGCCATCTTAATTTTTTCTAATAATTGATTGCCATCTTAATATTGGACCTACCAAATATGTGAGTTTATTTAAAGTATATGTAATTTAATGAATAAAAGAGCACATGAGAAATAATAGCATGAATGATAATATGTAGTCATGTACCGTTTGGTAGACTCCTTGCTCATTCACTCACACACTAATGTATGTAATTAATTCATTATAGTAAACTATTTTTATTGCCTAAACTTATTTGAGTCATTCAAATTCCTTTTCTCCACTTCCACATGTACATCTGCATATATGCAAATTTTAATTTAGTTAATATTGAGTCTCATTGTCTTCCCCATTCTGTTAGTGGGGCAGATTTAAAATAAATTATCCCATGGTATCATTATATGTTATTCATTAGGTGTTTGATCTGGTGCTTGGGAATGGGTTCGAATCCAGGTTGGTCTCTGACCTAAATCTCGGGCTTGACATGGTTTGAAGTACATTTTATGAGTTCCAGTTCATTTTAGATTGATCAACATGTTTTGACTAGTACATATAATTTTTTTCTCCCGCGTTTGATGCCTACAATGTGAGGTTTCGATATAAATACCCACATACCCTGAGTACTGAATTCTGTTTATATATATATATATATATATATATATATACAGATATATATATATATATATATATATATATGTATATATATATATATATATATAATGCTGAGTATCACTACTTTTATTAATAATGTTATATCAGTCTTGTTATACAATCCCACCATCATAATTTATTACTGTATTTAAGAATATATGCCTTGGAAAAAATAAAGCATTCATCATACTATTGTTAAAAAAATTTCAATAAATATTTAGTCATAGATTCAAATATAATTTTTCAAATGTATTTTGTTTATTTTCACAACCTCACCAGTGTGAAAATAGTTTTCTTATATATATATATAATGAATCTTGGAAGACTCCTCGAAATCGTTCCTCACCATATTTCAGAACAGTATATAAAAGTGTTAATAGCAATTTTATGTAAATTCTTTCTAATAATTGATTGGCATCTTAATATGGGTCCCACCAAAGATGTGTGTTTATGTATAGTATATGTCATTTAACTAATAAAAGAACATATGAGCAATAATAGCATGAATGACAATCAGATAGCTACATGGGTCTGATCTCAGTTCAGCATCACCACATAGTAGAAGCCTCTGCAATATACATCATTGCAAGAAAGACCTCAAAGGTGACGTTTATGTAAACAGAAAACTACACTTGATGGTGTTTTTGGTAGAACGCCATCTGTTATCATAAATACAAGCATTAGCAAGTTTTTTAACTTGTGTTTTTTTTGTTTTTTATAAATGTACCTTTGAGGTCTTTCATGCAATGATGTATATTGCAGAGGCTTCTACTACATGGTGATGCTGAACTGAGATCAGACCAATGTAGCTATCTGGCTTGCTATGCTGAGTTTGAAGACATTAATGTGTCTAAGAGATTCACGCTTGCAAGCTGAATAGAAACTGTTTCATAAATGCTCAGAGTTTGTGTTTAGATCTAGTTTCTTATTCCTATCTTTCACTGACGATAGCAAATAGCTTGAAATCATGATCTGAAAGTGGAATTAAAGTTAGAGATAGTGAATACTGGCTCTGATGTTTATGTAAACAGAAAACTACGCTTGACGGTGTTTTTGGTAGAATGCCATTTGTTATCATAAATACAAGCGTTAGCAAGTTTTTTAACTTGTGTTTTTTTGTTTTTCATAAATGTACCTTTGAGGTCTTTCTTGCAATGATGTATATTGCAGAGGCTTCTACTATGTGGTGATGCTGAACTGAGATCAGACCCATGTAGCTATCTGGCTTGCTATGCTGAATTTGAAGACATTAACATGTCTAAGAGATTCACGCTTGCAAGCTGAATAGGAACTGTTTCATAAATGCTCAGAGTTTGTGTTTAGATCTAGTTTTTTATTCCTGTCTTTCACTGATGATAGCAAATAGCTTGAAATCATGATCTGAAAGTGGAATTAAAGTTAGAGATAGTGAATACTCGCTCTGACGTTTATGTAAACAGAAAACTACGCTTGACGGTGTTTTTGGTAGAACGCCATCTGTTATCATAAATACAAGCGTTAGCAAGTTTTTTAACTTGTGTTTTTTTGTTTTTCATATATATATATAATCAGTAAATGTATTCATTTGTACTTGCCTTTCATACTTATATACATATGAACACACAACCATACCATTATTTTGGGTGCCATGAGATAATTTCCGCTTCAATATATATATATATATTATAAAATGATGTGCTAATTGCAAACTTTAGTTCAGTTATCATCCACTATCTGTAAATTTAATTACTGGTAGAGTAATGGATATAGAGCAATGTTTTATAGTTTGCGTACTATTTCTTCTACAAGATAATATGTGTCCCTAAATCTATAGCCCATCTACTGACAAAACAGCTATAAATAAACTGTAATCAGAAAAAGTATTACTATAAAAATGATGTCAGAAAAATATTAAAAGAAGTGGAATGATTTACTACTGCTTGGAAGAAAATCTTCCAATTATAAAAATAGACCTTGAAACAAAAGAATGTTATTTTCAGCATTGTCAAAGTTAGCTCATACATAATGAAAATAAAATTGTTAAAATGCTAATGCTAAAGGATGATTATAGACAATGATGTTACTAATAACAGCTGGAATATTTTTTTTAAATCATTAATAATTATAATTATTTCAAAATTGCTAATATTAATGATTCTGAAAACATTTTTTTTTTAATTTAATAAGATATCTTATTAACTTATTGTATATAATTAATAAATATTTTTATAACAGTTAAATATATATTGAAATAAATTAAAGGGATTAAATAAGTTAATTATTCCCATCAGAATTATACATAATTTATATATTCCTGTTATATATGGATAATTTATATATTTTGTAAATGAGTGAAATACGTTTTTATATAACAAATTTCATTGTTATTTTTATAATTTGTTATTTTATTAAAGTATTATTTTAAAATGAAATTATATCCTTTTTTTTTATTTCATTCTTAATCTGTTTGCATATCAAATTATACATTTATGCATGTTATTGTTGGTCATCTAATATAGAGAATAGACTTCAAATGTATTTAAGTTAGGAAAGACTATAAATAATTTAGTAAGTGAAAATAAATATTTAAGAAATAATAATGATAGGCAAATTTTTATTTCAACCAGAAGGTGTCACCATAATGTGTGGAAGCATTCTTACACTAACAAAACTGATTTGCAGTGCTAATATTTTTATAGACAATTCAGAAAAATAATATGTATTAAAATGGAATATGTCCTGTACATGTGGGGTTCAGATTGACCTTAGGTCAACATGGGTGTGACAATAATCTCAGCCTCAGGGCGGCCTTTGAGCATTCCATCATCAGATTTTCAATTGGATGGACAGTTGAAGAGTTGGAGTGTGGAGTGGATTGAAGCCTGTCCATTAAACTATGAGAATAGTCTATCTTAATATATATCTGAGCACTTATACTATATATGTGTGTAAAGATGATAGTCTGGACCAACTGATGATTGCTGGTTTAGCATGAAATACATATATTGGTGATTATTTATCTTTTCAGCATATATGTGTTTAGGTGTATCAGTGTTATTAGATAGAGTGGAGAGAGGTGGGTGGTGTGAAAGTCTGTGCTCATATACCCTATATATATATACCCTATATATATATATATATATATATATATATATATATATATATAGCCACAGGTATATAACAAGCCTTTGTTTCAGTTATTACATTATAGAGATGTCTGCCCATCCTTGCATATGTATTAAAATGGATTATGCCCTGTACATGTGGGGTTCAGATTGACCTTAGGTCAACATGGGTGTGACAATAATCTTGGCCTCAGGGTGGCCTTTGAGCATTCCATCATCAGATTTTCAAATGGATGGACGGTTGAAGAGTTGGAGTGTGGAGTGGATTGAAGCCTGTCCATTAAACTATGAGAATAGTCTATCTTAATATATATCTGAGCATTTATACTATATATGTGTGTAAAGATGATAGTCTGGACCAACTGATGATTGCTGTTTTAGCATGAAATAAGTATATTGGTGATTATTTATCTTTTCAGCATATATGTGTTTAGGTGTATCAGTGTTATTAGATAGAGTGGAGAGAGGTGGGTGGTGTGAAAGTCTGTGCTCATATACCCTATATTAATAATAATAATAAGTATTATTTTAATAAAATTATATATTGAGTTATCAAATCATGTAAATCAATAATGGTAAGTGGTTTTAGTAGTAATTTAGTTACTAGTCGATGTTATAATGGTTAAATTAAAAAATTGTCATTATACTTAAAGGAATAAATTTGCACAAGTTATTATAATTTTTCATTGAATACATATGCTGAAGAAATGTAATTATGTCCTTTTTCCATCGAACACTATATATATATATATATATATATATATATATATATATATATATATATATATATATATATATATATATATATATATATATATATATATATATATTTTTTGTTTTGTATCTTGTAAATAAAAAAATTATAATTCCAATATGTCATCTTCAACAATTATAGGATTGGAAATTGGTTTCCTATTATAATTTAAAAGTACATGCATACACACACAAAGTTAACTTTTAAAAAGGAAAATATACTGATAAAATACATAATATTGTAAGAATTTACTTAAAATAAGTTTAATAAAGTAATAATTATATTAGTGTATATGTAATGATTAAATGATTTATAGCAGTGGCATAAATTTTTATGTAATATTTCAATGTATATGTGTGTGCACAACAGTTTTTTTATGTTTGTCTGATGCATTTAAACTTAATGGGGCATTATTTTAAGAGATTTGGGTAAAGATATCATTTTAATAAAATGCAAATTACGGTGAGAACAATAATAAATGTACAAATTACAAATGATTTATTTTAATATTTATAATTTATGGAAGTATATAATATTTTGTTTTCAAAAATGATAATTGCCATTTTTAATAATTTTATTTTAATGAGCACTATAATTGTTTCAAGGACTTTATTATCATCTGATAATATGATTGTAGCTATGAAAACCACAGAAAACTTTCACATAAAGAGCTAAAAGAGTTTTAAAAATTGATTGAAGATGATAATGAAATCAATCACATAGTAAAACCCTAAACATATGCATACATGAGAATAATCCTCACATTGCTAGTCATTTTCCAGTTAAACTGAACAGGGCCAATATTTAAATTTGGCCATATTGGTTCTTATTATTTGTGTTCATGGAGAATGGATAGACCCTTATAAATTATTTCCTCTATTTTGAATAAATACATTCCTCAAGATTATTCAAATAATTGACAAAAATGTCTAAAACAGTATCATAAGCTTAAAATACAGGGCTACATCAAATTTAAATATTGTTCTTGAAATGGTAAAATTTTAAATTTCCAGTAACTCTAACACTTAAATTACTCATCTTCTACTGCGATAAAAAGCAAATACTAAAAAAATAATTGTTGTACTAACATCTGCATACTAGGTATTTTGTTTTTAACCAAGGTTTTCCAAAAATTAAAGGAATTTTTCTTTAAATATTTTTCCCAAAGAAAATGTCAATATTTGTGAATTTTATTTCTAGGGAAATATACAAATTATTTAATAAAACTCATTTAGAAATGGAGAGAACAACTTGCTTTGATTTCACTTAATATGTAAAATTTACTATATTCTTAAAGGATAAAATTCTGTTATTATTTTCATTTGCAGCAATAAATTCTTAAATCATTCTTTGGGATTTCTCATTAGAAGTGTTAAACGATTTAAATCAATTCTTAAAAGCATTTTAAAAACATTGCTTGAAGTAAACTATCTGAAACATATCTTTGTAAAACCTTAAAGACTTTGATTGAACTTTTAGCTAATGGAATATATATATATATATATATATATATATCCATTAGCTATGATAATAGTAATACACACAATATATATATATATATATATATATATTGTGTGTATTACTATTATCATTTGTCATACTCTACTTAAAATAGAGTTCTCATGAGAGCAAAGCAAAATTAAAAGATATATAGAGGTAATATGATTTAAATTATATGATTATAATTTTAATATTGATGAATTAAGTATGTGTGCAACTTGTGATATAGAGAGATTTATTAAAATTGATTATTATAATTAATAAATAAAAATATAATTATTTTATATATTTTCTATGTTTTACTGATTTCAAAATTCCTGTCTATTTTATTATGATTAACTGCTATATAGTATCCAAATATTAAAATAAATGGCTATAATTACATTGTTTATTTTTTTTAAAAAAATGAGTAACTCTTAAGAATATAGGTGCATTAAAGTTGTACTATGAATATTTTGTAGACTTATATTGTGTGCACAGTGAAGAGATATTACATATAATAATGTTTTTTTTTTTTTTTTAGTAGAAAGAAGCTTCTAAAAATAAGTAGTGTAATCTTACTCATTATTATTAGCCTGATAGGTATCTCTTTTGTAATGTCCAGTGTACTTATATTAAAGTATACTTTTGTCTCCATGTCCATAAATATTTTTTCATAATATTATATAAGCATACAGTAGAGGGAAGCCTTATCTGATCATTTGTTTAACTAACTTGTATAAATCAAATAAATTTATAATGCCATATTTTTATATGAACCAAATATAGAGGGTATTTTATTATTTTTTTAAAAAAATAAAAAGTTATATACTAGATATAATTATTTTGATAATTGTTTTATTAATGTACAGTAATAAAAAAAGTTCAAATAAGAGAGTGTTTTTATTCTAGCTAATTAATTAGTTAGTAGTTGAGTTTTATTTAAAATTTGCCTAACTACCTCCTCCAATGAATTGTTTGTTCTGCAACATATCTAGATACCGATATGTATTTTGTTTTACAACAGAATAAATTGTGATAATTTTATATTTAATTTTTTTGAATATCTTTTTATACAGACTTTGATGAGAACATAATTTATTGTTGCTATATATATATTGTAAATAAATTTATTTTATATTTACTAAATTATCTTCCAACTTTCATAATTTTGCATTCGTCTAATTGTTTATTTATGGGCACATGACATTATCATATTATGTTTATTTAAAGATACATTATTAAAAGTAACATTATTGATATTTTTTCTAATACTAGCATGTATAATTTTACTATTAATACTGAATCGTCTTAAGATATGATATAAATACTATAAAATCCCCTTTGCTATTTAGACATATTAATGATAAAGTGATAAAGTTTATATTAGAATAATAAAAATTTTAATGTCTTATTTATCACATTTAAATAATTTAAACCCTCAGATAGCATTATATTTTGAAAACTTAATTAGAATAAGCTAGCACTACAAATATTATTCGATTTATTTATTCATACTTACATATATACAGTTACATTTTAATTTTACAAATCTGAAGTATTATTATTTATACATTGATTGTTTATGTATATTTTAAAAAAAAATAGAAACAATGCATTGTGTTTAGATTAAGAAAGTTATTAGCTACTTATAATACTGGTTGGGATGAGATTGGGCCAGACACTTTTTGGAGAAGTGATATTTTGACTGTTATATATATATATTACAAACATAAAGCTAAACTAGTCAATTGATATTTTGACTGTTATATATATATATTACAAACATAAAGCTAAACTAGTCAATATAAAATCAAAACTACCCCAAATCCAAAATTAAAACAGACCAGCATAAAAATAATATTAAAACACAACCTAAGGTTTCACTGCTACAAACAGACTTCTCAAGTGTAAAGAACTACAAAAACTACACAATATGTATAATATTAAAAACTACCCACAAATCCATTCACTTCCCATCCACCCTTAATATTAAAAGAACTCTTAAATAAGTTAATTGCTTCTGAATAATAAATTTTCAATAATAAAGACTCTTTAATTCTTCTTTTGATTTCATTTCTCTCAAAGAAGTCATCAAAATCAATAGTGTGGCCTGCATCTTTTTCATGGACATACAAAGCAGAACTAAGATATCTATTTTTAACTCTACTTTTATGAACCTTTATTCTTTCATTTAAACTCAAACTACTCTGACCTATATAAACCTTCTTACAAAATAAACAAGGAATAAAATATACTACACCAGGAATAGTCTTTCTATCAAAAACTTCTTTTGTATTATTTAATAAATTATTCAATGTAACACCCCTTTTCCAAGCAATTTTCTTATTTCCAAACAATTTACTATTTCTACACACAATTTTATAAGAAGACAATTTAAATGGCATAGAAATAAAATCATGTTTTTCTTTAACCTTTACATCCTTACAAATATTACTATTAAATAAAATACTTTTAAAAAATTTATCAGAGTATCTAACACTCAAGTAATCTTTATAAAATTGATATTTCTGAAACAAAGCTACCCCACTAGAATTATTTAATTTAATATTCCTATGACAATAATTGGTCAGTACACAGTTTCTTCTTCTTTTGAGGCTTTTGATAAGATTAATAATTTTAAAATGGAATGTAATTGAGTATTTGGAAGTTTGGATATTGAAAATATGTATCAGTCTGTTAATAGATTAAGCAGTATTGATGTTCTTTTGTCTGTATTGATTAAGAAAAGTTCTTTATCAAAATATAAAATTAAGGTAATTGAAGATTTGCTTTTGTTATTGGAAGATTCTGTGTATTTTACTTATAAAGGTAATTTTTATAATATTAAGGAAGGGTGGATAATAGGCTATATTATTTCTCCTTTAGTATGTTCAGTTTATATTAGTTTTATGGAAGAGGAAATTAATATTAAAAAGAATTGTTTATATGTAAAATTATTTGTCAGATATGTTGGTGATTGTTTATTTGTAGTTGAAAGTGATAAATTGAAGGAATTTGTAAATGAGTTTAATTGTTTTGATCCTTCTATAAAATTTGTGTTAGAAGGAAGGGGGGTTAGATTTTGGTAAGTTAATATTTTTAGATCTTTTGGTGATTAGAAATGTAGAAACTAATTGTTTATTGTACAGTCATTTAGTTAAAAGTAAAGAATTAAGATCTATAATTAAACCTGATAGCTATCAGTCTGTATCTCATAAAGTAGCTGCTTTAAGGAATTATTGTCATAGGAATATTAAATTAAATAATTCTAGTGGGGTAGCTTTGTTTCAGAAATATTAATTTTATAAAGATTACTTGAGTGTTGGATACTCTGATAAATTTGTTAAAAGTATTTTATTTAATAGTAATATTTGTAAGGATGTAAAGGTTAAAGAAAAATATGATTTTATTTCTTTGCCATTTAAATTGTCTTATAAAATTGTGTGTAGAAATAGTAAATTGTTTGGAAATAAGAAAATTGCTTGGAAAAGTGGTGTTACATTGAATAATTTATTAAATAATACAAAAGAAGTTTTTGATAGAAAGACTATTCTTGGTGTAGTATATTTTATTCCTTGTTTATTTGTAAGAAGGTTTATATAGGTCAGAGTAGTTTGAGTTTAAATGAAAGAATAAAGGTTCATAAAAGTAGAGTTAAAAATAGATATCTTAGTTCTGCTTTGTATGCCCATGAAAAAGATACAGGCCACACTTAAGGTTGTCATCTTTGAGAGAAATGAAATCAAAAGAAGAATTAAAGAGTTTTTATTGTTGAAAATTTATTATTCTGAAACAATTAACTTATTAAGAGTTCTTTTAATATTAAGGGTGGATGGGAAGTGAATGGATTTGTGGATAGTTTTTAATATTATATATATTGTGTAGTTTTTGTAGTTCTTTACACTTGAGAAGTTTGCTTGTAGCAGTGAAACTTTAGGTTGTTTTTTTAATATTATTTTTATACTGGTCTGTTTTAATTTTGGATTTGGGGTAGTTTTGATTTTTTGATATATATATAATATTAATTTTGATGCCTGTTTTCCTTTAAAATTTATGTAAAATTCAACTTGATATATATATATATATATATAATGCAGTAATATTCATATAATTCAATGTATTCTGCTAGAAGTACTTATGACTATATTCCTTTTAGTCTTTGTTAACTATATAATGATATATTGTTGAATAATCAAAACAAGATATTATAACTCCCATAATTCTATTCAGTTCTCCACAGATTCTGTTATTTTAATATTAATTTTAAGAAATTGTCAAATATTAATAAATCATCAATCATTGATTATTAAAATAACAGAAATATGGGGGAACTAAATAAAATAATGGGAATTATAAAATAATGTTTCATTTTAATTATTCAACACCATATCATTATATAGTTGACAAAGACTAAAAGGAATATAGTCAAAAGTACTCAAACAGAATAAATTGAATTATATAAATATATTGTAACCTTCTGGATAGGCACCAGAAATATTAATTGTAATTATACAGCATTGTATCAGTAACATCTGATTGTATCTTACTAAAAGAAATGAAATAATCTGAAATTTAATTTTTTTATTAATGTCTTTAAACTATATTTAAAAGCACTTATAGATATAATTTAAAAGTTTTGAGATGTTTAATATTTTTCTTTGGTGCACAATTAATGATAGAAAGGGGGTGGCTTGTCACAGAAATTGTCAGTTTAGTTTGAGTTGATCTAAGTTTGTTTTATTTGTCTGCAGAACAATATTAATATTTGTTTAGATAATTCTCTGGTTTATTTGCTTATAATATTTCTATTCATAGTGTAAATAGTGCAATATTTTTGACTCATCATCAGTTTAGTATCTGTAGTACAGTTATGGATGTTCATGTATGCTCGTGCCATCTTTTGGCTTCAATTTCCATTCATGTACTTTATTGTACTACCAAATATCATGTCTCTTAGCAAATTTTATAACCAATAGCTTGAATAGCCAGCTTAAACACAATTTAAATGAATTAATGGATCACTGGACCAGTGGATTATTAAATGACAAATACACCATTAAATATTTTATTTGCTAAAATAATTATCATTAGTTTTATTTTGTTGCTTTAGAAATGTAAAATATTTATTTGTGTTTCAATTTATTTAAAAAAAATTTTAAAAGACAAAATGATTTTTTCTTTGTTTCTTTCTTTTCAAGATAAAAACTCTCTTGCATATTTTGTTACTAATTAGCTCAGTACAGTCAGAGGAGATACTTTTGGACTTTCAAATGACATTGAATTATTAGAAGAACAGATTCTTGGGTAATAATTTGATATATAAAGGTGAAATCTTTTTACAAAAAGTTGACTTTACTTTTGACTTTGCTTTCTGATTTCATCAATTCTCTTTCCATAAAAGTTTTCATTAGTACAATTTTGTTTCTATAGAGTGATTCTTCCATGACCCAAGCTTGGAAGGTAAAACAACCATTAATTTTCTGGACAAAATGCTGATGTAGACAACAGTAAATAAGGTTCATTCCCTTGCTTTTAAGTGACTAGTTTAAATTCTAAAATCATTGTTTGAGATGTATATGTGTGCCTATATTATAAATTTATTTGTTTCATTTCTAATACTAAAGAAATAATGAAAATGCATGTTCATATTTCAAAACTATTTACCCTAAATCTTAATTCTAATATTAAAGAAGTAATTGAAATGTATGTCTACATTATTCGTTTGATTTACCTTGATTTAATTTTTAACATTAAAAAAGTAACTGAAATGTTTGGATTTTATTGTTATTATTCTAGAAATTTTATGTTGAACTTTTTTATTAAACACTTAAGAGACTCTTTGTTAATAATTTTTGCTAACTATAAAGGAATGAAGATTAAATGGAAAAATGTATGTGGATAACTTATTCTAACCTGCTTTATTATTATTGATATATACCTATTTGTGTCTGTAAATAAGAAACAAATGTGTAACATATGATTTAATGAACTATTAATTTATCTCTAAATGTGCTCATAAATGAACAGGTAGAAGAGCATGAAACTGGATATGAATTTCTTTTATCTTATTGTTCTCCTCATTTGCATTTGATTTTTGTTATATTAGAATATATAAACTTATGTGAATTCAAATGAATTTTATGAACTGAGTCACATCTTGCTTTGTGAATGACCTTTTGAAGATTTGGAACAAATGCTTGAATAAGTCTAATAAATTAAGTAATAAATTATTGCTCTACTTATGCTGTAATAAATATTTATTGCTATAATGAAGAATTCTCATATGTAATATTACCAGTAGTTTCATTAGGTATTGCTAAAAAAACTTTGAAATGCTGTTAAATTAGACCCAAATTAATATTATTCATATCCCTGCAGAAAAGTATATTGTTGCCCATATTTATGATTATACCCATAATTATCATCATTAGTACATGACTAAGATATGTCATCTACAGACTATAAATGAACTTTTTGTTCCAGCCAAAAAAAAGTTTTAATGATTTTTTTTGACAGATAAGTAGATTTAAAATTTTGTCTTATGATTTTTATTTTTATTTTATTATTTGATTATTATTTTTCTCTTCAGGTACATTTCACAAAGGTATAATATGGAGATATTATACTAGGTATATAGTATTATTTAAATATAGTTTTTATTATGTGCTTATATTTCTATATGCATGTGCTAGCAATAGAAATATCCATTTTCTATTAAGAGGTTAACAACACATTTTTGAAAAGTAGTCATTATATAAAATTTATTGTTTACCTTTGCATTTTCAAGAAGTTATAAAATAATTATTCTTTGATAATTGTTTTACTCAAAATTTAAAGATTTGTTGTTTATCACAAACCAAACTTTTATTTAATTTTGTGCTAATGTCCAATGCACTAAATAATTTTTTCATCCTTGCTTTGCTAGAAGTTATTTTGTCTTGCTTATTTAATAATAATTATTATAAATGTCATTACAGTATTTCTTTATCAAATGTGATTTGAAATTGTTTATGCATTATTATGCTTATATAGACATGTCAGTTATTTAATCCAGCTATAATAATGTTTGAATTGAAAGTAGAAATAATTTAATTGTCATTGGTTTCTGATGATGTAATGTGCCAAGAGAGGTGGAAAGTTTAGAGATGTATTTAAGTGTGAATTTATTATTTCTTTATTATGCTTATATTGAAATATATTTAGTGGCTATGCAGAAGGAAATCATTTATGTTATATATTGTTTGTCCAGGATTGATATAACTCTTTCTTAATTTATTTGAGTATTTGCATGAGTGGATTATATAGTATATTGTGAGGGATTGAGAAAGCTCTCCCTTAGCTTGTTGAAATATCTGTTACGAGTAGAAAATATCCTCCAGATTAAGTAGTATTTTATGAATTATATATGAGAAGCCGAATAGTGTATTTCCATTATTTTCTTGGTGATGAGACAATGTCCACACCAGTTTATTTTAAGCCTCAGAAATTAGGCTTAGGTGTTATTGTGTATTGTTATTTAAATGATTAGAGTTACAAAAGTCATTTTACCCTTCATGTAGTTGTGTAGAAGGTGTTCCATCATTTATCCATAGCCAAGTATAAGATAGTTTTCTGATAAAAAAGGAAAATAAAGATAGAATTGATATTTCTCACAGAACAGTTGAAATAGAATTAGTGTTAAAGCTTGGTTGGCCATTATCATTATCCGTATTATGAACATTATCTCAATTTCATAAGTAACCAATAGGATTTAGTTATATTAATTATTTTATAACAGATAGTATAATTCAGATGCATGCATAACATAGGATTAATTTGGAAGGTATGGAGAAATCCATCATAAATGTGAAACTCTTTAATTATTGTTTCAAATCATTTTATATTAATTACTTAAATTTTATACCACAAACTCTTATAATATTTTATTCTCATTTGAATGAGGAAGCAAATGAAAAGAAAGTGTAGCTAATTAATATAATTACTTATTTGGTTTGTGAAAGATAGCTTGACCTCTTACTAGTAGATTTAAAACCCTGTAATATTATTTTGATGTGCATTTGAAGTAATTTGCCAAGAACTTTAGTTTCACTTTATAATTTTAATGCCAGTGTTTAATAGAGTTTTATTTTTTATGAGCATATCACAATCGATTGATAGCTTGAGTGTATCGAAAATAAAATACCAAAATATAAAATAATTTTATATTTAATTATCTTAGTGTAGTATTATATTGTTTCTCTGTCATATGTTTATCAGAATTGACTGATAACTTGAGTAAATTTTGCAAGTAAAATATCAAGAAGTTTATTTTGTGTTATTATTTCAGTACTAGCATGATAATGTTTCTTTTATAAGTCTATCAGAGGGCACTGATTGCTGGCATATATTGAAATAAAATACACAAAGTTATCTTTATGTTATTTGTTCTTATGTAGACCATTTAAACGTTGATGTTAGAATCATCCAAAACATGTATATGTGTAAACTATAAAAGCAAATGTTTACTTAAATTATTTTGTAATAAATGTTGTATTTATTTAAAGGTGTGTTCAGAATTCTTCTTTGGCATGCATTCATGTACTGTATTTCCACACATGCACACACATTTACATATCCAATATGATATGATTACACTATTCCATAGTTTAACAATGAATATGTCCAGATCTGATCATGCTGCTTTTCTTGATCTAAACAATGTATGAAATGTTTGAGTATTTAATGGTTCTCAGAAAATTTTATTACTCAGTTATTATTTAGATAATGAACTGAAATCAAAACACACCCTTTTTCTTTCATTATCTAACTATTACCACTTTTATTAGAATAATGCTTAATTTGTATCATTGATTTTATAACAGTAATTAGTAGTTGTTGGAAAGTATAGATTTAAAATTAAGCCCAATAAATTAATTCCCTATGATATTCATTTACTATTTAGATTAGACATTAATTCAGTTACTTATTTTAAATTACTGTACAATTAAAAGTTAAGTAAGATTATATTTTATTTTGTATTTAGTTCTAACTTACCATTATATCTTTCTTTTATTAATTTCATTTTATGACACAGTAGAGGTTGTTCAATGGATGTGGTGATGGGAGGAGATGAGGTAGAGACTATAACTTGTCCATTTAAATGGTAGAACTTTCCCAATTTTACTTTTTTTTATTTTAGAACTTGATATGTTTTGATCCTATTAATCATAATGTTTTCTCCCACGTCTGATTTACATTTTATACCCTATAGACCTCTGTTGCCCCAAACTGAGTTAAGCTAAGGTAGGACAGCATTTTTAGAGTCTCATTAATGATTTTAAAGTGGTATCAGATTAGTAGTTTGTTCTATGATCAAGAGAATTGGAACCTCTGGGATTTGAGGATAGGAAAGGTAGGAGAGAGATGTTGGGAGAATGTTACTATATATATATATATTGCAAGGGATTTGACATTTAAGCTCTTACATCTAAGCACGTCATCTTATACAACTGGTACACATGACCACATATATGTAAAAAAGATAAATGATTTCCAATATACATAATTTGTCCTGAATCAGGACTCATAAGTTGGTCCAGGTTTCTATCTCCTATACACCTAAATAATATGTGCTCAGTTTATATTAAGGTATCAAATCTTCAAACTTTAACAGAGAAGCTTCAATCTTCATGACCTTCCAGCTCTTCAGCAATCCATATCATAGAAAAGATGATGATGGAACATACAAAGCTTTTGTTGATAACAATTTCATTATTATACCTCTGTTGACTTTAAGTCACTCTGACCCCTCAGATATAAGACCTTAAGGTGTCCATTTAATTACACAGAAAAGATATGAGCAGAATACAGGCTGAATATATAATATTAAAATATATTATCATACTAAATGTAATGTAATTATAAGAGACTTGAATTCAGACTTTCAAGCTGCCTTCAGCTATGCACTTCATCTTATACAATTGATACACATAGCCACATATATGTGAATAAGATATAAATGATCATTAATACACATATTTTATCTGAACTAGCACTCATCAGTTGTCAATCTTCCAAAACATGCATATATTCATGTTGAACCAGCACTCATAAGTTGCTCCAGATTACCATTTTCTACATATGTATAGATGTGCAGGAGATGATGATGTGGACCAATTAATGAGTGCTGGTTCAATATGAAATACATACATCAAAACACATGTGTCTTTTTCACATGTATGTGGTCCTGCATATCAGCTGTATAAGTTGGAGTGCATTGCTGTAGTGAGCTTGAAAGTCTGAGTTCAAGTCTCTTATAAAGACATTAAATTTAATATAGACTATATATTAATATTTGAATATTACATATTGAACCTGTATTCTGCCCATCCCTTTCTGTGTAATTAAATGGACACATTCAGGTCCTATATATGAGAGGTCATAATACCTTGATGTCAACATGGGTGTGACAATAATATTGACATCAACAAGGCTTTATGTGTTCCAGCATAATATTTTTAATGATATGGATGGCTGAAGATTTTGAAGAGAAAATTGAAGCCTGTTCAAAGTTTGAAGGATAACTGAACACATATTGTACACATGTATGAGAGATGGTGATGAGTGCTTGTTCAGCACAAAATACATATTTGTAGATCATTTATTTTTTTCACATGTATGTGGCCATGTGTATCAGTTGTATAAGATGGAAGGCATAGCTGTATGGGGCTTGAAAGTCTGAGTTCATGGCTCTGATAATTGCATTAAATTTAGCATAGCCAATATACTTATATTTAAATATATTGTACCTGTCACTTTTATCTTCTTTAGTCCACTGAGGGTGCCACTAGGTCACTAACTACCTAAAAAATTTAATTTATGGGAGATCCAAAAGTTAACAATGGTAATCAATGCTACCGGGTAGACCTAGGGAGTAAAAGAGATCTTTAACATTGTTCAGACAATTGAGAAAAGAGGACATAGACAAATGTTAGCCAAAATAATTATAAACAATTTTAAAGTTTATTAAATCTAAAATAAATATTCATCAAATGAAGTATGAATGTTTGACCTAAATTTCTCCAGAGGGTTTATCAGTGAGTGTATGAGAATAAAGTAACATTAAATACCCTGGCAGATAAATTTGTTTTTTTCACCTAAAATTTAAAAGGGATTTATAATATCTTCCTGCTAGTGATTTATATAAATAAATACCAGCTTCCTTTAATTAGTGATTTCAAAACAAAACTGTCTTGTATGGAATACAATGAATCAACACAGAACATTATTTTTCTATAACCCAGCATAAACCTCAGGATATTATAGGAATGTCATTTGCCTGCAAACAGTCATAAACAATCATGTTTAAGATCACCAATGTTGATTCTGACAAAAGAACAAAAAGAGTACAGTATTACATAATCTGAAACATAAGAAAACTAAAATCTCTACTGATTAAAAAAATACAACAATACACTCAATAAATAGCTAGCCAGGGGATTTATGGTCTGCAGGAAATAAAACCAAGATTGTCTAAATTAATTACTATGAAAGAATAAAAAAAAGGTGATTTGAAAGAATTACTAATATCTGCCCAAGCACTAAGCATATAAAATATAAACTCACAATACACTTAAAATATGAAATCTTAAAATTAATACTACATATAATAAATAAAATATATAATAAAATAATTAGTGTTATTTAAATAAGTATGTATAACTTATTATAGAGACAGGTTTCTTTTTAGATTAAGCTGAGACTTTAACATGGAGATTTAAACAAGAGATTTAAGCCCTGGTTATAATATGAAAATGTTTGTTTATCTCAAGGGATAATGTCCCATTCAGGTGATTTCTTCCAGCAGGCTAACACACAGTTTATTTCTGTCTAGAGTTCATCTTGAAGTTTATGATTTCCATTTATTCTTTTCAGGAGTCTGAAGGCAATTATTGGGATAAGTTCTGGATTAGTCTTTTAGGTCATGTTCATAAAGGCATAACTATGGAGCTCTGAGGTTCGTTTTTGGGTTGATTTAGCACTGCATATTATTAAGGAAGGTGCATATTTTCTGTATTCTGGATATATGTTCATTATTTTCAATAACTTAACATACTTACTTCTTCTCTTAGTGATTAGCTAAACAAGTCTTCCTTATCACAGCTAGCAGCAAATACTATTAGCAGTTCACAGAAATCCAATTTTGGCAATGTATGTTTAGCAATTAGCAATTATAAAAATTAGAACAGCAATCCAAATAAGAATCACAATAAGAATTAGAATAAGAATAATAAGCAGAATAATCTCATCAAAAATCCAAGGCTATTTATGTGAATTGTTATCTCCTACCTAATCTTTAATAAAAGTTTTGACAAGAGTCTCCTGATTAATCTTAATTTAAAAAAAAATCCAACAAGGGCTCTTATCTATTTTAAAACATTAATTATATTTAAATAAATGACAAAGTAAGTCTCAGCTTTTAAAATAGATTAGAATCAACAAAAGAAACAGAAACTTGATCGCAATCAAAACTTTTTTTAAAATTACAGATGCTTTTACAAATAGATTAAAACTTTTTTTTGCTTTTAATTACTGTAATAAAAAAAAAAAACAAGCATCAAGAGAAAATCAGTTTAAACTAAATTCTATCGAAAAAGTAAAATCAAAGTATTAAACATGTAAACAAGTATGTGTGTTACTGCATGTACTCTTAAAACACAAAAATAAATTATAAGATACAAGGCTTTATAGCAATATTTTATGTTTTTTTTATATTTTAAAATATTGGACTTTTGAAGCAGTGAAATCTCCAGTTCAATATATATGTCATGACTACAGCACATTATTTTTTATCATTTTTTTAATATGAAAAATTAAAGATTAAGTTTTAAAATACTTAAGTAAATCTTAATTCATGTTAAAACAAAATTTGTCAAATGTTAAAACTTTGTAAATTTTAAAGAAGGTAAATTTATGATGCCATCTTTATTTAATAAACATTAATTAAAACATCACTATCCAGTAACTTAAATGAATTTTATTAAAATATAACTACATGTAAACAAAGTATTGATACCTCTTCTATAAAGTATATTGACTAATGCATTTTATCTATCATATTCACTTTCTAGATTATAGTCCAGTCTGAACAAAACATTTTTCTTATGTCTCACAAGAAGGTTTGCTATTGTTGTCTCAGCTATTTTGATTCATAGCAATCTAGAAGTCATTAAGTTCTGATAAATAAATACTTATCTAAACTGTTATTAGTTGTCTCAGCTATTTTGATTCATAGCAATCTAGAAGTCATTAAGTTCTGATAAATAAATACTTATCTAAACTGTTATTAGATAAAAGGTAGGAATTCAAAGCAAGTCTAAATTGGATAGATAAGTATGGATGCTCTGATACTGAAAATAATAAAAATAATTATAATGTTATGCAAACTTCACTATAGGTTAGAGAAGAGTTATATTTTAATAGGCATTGACTCGTGGCTTATATAATTATGAAAATATATGATACAATATTGCATTGAAATAATAAAGTCTGTAAACATTTTTTTTAAAAAAAAAGAAATATGTACTATATTTTTATTTTTTAAACTTATTTTCTATTTTTTAGTTTATATTTTTGTGAAATAATTATGTGGACAATTTTGAAGTATGAATGAATTTATATAATTTTCCTTTAACCAGACAGATATTTAAAGTGTAATAATATTAAGTATAAATTTTAAAAATGTTTTTTTTTCATAATTGTTTAAAACATTGATAGATCTTTATCTAAAACTATTAATTTTAAATGCTATATCTAAGTATATATTCATCTATTAAAAAGTCAAACATAATTAAATGCATATATATAATCATTAAAATTAATCAATACCTAGACAATCACAATATCAATAACAATCATCAATTTCAAACTGTAATCAAGGAACCTCTATATATATATATATATATATATATATATATATATATATATATATATATATATATATATATATATATATATATATATATATATATATATATATAGTACCATTTATTTATATATAAAGTACAAATTACTTTTTGATATTAGGTATTATAAAAAAAAAAAAAGAGAGAGGAAAGAAAGAAAGCGAACACGATCTTTATTTGTTTTAGCATAATGTTTTGAAAAGAGAAAAAAAAAGCGTACAGTGAAAGTTTAGTTTTTTTTTTAGAAATAAGTTAACTAAAATAAATTCAATGTTGGAAAGTGCATATTGAATCATTGATTAAAATAGCGAAAGGAAATTTCAAAAGGCGAAAGATTGTTATCAGAAACAATTTTCTGATGGTAATTAAAAATGGCCGAAATTCTTAGCGGAAAACAGACTTTGTAAAAAAGAAAAGGAGAAGAATGTAGAAGTTTATAAAGTGGAACAAAGAAAAAGAAAGAATGTGCGCAGAGCTTCTAAAAAGAATCGAAGAGTATAAAAGGAGCGGACAGATTTGAAAAGGGGTCTTTTTACCTGGGTGTTCCAATAGTTCTGAGCATTTGGAAGTGTTTCATATTTCTTTTAATAAAATGTGTTCACTTAGATACCAGCTGAAATCGCTCGCCATGAGTGAGTAGAACGATATGGTTGCCGTCACTTTCTCTCGGAAAAAGTCACCTAGATCAGTCTCCGTGCTACCTAAATTAGATCGGGAGATCGGAAATAAAACTAAAAGAAAAAAACAGCTACTGGGACTACTCACTAACTGAATTGTACGTCGGGAAGATTGATGACCTACTTAATGTTGACTTACCGGTAAGTAAATGTACATAAATTTTTTTTACATAAAGCTTTATGAATAATGAATTGAATTGAAATATTATCCCATAAAATTTTCTTGGATCAGAAGATTTACGAATTGAGAAATGAACCAAAATGTTGCTACAGAAAATCAGACTAAATAATTAATACTCCAATATTCGACGTAGATTAATGAATTCATATGCACAATCCTTTCCAACGTTGTAATGTCTGTCTTAATCATAATTATTGAATGTTTGACAAGTTATAATAAATCTTTATTATTAACTTCACTTTCATTGTACGTGTCAAAAATTAATACTATTCTATGTAATTTTTTTTTACCTTTAGTTATTTAAATTAGATCGTATAATTATTACCTTACGGGCTACAATATTTGATCGGAGTCTCAGTGGGTCTAACGACCCTGGCGCCCTCAAGTAGAAATTAAAAACTGGTTCTGCTCATGATTGTACCCGGTAATCATTCTAGTCCGAAGTTGATCAGGAAAAATAGCTGTGTTAAGAATTAAAATACAATTTTTTTTATGCTGATACAGTTTGATCAACTCTCGCTCAAATATAAATTTGAGGCATATAAGGGCCTAGTAATACGAAAACGTTACAATATATATATGTGTGTGTGTGTGTATAAGTAATTATAAAGAAAATATCTCTCAAATCTTTTCCATAGAAAAAAGTGAAAACAGTTTTATTCACTACTTTAAAACCAACTGATCGATGGTTGATCACAGACCAAATATTTGATAAGAAAATTCAAAAGTTGCTTGTAATCTTCAAAGTTTTTTTCAAGCTACTCATAAATTCCACAATCATAAATATGGAAATTAAAGGACTAACTATTTCTTCATGAGTTATGATTGTAAAACTAATTATAGATAAAATGCATAACATTATTGTGGTATAAAAATTGATATCTTCAAACAGTTGAGAGTTAAAATAAAAAAGCATTGCTTCCATTTTATTTTCAAGGTTTCTCTTTCATGGACAAACAGATTTTTCTAGGAAAAGATGATTTATATTTAAACAAATGTGATTAGAAATTTAATTGTTTATCTTTATGACAATTTCAATTTATTAAATTATTGGTTATTTGCATCGGCATAGGTATCTTCAACAACTATTCATTTCAGTTTGACTTTTTTAATAATAAAATATACTTCAAATATATATATATATATATATATATATATATATATATATATATATATATATATACATATATCACACATGCAAATATCATAATACATTCATTAAGCAGTCTACTGAAGAGAAAAGACTTTCTACAGTAATTATGAAGAAGGAAATAGTCACCAGACTGATCAACTTTGGATTGATGATAGTTTAGGATTCTTTCATATCTGTTTTATCCTCTATTTAAGAATCTATTTTTGAATGCTAATTAGATTGTATATAAGATGCTACTTGTTTAAATCCCAAGCAATTTTCATGTTTTACTGATCTGTAAATAAATCCTAGATTATAAATATATTTGCAATCCAATGAATGCACTAACCATTATGTTTTGAGGTTCTCTTGCATGTTTATAAATGTTTATGTGTTTTTATTTCAAAATGCTTTATTTTACTTACTTGATGCATCCTAATGATGACATTATGAAGCAAAAATTAAATTATATTGAGGGTGTGGTTAGAGGCAGAATAATTCTAAAAGTTATAGTTAAAGAAGCCTGTAGAAAAAAATTAGAAAAGACATATAGAAAAAATATGGATGAACTAAAAGTATACAATAGCATTGGATGAATGAAATTTAAAGCAATGGACAGAAATGTTTGGAGAGAATTGTTTATTTGATGTACATGCAATAGCTGATCTTGAAAAATATATAATGGTGACACAGTAGGTATGTACATATTTATACTTCATATTAGTTTTAAGTGCAGTCACTGTCTACTACATTAATATAGTACTATTAAAACATATAATCTACACAGAAATATACTATTAATTTGAATTAATTGTGTGATGTTGATAATTATAATGGATATTTTAGTATTAGACCTGCTGTGAAATATCACAGCCATATTTGGTTATGATTAGATTCAGGGATTATATATTATGATATACAACATATATTTCAGTAAAAGTAATTGATTATTGTAAACTCATTTTAAAGGCACAACATACATACATATATTTTGTACAGAAAGATGGCTATACTCTTTGCATGTGTTAATATTTTTTCGAGCGAAATATAATAACTGCACTGAATAAGTAAATAGAATTATATTAAAATGCCTACCATATATATTATCATGAAGAGGATGAGGTTACAAAATAAAAATAAGAATAAAGAAATTAATTTTAAAAGATGTAAAGGTTATTTGGGAATAGAATAAGTGGGCCAAAGTACTACAGTAGAATATAAACATTATCTTAAAGAAAAATCAGTTATATTTGCAAAAAATAAAAGAAAAGAAAATGTAAGAGAATTAGAGAAATCACATTGGATAAACATAAAAATATGAGTGTGATGTACAAAATTATTTTTGAAAAAGTTATATTGTTTTTTTAAAAAATAGGTATCTTTTGAAGGGCATGCAAAATCTGCATTAATAATAATAGATCGATATATGAATATTTTTTTAAGGCTCATTGCCTAAACAGATAAATCATTATATATTTATTATATATCCAAATATTATTTAATATTCAGTGTGTTTCTATCTCCTTACGTACAAATTGCCTACATGCATAAATTATCATATAAAATATATACATATTGATATTTTCTCACCGAATATGTATATAAGCATGTTTAAAAAAAAAAAAAAAAACTAAAAAGGTAAATTAAAAGTAGTCACATTGAATGACATTAAAAATAGATAAATGTAATAAACTTTTATTTTACTTTTTCAAAAAACTTTCATGGAGTAGAGAATAGATATTTTACTTTTAGTTTTTTTTTAAACAAAAAAAAAAAAAGAGAGAGAGATTAAAACATTAAATTTAGCGTATTAACAACATTCGATTATTAAATAGACTTATAATATTTAAGCATGTCAGCATAAATCTCTAGCAATCTAATAGCATCATAAAATGAAATTAAACAAATCGCATTAATTAATCAATTTCGAAATAATGTTTTTATATGCATCGATTATATCTGGACTTAACGCCCAGTACCATATATTTGCGGCAAAACCATACGGATGATTCTTAAAATTGTAGTTACAATAAGCATTTTCTTTTTTTTTTCATACTGTTTTTAATTAAAGAGAATTCATTCAGTATATATAGGCTCACAAACGAATATAAATCTACTTCCGACAGCAGCGATCAAAAGGGAGGAAGAAATGTACATTACTAAATGGCGTTAACGTTTAAAATGAATTTGTAAGGCAAAGCTAACTGAAAGAGGACTGTAAACACGGTGGCTGAACAATTCTACGTAACAGCCCTAAAGCTCATTTGCAGTTTATACTGTTTAATTAATTCTCCAGTTATTGTTTTAATAATAATAACAATTTCAGTCGAAAGCCCATCAAGTCAATGTAATATAAAAATAAAAATAAATGAAATATGCTAAAAATTTACGTATTTCCCAAATGAGCTGAACACATGGTTGTGTTTACTGTTCTACAGCGCCTTTTACCCAGAGTGATCAAGCTGTTGACATCGCTCTAGTACTATCCCGACCACTTGCTGATCTAGCTAAGACATCATTTATGCAAACGCAATTTTTTTTCCTAAGCATGACATTATTTTGCATAAATTTGTATGAATCACTCTTAAATAAAAACATATTGCACTTACCTTTTAAAACGATGAAAAGAAGAAAAAATATAAGGTAATGAAATATAAATAAAAAAGAATAAGCCATCTTGAAACACAATCGGTAGATTTGAGAGCATGTAGTCCTTTCCATACAATCCTAAATACTAATGAACTCTAGAGGGCGTTTTTCAAATATAGGCAGACGACTTTTACACATTTTTTTCATCATCTTTTTTTTTTTCTAAGTAGAGGGCGCTTACTAGTTTATTTTACTTTCTTGATTATCAAAAGATGAATTGTAAAAACGAAAAACTTTTCAATTTGATGAATAGAATATGTTATGCAAAAACTATTTATATACGAAAATCTACTTTAATAATATTAATAGAAATATACTCATTTAATTGGCTGTAGGATAGAAATGCTTAAAGATTATAGGATTAATAAAAACATATCACAAATACATTTCGATTTTATCCATCAAATAAGGAAAAAAGTATTTGCTTTTTTCTAATACTAAATTAGCCATTAAAATGATTGTTAATAAGTTAATTACTGAAATATATATATATATTGATGTGTTTGCTGCCATACCATGACCTAAGTTTTAATACTCCATATATTTTTCTTATAATTTTTTTCTGTGAGTTAGCTGATTTTTTTTTATTTTTATAAAAAGCATAGGAGTTTTTATGTATTTAGTCTAGTTATCTTCCAATACTAGTAAATAAATAAATATCTATATATTTTAGCTAGAGAATAAAGTTCACAGGACAATTAGACTTATACAAAGAGGTAATGTTTTGCCATAAATATATGTTGCAAAAAATTTTGATAATAATTCTAAATTTTTAATACACTAAAATATAAATAACTAAAAATAGCTATATATAACTTACTGTTATCTCTAGTAGCATAGTGGAGATAGCAGTAAGGTAACTATAGCCTTATATATATATATAATCAACCGTTATCAATCCACTGCAGGATGAAGGTCTCGCTAAGTTCAATCTATTTCTTCGATCTTTAGTTTGTCTTCTACACATCACCCCTGCACACTTTCTTATTTCATCCATCCATCTCACATGTGGTCTCTTTCTGTTTCTTTTACAATCTCTTGGAATCTAGTTTAAGATTTCAATTGTCCATCTATTATCATCTCTTCTAGCAATATGTCCAGACCACCTTCATTTCAGTCTTTTAATTTTTTGAATGAGGTGAATAACACCTGTTTGTTCTCTTACCCATATATTGCGTTTTCAAACTTTTTTTGTTACTCCCAACATGCATCTCTCCATACTTTTTTGAGCAGTCTGAAGTCTCTGTATTGCTCTTCTATTAAGTGTCCAACTCTCAGATCCATAAGTAAGAACTGGTAAAACATATTAAAAATCTTCCTTTTCAAACACATACACATATTTCCTTTTAGTATTGAGTTATTTCTACCAAAAGCACTCCAACCAAGTGTAATTATATGATTAATTCCATCCATTATATTTCCATCTGTATTAATAATCTGACTATGCTATTTGTAACAGTTAACTTCTTTTAATTCATCAGACTCAATCTTTATTTTTATATATACATATCTTAAAATTGAATATTAATAAATACAGTAGCCTAAACTAATATAAAGCACAACTTCAAAAAACTTTTATCCACTTAGGAGTGCTTTCAACTATCCTTGTAGTCTTTGTTGTCAACTAACACTTTTAAAGACTAACCTTCCCATAATTCCATGTTTATTATGCCATGCTTATATTTATATGATAACATGGCTTCCTTCATTTTACTTTTATTGTTGTTTCTTTCAATTTGTAATATTTTTACATTATTATATTCCAAATTAAAATTATACATAAATAATCTATTATGGTCATAAAAAAAACAATGCTGTATTTATTAATATTCTATTACAATAATACCTATATAACTTTGAAATATAAGCATCGAATAAAAATATATTTTTATATATTAGAACAAATATTGTATAGACACCATGTAATCAACAAAGGAGGGGACTATTTTGATACATTAAACATTAAAATTAAAGCTAGTAAGATAATAAGCACAGTTAATTGTTTTATAAAGTAGTATCAACCAGAAGAGGGGAACACATTTAACTATGGTCAGACCTAGGGTATTTGAGTAGGATGCCAAGAATGACATGATGAAGTAACTAACCAATGATCATGCCTACTTCCAATGGGTTAACCCTAGGTTTACACATTAAATCCAGACACAATTTAGGTTAGTACATCCATTGCTCACCACTCTTTCAGATTCCACACATGCCTAAGAATTCAAATCCAGAGAGAAAGCTACAGCCAGCTCTCTTCAGTGATGAATTTATTTCAGATGGAAATTAAGTACATTTATATGGGTTTTAAATCAAGTAGAAGACTTATTTAATCTTATTATTGTATTATAATGTACAAAAAGATGTGAATGTGTCTGCACATATGCATGGTAATCAATTGATGAGGGGGTGGAGAAAGAACTTTGATAAACTAGAGACCATTTAATGAGAATCAAATTGACAATGTTTATATATACAAATGAGATTAAAAAAATTGAAAAACTCTTTAACAAAAAATTAAAAAATATTATATACATGTGTGTGTCAAATATGTATACTTGGCATAATAACAATTAAATATATTTATTTTACCAATCCTTCCTATGATAGGCATACATGAGTAGACACTCATTATATACAAAGTAAGTAAAAATAACAAAACAAAAACAATATTAATTTAATGTTACTTTGATTGTGAAGCTAACTAACTATTTAACCTAAAATATATGAAGACATATTCAGTAGCTTCTTAGTTTAATTTCAGCCATAGCAGTTTTATCTCTTTGGAAGATCCCTCCCCTCCTTAACTATGTACAGGTTTAATAAAAAAAGATGGTTCATGCAAGAATATTAGTCATTCATACTGAATAACAAATATGAACAATGATTAGCCAACAAAAACACACATGAAAAAATAAACAACATAAACTTTGTCCTGTAGAAAGTATATGTTCTTCAATATGGAATAGTAATAAATAAAATCTTACATTTATTCAATATTGTAATAAGACTTCAGATAGTAATCATACCTAATTTTATATCTCTATGGAGGGTTACTTAAACTTTAATTTAAAAAGAAAAATTATTTAACCTAACAACCTTCTTCCCCACATATACTCAACTTTAGCTACAATGGACTTTTCCACAATTACAGAAATCTCAGTTTCCAAATTCGGAAGTAAAAAAAAATCTAAATTCTACCAATGTACACACAAAAAATGTACCACTCAACAAATTAAGATTTTTCATGATAACTGGGCATGAGGTTTATGAATTAGGCTTGTAATATCTCTAATGTATACAGCCCATTGTTTTTTCAGTCAGGCTGCTACAATAGATCATGCATTCCTCACAGAGACTCCTCAGTGGCATATTTAAAATGATGTTATCTCCATATTTTGTTGTTGTTCTTATATCCACTTAGACATTTTAGACAACTATTTGATGTTTCAGTAGACATTATATAAATTGGAGTACTGAACCATAATGCTTCCCATGGTCAGGGCTGACAACACTATTGAATTAGCTAGAGAATATTGTTTTTAGCACATAAACAAATAAAATTTTATTAATTCAATGTTTGTTGTTAAATGATTTTTATAAGAACACAATTATTCCATTATTAATATAGATAAATATTCTGATGATGTTGCAATTCATTTTCTTATTCACATTTGAGGAATAGCATGGTCTTTTTTATATATTTTTAAATGTCTATTTAAAATCAGCTCTATTAGTTCATCCAAATGCTTCAATTTATTAGAATTGTTTTTATTTAAATGTTGGTCACAGTTTATTGCAATTTGTTTTACAACAATCCAATAAATAATTTGAAATGTTCTAATAAATCATCTCTTCTTTTCAAAATTCAAACATCCAATTTTTCGATTTTGTATTATTTAGCTTATGGCTAATTTCAAAATAGTGGAAAGACAACAGAAATGAATTAGGTTTATTTTTATACTGCCCTCAGCTTCCACTGTCCAGTATACTAATGCCTTATTTCCTATTTATATTGCTGTGTGAACCCTACTGTTGTGTGTATTACATTAATACGTTAATTATAAGCAAAATAAAATTACATAGTAGAATCACGTTTTCATCTTCCATATTTGTTTATCTGGTGACTGATTTGACATTAGATCGTTAACATGCTTACTTAATCCAAGTCTCTTAAAATAACGTAGAATACACTGATATTAACATTATTGTTTACATACGTATATATTAGTATGGTTAATTTTTTAATTGGGTTTTTCATCTTTCTAATAGATAAGTGAAACTAATTTATCTTGATATCTCCTCAATATAGTTAAAAATACACGTTGTTTGTTGCGTTTGTATGTATGTATATAGGTGTGGGTTTAGTTACTTTATAAGTGAAAACATATATTTAGTTGGCTATTAACTAAAGCTACATTAAAAATGAGCTGGATTTGATGGTGAGAGTGACAAAGGTTAGATTGTAAGCTACCCTTACAATATATGTGTGTATGTAAACATACATAAAAAATTATATCAAATTTTAAGTTTTAGTTTTAAAAGAGGAGATTTTTTCTTTTTATTGAAAAACTTTTATTTTCAGGATCATTACGTTTTAATCTAATTGTTAAAAGAAAGATAGGAATTTTCTTAGAATTTAAATATTTGAAAACCAGACATCCTTCACAAACCTGGAGCGTAATTGTAAGTATAGGGGATTTGAACTCAGACTTTCAAATGTGTGTGGTCATGTGTATCGGTTGTATGAGATAGTGTGAATAGTTGGTGAGTGCTTCAAAGTCTGAGTTCAAATCCCCTCTATTTAGAATTTAAAGTAAATTAAAACAGGTTCAATTGACAAAATAAACTAATTTTGAATATAAAGATGAACATTGTAGTCTTGCGTTGTTAGCCGAGAGGTATCGCAGCAGCCATGCAAGTAGTTGGTTGCAGACGGTTGTGGGTTCGCGTCCCGGCCGATGCTATGACATATGAAAAAAAAAAGATGAACATTGTATTGATTAAACTAAAATTAACTATGGAAAATATTTAGTTTGTTTTATTTTTACATCCACTGATTAATCAATTTATGAATTAATTATTATCACAAAATTTGTAATAATCATTTTCATAACTAGTGTTTTATGTTATCAGTTTCAAAACAAACTTTAATTTTAGTACAACATTTATAATCTTGTAAAATAGAATTCGTAACCAACTTGACTGTATTTATTGTTTTCTATTGTAGTTTTTTTGTTAATTTTCAGAAGCTGAACACTTTTATTTTTATTATTAGATTGCATTTTTTCAAATGAAAGTTAATATAAATAGTACTGCTAAATAAAAAGTTATTAATCTGTAACTTGTTTTTAAAAATGTAGTCTGAGAGCTCTATTCCTTAAGTCTACAAAGTTTTTTAAAAAAAAACTGTGAAGACCTGGAATTTAGATGTAATTATAGGGAATTTAAATACAGAATTTCAAGCTCTTATCAGTTATTCACTCTATCTCATATAACTAATACACATTATTACACATATGTCAAAAATCTAAGTGATCTCCAATATACATATTTCATGCTGAAACAGCACTCATCAATTGGTCCACATCATATATATATATATATATATATATGGTCCACATCATATATATATATATATATATATATTGAAGCAGATGATCTGATGCTCAGATCCTGCTTCACAGCCCACATCCAATTTCCTACCACCTAACCGTATTCAAACTCGTCCTTACGCACGTATGCACATAACAAATAAAATATTTTTTTACCCAATAGTATAAAATAATGTAAACCTATGTGTCTTAATTTAATATTTAATCTAATAATAATATTCTTATGTGTATGCGGGCGTAAATAATAAATTTATACGTATATTTTAGCGTAGGAGATTGTGATTGAATTAATAATATATTATATATATGTAAGGTATTATATAGGATACTTATTATATTTTTCATATATAAGTTAGTAGCCAGAAATGATGCAATCTTGTTAGTAAGTCTCTCAAAAAACAATAACCCGAAAGACCCTTTAGATTACAATAGAAGATTACAAATTAGTAATAATAGAAGAAACCCATTAGTGCAAATTGGCCACGCTAGCTTGTTTTAAAATCACAAGATATATTTTAAAACAATCGTTCGAGAAACTGATAACAAACTTGCATTGTTTCAAACATTTTATCAGATAAGAGTATCTGGCCAAACAATTCCAAATGAAATCTAAGTGCTTAAACCACCTCAGGTCCAGCAGTAGTTGCCTAGTAACAAATTCAAATTAAAAGTATAAATACTGCTGGATTTGAATCCAAAAGGAGGAGAGATCATTAAATATCCATGCTGCTGAACATAATCCACACCCGATGTAATTTTCATGCAATGTGTTGTGAGTAATAAGTTTTGCCTTGTCCCTCCATTCTAACATGCTGATCCCATGAATGAAGCTTCCATACTCCGTGCTACTGAACTTTATATATGTCATTCCAATGAAATGAAATGCTATCTTTAATCATCCCACTACCCTAGATCTAGTGACAATACCGACGGAATGATTCCTAGTGAAATGCTTTTCTCAATCATCAAGGTAAAGAACTCAGACTGCTTATAATTCCTCAAATCCTGCCTTCTATGTAATGTGTACATTTTAAACTATATCTTTTAAATGTCTTCAAATATATATATATATATATATATATATATATATATATATATATATATCTCTATATATATATATATATATATATATATATATATATATATATATATATATATATATATAACTAATCTATGCTAAGCCTCTTATAAAATGTTTTTCTTTTATTTTATTTAAAAGCGGCCAATAATTTTTTATTAATATTTTTACGTATTTATATTTTAAAGTTAATGCCAATAATATTCTAAAATTGCCAGCATATAACATTTTGTTTTCCCCACCCATCATTTACTGGGTAAATAATTTATAATTGATAAAAATAAGTCTTATTTGGCTTGCCCAGATACTCACAGTTTTAGAGAAATAAATTAATTATATGTTTCATGTTTACTGTTGAAAAACAGATTTGACATCTGTTTTTCCAATTCTCTTTCCTAAATAATGCACTATCTTTCATCTTTCAACTATATTATATATGTAAATTTCATCTTAGCTATTACAACCACCCTTTTTATTTTGCAATCAATTAATGTATTTCCACGTGGGCATAAATCAACCAAAATTGAGGTTTAATGTGTAAAATGTAATGAATAATATTAAGTAATTTAATGTAAAGAGGGAGGGGGACCTTGACCTTTTATTCTATGTTTATATGTATAATTATTATTCCTGTTTGCTTAACGTGAAGCCATGACCTTATGCTGAATAGTTCATCATTCGTGGGCAATAAATGCGTCTCAATAATCTTTAATTTCAGAAGTATATTTATGTTTTATTAATAAGTGTTTAGTGCATAAATGCCATTCTATTTTATATATATGTTTGTACTTCTTTATTACATGGAGGCAACTGCAAAGTCAGACCCCATCATCATCTCTATGTCCTTGAACCAGGCTGTAAAACCACCCAGGGGACATCCTTGGTTTGTGCATGCTTTATACGGGGTATCGCTCTGGAAAAACAAGCCGGATACTGACATAGCCGACCACTCCTTGTCATCCATGATTCGCCTGTACATCATTCCAGGGAATCTGGACTCTTTTTGTTCGTAAAACTGACCCTGCCAAAGTTTGCAGAGGAAATCAGTCACTTCTTAGAATTCGTGAAGCACACTCCGGGATCCATAAAAAGGACCGATAATAAGCCACCATGCACACACCGCTTTCCCCTTATCTTATCATTCACCCAGAAGTATTCATAAGCCGTAATGAAATGATTTATTTAAACAAACATATACCCTTATTTTAATATAAGAATTAATAAGATACATTTAGTATCATTTGTGTAAATTGTTCATTACCCATCCCGCGCATTAATTATCTAAAATTCCCAGTTAACCATCATATTAATGTAATCAAATATTATCTGTGTTAAAATTATTGTTTGAAGTAATCAATTGCTCTTTTCGTTTCTGGGGGTGTGATAGCATTCTAATAATCTATTCTAATAGCACTAATTTACCCAAACACATACATATATTATTGGCATAGCCGCAATTATCATGTTATTGTATAAAATGATTCAAATAAACATCTATAATAATCCTGAGGCTCATGTCAGCTAAATGACTCGACATAATGATTATTAATAAATCGTAAATATATATACATCAAACTCGAATCAGTGCTTTCTTTAGTTAAGATAAATATTAAGTTATTTCTTAATCTTAAATATGACTAGATGATCTCCACTCTATACATAATTAACATGCTCATTATTAAGTTATTCTATCATGAGTTAGCCTTGAGTCTTTTGTGTCTCCGATGATCGATGCTGGCGGATGAGAAGTGGGTTAATCAATGTCATCAGGATTGTTGCTCATAATGTTATAGATCTGGGGAATAGGCAAGTAGGGCATAATTCATGAGTGCTTCTGACCTGTGTATCTTGCATACAATTGGATTCGAGGTACTTTTGCCTAGATGCTAGATCTTGTTACATGAACATACAAATCCGACCGCCACAGATTTTGTTTTTTTTCTCCGGGTTTGTCGCATCAACGTAGGGCTTCGAATACAAACACCCATATACCTGAGATAGTAGTAGATAGTGATAGATATAACATATGTTTTTTTTTTTTTTAAAAAAAAATATTTTTTTTTTGGAAAATTTTTTTTTGAAAATTTTTTTTCGGACACCCAGCTTAAATTTTTTTTTTTAAATATTGGTACACACTCCCTGTGAGTCATTGTTAAGATAAATATAAATATTTTCTCTCAGTATATATATATATATATATAAATATGTTTCAAGTAAATAGTATGTTATATACTCAATATTTTTTTTTCCCACATAAAAGTTTCAAAAGTTTTTTTTTTGTTTTCACGAATCTATAAAATAAATTAGTGGCAATTTTGTTTTCTTTCATGTATATGATTTGAATAATGATAGTGTTATATAATGTTTTATTCCTTGTCCGTAAATATTTATTACATGTATAATTCTCTTGAGTTTTTTTTTTTTTTTTTAAAAAAAAAAAAAGAAGTAAAAAGAAGTAACAGCTTTTAAGGGGCTCTTACTTTCAAATTAATTAAATATAAAGATGTGCTTCTCCTAAATAATGTTCCTAGTTTTCATATACATGTGGGTTTCCAATGATAAAAGAGTGACAGCTTTTAAAGGGCTCTCATTCTTATAAAATAAAATGTGTTTTTTTTTTTTTCAAAAAAGGGAATAAGATGTTGTAAATGTTTTTTCTCTTGGTCATAAACATGAAATTACATGCAGGATGCCCGTAAATAAACTAATGTTAGTTTTAAAAGAACCTCCAAAGATAATAAAATAAAAAGTATGTTTTAAATAGTATATTTATATAATATTTTCCACGAATGATTTTAATAACATAAAAATATTTTTGAGTTTACTGTAAGATAAAATAGTGTTAGCTTTTAAGGAGCCTTCACATTTATAATAAAAATAAAGTAGCCTTTATATATATAAACGTTTCCATAAATGATTTTAAATAACAAAGTATTTCAAATTTAAAATGTAATAAAATAGTGATAGCTTTTAAGGGGTTTTTCACATTTAAAATAAAAAAATAGTAAATAAGTGTGTATGATATAGAATAATAGTATTGAGATATATATTAATTTTTTTTCCGTTTTAATAAATTTTATAAATAAATATAATATGCCCAAGTTTTGAAGTGTGTGCTAAATAATAATAATATATAATTTTTCGTAAATACTTTAAATAATGATATTTTTTATAATTTCTTTTATAAATGTTTCAAATAATAATAGTTCCAAGCCTGAGAGAATTAAATTAGTGTCAGCTTTTAAGGGGCTTTCACATTTAAAGATAAAAAGATAGTAAAGTAGTGTGTGCACTAAATAATATATAATAATTTTTTCTGAATGTTTTAAATAATGATGTTAAATATAGTTTTTTTTTTCTCCTTGTTAATACATCTGTTAAATAAGTATTTTAAATTTATAATATGTTCAAGTCTGAGAGTTAAATAAGTGACAGCTTTTAAATGGTTTCACTGTTAAAAATAATAAAACAAATATTCTAATAATCACAAAGGTGCAAAAGAGGAATTTTTTTTTTTTGAAATGTTTTAATAATACTAATGCGTAGCTAACGGTTATAAGTCAATGAAAAATAAAATGATATTTTGTGTTACATTTTCATCCTCTTATATAAATATGTGTAAGGCCATAATAATTTTTTTTGTTAAACTAAATGTATAACTATTTAAGTATACAACCCACTAATAGCGGATCATCTGGTCAGAACATCTAGCCCTATCCCTTTGGCTGGTGCCCAGTATTAATACCAAAATAAATTTGCCAATAGGTGATCGAGTTATTTAAAATAAAAAGAGTTTGAAAGCAATGGTTCATAAAAGTTGTATAGAGTTTTTTTTTTTTCGGTTCAAAATAAATGTATTAAGTATATCAATGCAATCATTAATTAATCATATTGTCAAGATGTTTCAGGTGCTGAAGAACAACTCCCAAAAACAGACCACGAAAGAAGACATAAAGAAGGCCAGATAGAAATTATAATATTTTTTTTTATATATTTTGCATTAAAGAGCAGTTAGAAAACTAGATCTAGAAACAATTAATATTAAATAACAGGTAGAATAGCAATAATCATTTAAATAAATATGGATTGAGTATGGGAGGGGGAAAGTAGAATAAGGAGGAGAGTGTAGAATGGGGGGAGAGGAGAAGCCGGACAGATAGAACCTGACGACCTGGATATGGAATGGTAAATGATCTTAGGATTGTAATAATTTCTATATGCTTTAGTAGTTTTTTTTCTTTAATTATTGATATGTTACTCTATTAACCAAGCTGTAAATAATTTATATATTATACCATAGTTTTGATATGTTATTCTATTAACCAAGCAGTTTTTTTTTAATGTAAGTGAATTATTTGTATATGTGTAGCATAGTTCTTATATCATTATCATATTATATCCAATTAACTAAGCAAGTTTTTTTAATGCAGTAAAATTTTAATATAACAGAGAGTTAGTATACCGCAAGAGCAAGGCATAAAATTCTTTAGATACATCGCTGATCCAAAGTTGTTCTTTAGTTACCTGTACATCAAGTAAAAGCTTTTTTTTCTTTTTTAACGATTTTTCATTTTTTTTCGGTAAGTTCAGGAAAATGAAGCAGATGATCTGATGCTCAGATCCTGCTTCACAGCCCACATCCAATCTCCTACCACCTAACCGTATTCAAACTCGTCCTTACGCACATATACACATAACTAATAATATACTTCTTTACCCAATAGTATAAAATAATGTAAAAGTATGTGTCTTAATTGAATATTTAATCTAATAATAATATTCTCATGTGTATGCTGGTGTAAATAATAAATATATATGTATATTTTAGCATAGGAGATTGTGATTGAATTAATAGTATATTATATATATATAAGATATTATATATGATACTTATTATATTTTTCATATATATGTATGTAGCCAGAAATGATGCAATCTTGTTAGTTAGTCTCTCGAAAAACAATAACCTGGAAGACCCTTTAGATTAAAATAGAAGATTACAAATTAGTAATAATAGAATAAAACCATTAGTGAAAATTGGCCACTCTAGCTTGTTTTAAAATCACAAGATATATTTTAAAACAATCGTTTGAGAAACTGATAACAAACTTGCATTGTTTCAAACATATTACCAGATAAGAATATCCGGCCAAACTATTCCAAATGAAATCTAAGTGCTTAAACCGCCTCAGGTCCAGCAGTAGTTGCCTAGTTACAAATTCAAATTAAAAGTATAAATACTGCTGGATTTGAATCCAAAAGGAGAAGAGATCATTAAATAGCCATGCTGCCAAACATAATCCATGCTCGATGTAATTTTCACACAATGTGTTGTGAGTAGTAAGTTTCACCTTGTCTCTTCATTCTAACATGCTGATCCCATGAACGAAGCTTCCATACTCCATGCTACTGAACTTTATATATGTCTTTCCAATGAAATGAAGTGCTATCTCAAATCATCCTGCTACCCTAGATCTAGTGACAATACTGATGGACTGATTCCTAGTGAAATGCTTTTCTCGATCATCAAGGTAAAGAACTCAGACCGCTTATAATTCCTAAAATCCTGCCTTCTATGTAATGTGTACATTTTAAACTATATCTTTTAAATGTCTTCAAATATATATAACTCTATATAACTAATCTATGCTAAGCCTCTTATAAAATGTTTTTCTTTTATTTTATTTAAAAGCGGCCAATAATTTTTTATTAACATTTTTACATATTTATATTTTAAAGTTAATGCCAATAATATTCTAAAATCGCCAGCATATAACTTATTTTGTTTTCCCCACCCATCATTTACTGGGTAAATAATTTATAATTGATAAAAACAAGTCTTATTTGGCTTGCCCAGATGCTCGCGGTTTTAGAGAAATAAATTAATTATATTTTTCATGTTTACTGTTGAAAAACAGATTTGACATCTGTTTTTCCAATTCTCCTTCCTAAATAATGCACTATCTTTTATCTTTCAACTATAATATATATGTAAATTTCATCTTAGCTATTACGACCACCCTTTTTATTTTGCAATCAATTAATGTATTTCCACAAGGGCATAAATAAACCAAAATTGAGGTTTAATGTGTAAAACATAATGAATAATATTAAGTAATATAATGTAAAGGGGGGAGGGGGACCTTGACCTTTTATTCTATGTTTATATGTATAATTATTATCCCTGTTTGCTTAAAGTAAAGCCATGTCATTACGCTGAATAGTTCATCATTCGTGGGCAATAAATACGTCCCAATAATCTTTAATTTCAGAAGTATATTTATGTTTTATTAATAAGTGTTTAGTGCATAAAGTCCATTCTATTTTATATATTAATTCTTGCTTCTTTATTACATGGAGGCAACCACAAAGTTGAACCCCATTGTCATCTCAATGTCCTTGAACCAGGCTGTAAAACCACCCTGGGGACATCCTTGGTTCATGGATGCTTTATACGGGGGATTGCTCTGGAAAAACCAGCCCGATACTGACATAGCCGACCACTCCTCATCATCCACGATTTGCCTGTACCTCATTCCAGCAAATCTGGACTCTTTTCGTTTGTAAAACCAACTCCGCCAAAGTTTGCAGAGGAAATCGGTCACTTCTTAGAATTTATGAAGCACACTCCGGGATCCATAAAAAGGACCGATAATAAGCCACCATGCACACACCACTCTTCCTTTATCTCATCATTCACCCAGAAGTATTCATAAGCCATAATGAAATTATTTATTTAAACAAACATATACCCCTTATTTTAATATAAGTATTAATACGATAAATTTAGTATCGTTTGTGTAAATTGTTCATTACCCATCCCACACATTAATTATCTAAAATTCCCAGTTAACCATCATATTAATGTAATCAAATATTATCTGTGTTAAAATTATTGTTTGAAGTAATCAAATGCTCTTTTCGTTTCTGGGGGTGTGATAGCATTCTAATAATCTATTCTAATAGCGCTAATTTACCCAAACACATACATATATTATTGGCATAGCCGCAATTATCATGTTATTGTATAAAATGATTCAAATAAACATCTATAATAATCCTGTGGCTCACGTCGGCTAAATGACCCGACATAATGTTTATTAATAAATCGTAAATATATATACATCAAACTCGAATCAGTGCTTTCTTTAGTTAAGATAAATATTAAGTTATTTCTTAAGCTTAAATATGACTAGATGATCTCCACTCTACACATAATTAACATGCTCATTATTAAGTTATTCTATCATTAGTTAGCCTTGAATCTTTTGTGTCTCCGATGATCGATGCCGGCGGATGAGAAGTGGATTAATCGATGTCATCGGGATTGTTGCTCATAATGTTATAGATCTGGGGAATAGGCAAGTAGGGCATAATTCATGAGTGCTCCTGACCTGTGTATCTTGTGCATGATTGGATTCAAGGTACTTTTGCCTAGATGCTAGAACTTTTTACGTGAACATACAAATCCGACTGACAATATATATATATATATATATAAATCTGTTCATGGTTGATATTAAGATAGGAAATCTTCATACTTTAATGGACAGGCTTCAATATATTCCACCTTCCAACTTTTGAATCATGCATATCATTGGAAAATCTAATGATGTAATGTCCAAATCCTTTGTTGATACCAATATGATTGTCATGCCATATTGGTTGTAAGATCACTCTGACCCGTCATGTACAGGATAGGATCTTGTCCATTTAAATACACAGAAGAATGATTGGTATGATACAGACTGAATCTGTAATATTTAGATACAAGTGTACTTTATATACCTGGAGCTTAGATGTAATTAAAGTGGATTTAAAGACAGACTTTCAAGTTCCCTTTAGCTATACACACTCCTTCGTAAAACCAATACACATGACCATGCACACATAAAAAAGATAAATGATCTCCAATGTACATAGTTCTTGCTGAAAGAGCATGCATCAGTTGGTCCAGATTATAATCTCCCAGACACATATATAATCAGTATTTGGTTTATATATTAAGATAGGAAATCTTCAAGATTTAATGGACAGACTTCAATTAATTTTACCCTCCAACTCTTTAGCCTTAAAAATATGATGATGGAATGTTCAAATCTCTTGCCAATAATATTGTCATGCCCATGTTGAATTTTAAGTCACTCTCATTCCTCATATATAGGATTTTATCTGCTTAAAGGTTCAGAAAAGAAATGAGCAGGATACAGGTCAAACCTGTAATATTTAAATACAGTATAACTAATCATCACATGTTCATCATTCTTCATATGTACACAAGCTATTTACACAGAGGCAAAACTCTCCATACACTAGCATCTCTCAATGCAATCCAAGTGATCAATGGATGCATGAAAGTTTGTGCATAAAATCCCTATCCAATCCCTACTCTTATTTTCTCTTTTCTTTTAGATTAAATAAATAGATATATTTACAGGACAAAAGCAAAATAATTCCAGAGAAAACAAATGGTTATCAACTATAAGTTACAAATTATATTTTAAGTGTCATAAATGTTACACAATTTTTCTAATGTTCATCTAGACAAATAGTTTTGGCTCCAGTAATGTGGGCTTGCACATATAAATGTGTATGAATTTAAGTTGTAAATAACTTTTAGTAAAAAAAAACTGTTTCCAATATAATTATATTGATAATCTTTAAGAATAATTAAAGTTTATGAAAACCAATATTTTACTTATGTTAAGTCAATATGTATTTAGCTTGCTAAAACTTTAGGAGTATGAACATTCATTTACTTATACAATATATTTTTATCTTCAGTTATTTCTCCTCATTAATAACATATGTTATTTCAGGTGTAAATATGTTTCATCATGACATATAATTCCCTTTATGCATATCCTAGCACTGCTTCCTAATACTGCTTCCAGTATTTATTTAATGTAATTTTAAAGCTTGATGTAGCAAGCACATAGTCAGTCATAATTTTTAGTCCACAAGAGTCTTTTATTAATTATAATTTTAATATATTTAAGTAAATATTTTTATCTTAACCCTGCTTGATTATTTATTAATTTAATAATTAAAGCATTGTAGAATGTCCACTCTGGATATTATTAAGACATATAAAACATATAACCCCTCTATTATATGTAAGTTAGTGATAACTAAGCTGTTTAATCACTAATTATTTTTTTAACATGTAAAAATGCAATATAATCTTAGATTTAAATATAGTCATCCAAACTTTTAATTCAATTTTTTTTTATCCTCTCACATTTGTGATTATCCATACCATCATAAACCTGATGATGATACCCTCAGCCTTGTTATGGCATAAAAACCTTTCTTAAAATAAGTATAAATTTTATAATAGCCATCACTAAGCTTTATATTCATACACAAGTGTTTCACATTTGGTTCTATGTCAACTCTCTTGATTGTTTCAGGGACATTTTCTAATTCAGCAGATATGCAATTTATCCACTATGTCATTATTATTTTTATTATTTACCACATGATCTATGTCTTTGCCTTCTATTTTTGTAAGATCCTATTTTTGACATTTTTCTTCTATCCTGTAAATAGTATCTGGTTTTATATTCTTGAATAGAGAATAATGTTAATTTTATGATCATCCTTTTATTGTTCTAAGAAGGTTTCCAGTTTTATTTCTTGCACTTGGCCTGTCATACACTCATCAGTCTATGTCATTGACTTCATGAACTCTCTGAACCTTTATTCTTAAAGCAGACAAAACTCACTATACATATTTTCACACACAGCAAGCTAGAGTAATCAATGGATGCCAGAAGGCTTGTGCATAAAATCCCCATCTAGTGTCTACTCATCCAATTACCTCAGACTACTTTCTGACTTGTGGCCTTCATCAGTGAGCAGCCTTGGATATGAGAGCACTGCACCTAGATCTTAGGATCTAATGCAACCCTCCAGCAACCACCTTTTATCTCCATTTAATTACAAAACTATGAGTCTTAAACTGAAAACCCCTTAATGTTTTCAATCCAAGCCCATTAATTTATATAGTCATATAGGTCTGAACTCAGTTCAGTACCCATACATTTTGGTGTCTTTGATTCTTTAATAACTATATCCACCATTATCCTATTAGGAAGGATTGGTTTTAAGACAATACACATCACAAGACCACCACTTCTTATGCTTGTGTATAACTGGCATCCATTGATTACTCTAGTTTTGCTGTGTGTGGCAATACATGTAGTGAGTTTTACCTGTTTTAAAACAGTTATACATAAGCATAAGAAGAGGTGGTAATGTGATGTTTATTGGCTTAAAACCTTTATTCTTGTTTTTTATCCCATCTAATTTACGATCATTTGGTCATATTTTTGCTCTAAATTTTATTGCATATCTATCCAATTCTCCTTCATTAATTTCATCATTTGAAGCATTTCTATCATGGACTGGTTGGTCATGGGTATACATGATTTTATGTGAATTTTAAATGTGATTTCCATACTGATAATATAGTATTCCTTATTATTCCTATTTATGTCTGTATTAATATCCATCAACTAAACATTATTTTTTTTTATTCTCCACTAAATAGGTCAATCCCTACAAGCCATACCCTAAGTGAGTGTTCAAACACACATTATTTAATCCTATTCTGTCCATCTGTTTTTATTAAATCAATACACACAGATTCTCTCACATTACCACAATTAGCATTTTTTGGTTTTAATAGTCTCTTGTATCTCTTGACTTCAGCAGAATATATAAAAAGGACATATATGGCAACATCAAATATGGTAGTCATGTGGAAATTATCTTGGGGATATAATGAAGTTTGACTTTGTATTGTTTGTTGAAATGTTTATATTAATGTTACACTCACAAATGTGAGTTAGTTATATGAATGTAGGGGTTAATGCTGCTGTTGAACACCTAATTGTTAACTCTGGATGGTTCAAAGATATAACTTTTAAAGTCCATTCATGAAATTTGAGTTTTTTTATTAGAAATTAAGTTATATTTGACCTGTACACTAATAGTACTAAATGGCCAGGGATATGATTATGATCAGCATATTTCTTTATTATAGCACAATGTTTTTATTGTTATGAGTGATATATTAGCATTTGAGTATATGTATTTAAATAAATAGTAATAGTATACCCTAATCTTGGTGTGACTAGATAGGTAGCTTGTTTTGATGTACCTCTTTTAAATCCAATCACAACATTGATTGCTGATTTTATAATTGATAATTTGACAGTTTTTTTGTTAATTTTTTATGACTTTTTACTGATTTCCTAGTATAATGCTTGTGATAATTTGATTATTATCATGTATAATACTAAGTAATTGGTAGGTTATGATTAGTATGGTTACTTATGTAGGTAAATACATGCTGCCTCCCTTCTATTATTCATTGTATTCTATATTTATTGTATATTCCTTTTATATTCCTTTTATGTTTGTTAAATGGGGATAATGATATTGGTTTTGACATCTCACCATATATTCACCCTGCAGTCCATAACCATTACAATATGGAATAAAGAATCATCTTTCACAAAGCAAAACAGTCATGACTATCAACATCTCTAACTGAAACTCATGGAAAGGAAAGGCACTTTACCCCATAAAATAAAATAATGGTAACCATGACTATATCAAGCAGGAATAATAATAAATTTTAAAGCGAATATATAACAATAACTTTGTATGGAATATAAATATCTAGAATCTTTCTAGACAATGCACAAGACACATATATTATTTATTTACTTCTAGATGTGTATGACACAAAATAAACAAGAAAACTACTAACAAATAATTTATAAAGGTATGTACACACATGACATGTCAATTATATATATAAATAATTTTTAAAAATCTTCAGAAGATTATTACTGATTACACTTAAATGATAATATAAAACTATAATACACCTGGATCTCATTTTTTGCGGTAGATAGGTTCCTCAGAAAATGTGCACAAAAGAAATCAAACAAAAATAGACTTAACTTACCTTGAAAAATGGGGGATAGGGATTGAAATTTTCAGAAATCGCATAAAAGTAAAGTAACAAAGAAAAATTACTTTAAAAATCACATTAAAAAATTAAGGAAATAAAATATGACTAATAAAAAATTTCAAATATTTGAAAAAAATTAATACTAGACAAACTTTTTTAACTTTTTTTTTATTAATTACAGTATTTAATTTTACATTTTTTCATACATATTTTAATCATAAGCCACTATTTGGGTATTTGACAATATGCATTTGTTTGTGATTGTTAAGAAATCAGATTTGTCATGTGACATACAACTAGTGTCACTTTCAGTCTTTAGCTGTGTTAACAGTTTTTTGTTTCTATATTAAAAAAATGAGATCGTAATCAACACAAAAAGATTATGTATTATCATTGAATACAAAAAGATTATACATGATCATTAGAAAGATTATTTTCACTTTATAAAATCAATAAAATCTTCATTATTATTTATTTTAAAAATCTAAAAAATTATTTATTTCTGTTATAATTAACAAAATACGTTTTAAAAGTTTAAAATTTTTGAATATTTATTGCAATATTTTTATATGTAAATATAAATCTATTATTATTATTTACTCATTAATATAAGTAGGTTATTTACATAGAAGCTAATATTATAAATACATCTTCAGGCCATATTCACGTTAGCTGCTAATATAACGTTTGATATTTGAAAAAAAAAGTATTTCAAGTCAAAATAAGTTATTAATAATTTAAATTTCTTGATATCTAATAGATATAGTGAAATATGAAAGATATTAAGAAGAAACATGATTCACATAACTTCAAAATCGCATTAAAATAATCAGCATAAAATGAGATCCAGGTGTATATGAAAAGAAGAAAATATATATATATATATATTTTAAATCTTCTAGTTTAAAAAAACTTTTTTTCTTTTCAAAGTCACATGAATTGTGTAATAAGATTAAGGGGATCAAAAAAATTACTCAAATTTTTATTTAAATAAACTTTAAAAAAAAAAAAAAACTTCATGGGGAGAAAAGGATTAAATTTTATGAAGTCAGTAAAACTAAACTATCAAGCTATCAAATACAATAATGATTAAAATAGAAATACTAATAACAATAATGGTAAAATATAATAATACAAAATAATAGCTTATGAAACAGACCACATATAAACATAAAATCAAAACCTTTATTCTATATAATATTGGATTACTGAAAATGTCTTAATAGAGAGTACATAAGATAATTTTTATCTTAATTGCAAAGAAGAGTAAGTAAAGGATTACTATATTTCAGGAAAGTGAATTATACACATGCACACATATGCAATCATGTAGTTAGTAGTTTCTCTGTCCTATTTTACTGATTTATAGATCTGATAAAAAGTTGCTCTTGGATTGGCTTTATTAACACTGAGACTTGCATTTCTTCAATAATATCTCTGATAGTATTAGTTGGGTTATGTAATTGGTCAGTAAACAAGCGAAATTAAACATTCAATGGCTATAAACACGTACAGGAGAGTGAAGTTCCTTTTTTCCAGTGCTTTAGCAGCATGTAGTTTTTACCTTGATCACTAGAAAGGTTCTGAATTTATAATGTAGCATGCTAAGGTAAAATACAAGTAGGATTTAGAGCAGAATACACTGAAACAAAACACATTGTAAAAAAAAAAAATTGCAGAATAAAATTATCAATTCTGAGCTACACATTTTATAGCACTAAATTCAATTAATTACTCCACTAATTTTTTACAAATTTTGTTTAATTAACCAAGCCAGGGATTACATTTTTATGTCAAATAAGCCAATAATTATTGAGGAAAGGGGAGTTACAGTTAAGAAAATGTTATAGTCAGGAAACAAACTTAATTGATATTCTTAAAAGTTTTTAATTAATAAAAAGGAATTACTTAATAATTGATAAAAAGTTTTAATATTAAATATTTTTCTTGTAATATAATTTATTTTTAACAGATGAATAACAATTCCAGTTACAAAGTACATATTTTTAATTTTTTTATAACTAACAACAACCTTGGTGGTCGAGAGGTCAAAAAAGCTGCCTTATAAGTACTTGTCCCGGGTTAGCGGCTTTGGTTCCCGGCCGATTCTATGACACATGAGAAAAAAAACAATAACCTTGATCAACATAAGAAACACAAAGTTATTAATGTGTGCATGTGTATGTAATACAGCATTTATTTAAAATCAAACTTAAAAGCTGAAATTAAGCTTGTGATTGACCAACATAAAATATTTGTACACAAGTTAGATATTCATATAGCTGATATCTATTACGCTATATAATAGCAATAATTGTGTATATACATAATAAAAGTAATAATACAACGAGGTAGGGTTTTTTTGGTAGATTTTTATTTTTGTCTTTTCTATATGTTGGGACTATGATTAAGCTTTAATTTACATTGTTTGATGACTAATAATTTAACTATCATCATCATCATCAACAACAACTATTATCAATCCACCTCAGGATGAAGGTCTCTCCAAGTTCAATCCATCTTTTCCTATCTTTAGCTTCTCTTCTCCACATCACGCCTGCACACTTTCTTATTTCATCCATTCATCTCATTTAATTTATAGCCTAAATATATTTTAACTTTTTAATTATATTCATTTTTTTTTTTTTTTTTGTATTTTAAAAGGAAGTTATCTGGAATACGAGAACTAACTAATTGTAAAGTATTTCAACCATTAGTAAAACTATTTTAAGACCAATCTCCAAAATAAAATTGCAGAATCAAGATTTATATACTTATAAATGTAGATATGGATGTTAGTTATTGATTTTTTTGTTTTGATTTCTTTTCGTTTGATCAATTATCATTTTTATTTAAAATTTATATGTGTTCATTCTCTGACTGAAGATACATGTATAACTGAGCAATAGAGTATTAAAGAAGAGAAATGCGATTCTACTCATCATCAATGATAGCTGTTAATGTACTTATTTTATTGATACAATTTGTTTTAATATTTAAAGCTATAGAAAAAATTAAAGACTCTTTTACATCAATAGATATATAACATTTTTATTAGAACTTAAATAATAATTTGTTCTTTTACATAAAACTTTCTTGATTGAAGACTTTTTAAATTCTTTATTAACTGCCTCATCCTTTTTATCAATAAATGTATTTTAAAGCTATGCAAGTTAAACACAATTCTATTCTTGTAATTTCATTGTTTTATAATCTGCTTACGAGTTTGCACTAGTCTAGATTTTTTTAACCATTGATTTTGATAACAGCTCTACTAATAAAATAATTACGAGTGATTTGAAGGAACTCCCCCCCCCCATGATAATTACATGTAGATTCAATTTTGAATCGACTTTTTAAAATAATTACTTTTTTTTTTAAACACTAATTCTTAAAGTAACTCTTAAACAACTACAATGACTTTTTTTTTTTTTTAAACAAAAACTTTTTTTTTTCACTTATTACTAAATATATTTTATTTATTTATGTCTTTAAAAAAAAAAAAAAAAATGAAGACGAGTTTTCTTTTTAAGAAAATTAATGCAACCATTTTTTTTTTTTTTTTTGGAGAATGAAGTTAAAATCTTAAATATTCAACTATAACAAATTTTATAATGCTGTGGCAAATGTATATACAAGCATGCATATATTATACATTTACATTTACCTCTATGGATTCCTTCCTCGATTTACATTCTCGTTGTAAATCGTCTTTTTTACCTTTTTCTAACTCGAGATAAATATAATTTGAGTCCGCAAGTACGCATATTTTTTAAAAAAAATATATAAACGTGAGGATAGTAATCTGGACCAACTGATGATTGCTGTTTTAGCATGAAATACCTTTATTAGTGATATATATCTTTTCAACATGTGTGTGATCAGGTGGGTCAGCCATATGAGATGGCACTGAGAGTGGTGGGTCGTGTGAATGTCTGAGGTCGAACCCCGCATATATTACATATATAAATGCAGGTTTAAGCCTGTACAATGTAATAAACATCTTTTTAATATGTTCCTTCGCACCTCAGCAATAATATGCTTAGTCGTCATCCATACTTCTTCAATTCGTAGTTTGTACTTGTAATCTGTTTATTGCTATATTAACTTAAATTCAGCCGTACTTTGAAATTCTAACGCGTTTTTTAAGATGACCTCGTAAGACATGCCTTTTCATAACACTGTATACTCTAATGTAGACTCATTAAATAGTACTTGTTTAAACTTACTGTTTTACATACATTATAGCAATTGATCTAGAAACATGTTTTCACCCTTTGTTTAGAAGTTATAAACCTTTGCAAACTTATAGTGACTCAAGTCTATCCCTTAAGTATAGATGTATACATGGCTCAATGTAACCAGTTTGAAGTGAATGTTTAACTTCTCTACCAATTCTTTACATGGAATATATTAAGACAAGCAAAACTTTCTATATATATTGCCACTCAGTGCAAGCCAGAGTAATCAATGGATGCCAGAAGGCTTGTGCATAAAATCCCCATCTAGTGCCTACCCATCCAATTTACCCAGACTAGTTTCTGTCTTGTGACCTTCATCACTGAGGAGCCTTGGATCTGAAAGCACTGCACCTAGATCTTAGAATCTAATGCAACCCTCCAGCAGCCACTTTTCATCTCTACTTAACTACAAAACTATGAGACTTAAATTGAAAACACTATAATATGTTCAATCCAACCCTCCAGCAGCAACCTGTCATCTCTATTTAACTAAAAAAACTATGATATTTAAATTGAAAACACTATAATATTTTCAACCCAGGGTTGTATTAGATCCTAAAATCTTGGTGTAGTTCTCTCAGATCCAAGGCTCACCACTGACGAATGCCACAAGCCTTCTGGCATCCATTGATTACTCTGGCTTACACTGAGTGGCAATACATATAGAAAATTTTGCCTATTTTAATAACAGTTAAGAGCAAGCATAAGAAATAGTGATCATGTGATGTTTCATGGAATATCTTCTGGTACTTTTGGGTGATAAAAATTATGGACTATCTGCAGTACATTTTTATCTGTCATCCACAACAATGTTACAACTTTCAATTTGTTATTCATGAGATTGTTAATCATCATATATCTTTTAACACCAGCAACATATATTTTTCATTTTCCTGCATTGTTAACATCAAACTGAGTATCAGAACTATTTTGCCTATAAAATATTGCTTTTTATTGTTAATTCTTCACTTAGCTGCTATAAATCTACTGTGTCTCATGACCTGCAAAGTGCTCCAATCTATCACATTTCACAAGTTCTTTCAAATGTTCATCTGTACCATTCTCTATATACAGTACTAATATTGACCACATTTTCCCAGAAATTATGGTATAATACCCATGGTTGAATTGTAAATAATATGAACTTTTATTTTCAAGAGACTAATATGCATTATTAAGCTATTTTCATAAATCAAACATACTAATTTAATTAGTTCATTTCTTTCTCTCTTCAAAGAATGCATGTATATAACATAAACTTTTAATTTAAATAGTTCATTCTCATCTTTCTTTAACAAATGCATATATATATATATATATATATATATATATATATATATATATATATATATATATATATAGATATATGCTCCATATATATCATATATCGAGAAGTGAGGGTACAATATATATAAATATGGAGCATATTAATCATTTCTCTCCCTAGGATTGTAAATTAACTAAACAAATTACCAATATATACAGCACTTCCATTATTGACAAATCCAGATAATCTAACTTTTTTAAATGCAGCAAAATTTCTCAAAGTTCTTCTATTTCAATTACTTCATGCTAAAATCTTCTTTTCTTCTTATACAAAAAAAAATATTAGTAAATAAACATAAATAATTAAATAGTTAGTTCTTACATTGAAACTATTTTACTTCTTCTTGGTTTAGATAAGTCAATAATTTTACTTATGATTTGGTTAAACTTGCCATTTTAAGTTTTTTTAAAATCTAAATTTTTTCAGATGCATTAAATTATAATTATAAAAATTTTATGATTGTAGAAAACATAGAATATAATGTCTTAAAAAATATTTACCCAAACATTGTAGACTATAGTAACATGATATTGTTAAATTGCTACTCTACTAGAAAATAATAATATTTATAAAAAATTAATACTATTAAACATGCAGTGACACATAATTGCAGGTGGACAAAGAATAGGATGAAGCCAGACTCAACTAAAAACAAAATGAACTGACTATATATAGTGTAACAGGCACATACGCCATTACATTATTTATTTTAAAAATCGAGACATTGAAAAGTTCGCATTTAAAAACTTCTTTTTTTAAGACATAAAAAGTGAAAATTAATTCTTTTTCAAACTCTAATATATAAAATCACACAGATAAAAAAATTATTAAATGAAAACTTTATTAAGAAGAAAAATTATTTTAAAACTAAACTTTCAGTAAAGATTTAAAGATAAAAATATATTCTAAGTTTGTACCAAAAAAAAAAAAATAATGTTATTGAAAAATGGAAATGATTGTTTTAATTAGTTAAATGTAAGCTAGCCCTTGGGCATTTAAAATGTATAAGCAATGGTCAGATAGGAGAAAACAATAGAAACTAATAGTCAATGAAAGAAATCCCTCAAATTGAACCTCAGTGAAAGGACTATCACCATCATCATGATGTAATGTTGAGTTAATCCGCAAAATTAATATAAAAAGAAAAAGTTTGGAAATAAATTTTAGTGAATGAAGAAAGAGCTGGGAGAGATGTGTGATGTGTGGTGAGATGTCTTAGTGTGGAGTTAAAGGAGAAGGGATTACAAAGATGCACTCTTCAATCCCTTCAGTTCTGCTAAAAGAAAAAAAGAAAGAGAAATGACCAATAATTTTCTGCATTGAGGACCAGCTAAAGTAAGACCTTCAGATGAATAAATAAAATGGCTAACTGGATACAAATCTCTTCAGGATGGCATGGAAATTCGCATTCAAAATTGCAAGCAATGGATAAAGATGAATGTTTTAAAAATCACAAGAACTTTATGAACATTTTCAAAACAATCTCTAAATTGTAAACCTTTCAGAAATTATTGCAATAGCATTTCCTATTTGATCAAACTAAATTATTTATTAATTCTTTTTATTTGATGTATTTCTTTTTTAAAATTATTTCCATTTATTTATTTATTTTGTTCTTTTAAGTTTTATTATGATTTATTTTTCTTCTTTTAAATAGCTTATATAAATGTTAAACTTAAGTCAGCATGAATGGCTATATAGATTTGTAAAGTTATATTAGTTTTATTAGGGGAGGGTAATCTTGGGTTATTTGTTTCATAGTTAAATTGGGTCAATGGATTGGATATATTGGTGTAATGACTAGATGTAATACGAGATTCGCTACGTGCAGAATCGCAGTATATGCCGCACACACCCGTTTTGCCTATGGAAGAAATAATAAGATGGAGAACACAGTCCCTTTCTATGGAGTTTTTTTATTATTGCTCTTCTCGTCAGATAGATGTAGTATTCCTATCTGGGTGAGAGTCAATTTCTTCTGTTAACCCTGCTGTTCAGATGTACATTCCTGATGGTATGGTATTGTGTTGTCGTATTCGTATTACATTGAATACATTGATATATAAGATGGATTGACATTGGTTTAACTACGAACTTTTGGCCTAAGGTTAAATAAGGGATATAATATTTTCTTTTCAAAGGCAATCTATATAGTCTATTCATACTTGACACTTTAAATAAAAATACTAAACTCATCAGTGCGAACTTATAATAGCTTTAAGTTAAAAATGTAAAATCAAATTCTAAATATCAAGTTAAAATCCAAAGTAAAAATTATTTTAAAATGATTCAAAATTTATATGTGCATAAATAAATATTTGTGTGTTAATTACTGGCAGTGGCTTCTTTTATTTATTTTTTAAATGAAATATTATTAGATAAGAATTAATATTTTATTATCTTTGTGTTTCCACTGAGCTAGTGGCATGAGCTAACGGTCTAAAAATATAAATATATATATAAAAAGAATTTTTGTTTTAACTTACATATCTGCCTACTATATAAATTTTCTAGGTTCAAATGCCTAGTGGCGCCCTATAGTGCAGATATGTTAAGACTCCTCCTATCTGGACCATTTTAATAGTTAATTTTTCTTATAGGTGGTGACCTCTTTAAATCCATCCCATTAATTCTCAGTGTCCCCCTATGACAGCTGCTCAATTTACAACCAGGAAGCTTTTACATAAAAATAGTAGCCTGGCTATCAAAGTCAATTGAAATATATTACATAACAGTTAAATAAATCAAAATAATAAATAAAATTAAACCACCAATAATTATTTGTAATTATAATGAAAGATAACATTATTTTCTTTATTAAATAAACTTATCAGAAGTTTTAAGATATTATTCTCATTATTAATTGAATGAAATTTATGTTAATCTTTTTAATATTTTTAGAATGCTAATATTAAAAAAAAATATATGTAATACTTATGCAAATGCCTATAAATGACAAATCAAAAATACTAGCATGCATATTAATCTTTTCATATGCACACATATATGAGCTTTATTTACTACCAATTATTTTACTACACTTTCAATAAACTATTAAAATAACTGACTTTAAATAATCATTATATTAATTCTTTTATAATTCCTTATATAGCTATGTTGTTTGTTTTTTTTTACAATTATTTTAAAACTTACTAACAATTTATAAAAATACGAAGATAAATTTGGCTTGCTATTATAACATTTTATTTACAGTATCTTGTCAATTTATAAAACATTACACAGCATTAGAATAATACTGACTAACTAACATAAACTATAGCTAGGAAAAATGGACAGCACACTTTTTCAGTTAAATATTATTTTTATTTTATTATATTATATTTTTTAAGGATAACACCAACATTATGTACAAATAATACTAAATGAAACCAAGTGCCAAAAACACTGGGTTACTATACATATAAAAAGATTAAAATGTAAAAAAAAAATCAAAATTTATTATTTTTTTTAAGTGTCATAGCATCGGCCAGGATGTGAACCCACAACCTGGGCAACTGCCTTCAAGTGCAAGACAGTCACGCTGACCTCTCGACCACCAATGCAAGACAAATCAAAATTTATTATTTATCAATTTCTAATTTTTATAAACATTTGATTTAGTATTTTTTAGCTGATAATTGTACCAAATATATGAAAATTACTGATATAAATAAGTAGTGGTCTAAAAATATAGATATCTATTTTAGGGATGATGCTTAATATTTTAATTTTCTTTATTACAATTTAATTTTAAAACTTAGCTGTTTTGTTAAATCATGTTTTATTATGTATCTGACAAGTATTTGTACCTGAATATTTTAACATAACATAATCATAGCAAGCAGCTTCATATATATATCTAAAAAGTATAGATCTTTGTTAAAAAAAATTATATTCATAGTATAATTTTTTTCTATTTGAGCAATTTATACTCTTATTGTTATGTTTATGCAAATAAATATATTTTATTATTAATAATCAATTCAACTCAATTAATTGAAATAAACAATTAATATTAAATAATTATTTTATTCTAACAATTTTTCATCCAATATTATTGAGTGTTTTGCAGTCCCTCATTTTTCAAGTTACCTGCATATTTATCTATCTCACCATTTGTTAAATAGTGTGTCACAACCCCAAATGAGGTCATGAAGCAGAAAAGTTGGGGTCATAAAAATTTAAATCAGAATTTAAAGAAATATTAGTTATAATCCCTTCATTATCTTTAATTTATTATGTTACATTTTCTGTTTAGTGCAATTAAAAATTATAATGATAGCCAAGTAGAGATGTAAGTTATATCTACATATTGGAAAATAACAGCTAATGCATCAAATAGTGGTGTCGCATTGCAATTTAAACATATAAATTATTTCAGAATCGAAATATATGTTATGATTATATAATGTATTACCAGTCAAGTTATTTGTTTTGGTTTCATTTCAACAAATGTCTGCTTCACAAGATCAATACATTATTGTATTTTACTGTTTTACTCAATTAAGTTTAGCATTTATTTGAATAGATATTATGAAAGATGTTATTTTTTTATATATATAATGTTTATATACTCTTTTTCTCACTTTTTTATTTAAGCATTTATTTTTATATAGCGCATGTTTACAATTGTATTACATTCAAATATCATTTTGCTCATATATAAGCATTTGAGTTGTAGGAATAAATCGATTCATTTTATTCCTGCATAAATACTATATCTTGTATTGGAGAAGAAAGTATTTATTTATTATTATTATTAACACTCACAAAAACGCATGTACAATTAGCTTGAAAGGCTGATATTTGAATGTAATCACTTTTAAATCAAAATTTATCATCCTATTATTTTTTATAAAAAAATATTTTTTATTTGAAACTTATTGTCATTTATTTATTAACAAGTAAAAACATATTCATATTTTTTTTAACTTAACAAGTAATTTATAATTGATTTATTGATATTTTTTAAATATTAAAAAATAAAACAGCGATATTAAAAAATGGAACATACAGGAGTAAATATGCTTTGTATAATTAAACAAAAACTTGGTGTCTCTGCTAACTAATAAATACTGTTATTTTATTTATATTTTAAGATAAAAATACTTTTTATCCATGGATGAATGGTTTAACATGAGTACCAAAAGGTAATGATGCACATTGCAATGTTACAAAGTCTCTTCAAGCAGGATCTTGTAATCAAAAAAAGACATCTAAGACGTGGAAATGAAAATATGATGAGATATATCTCCAATTTGCCTTTACTTTCAGCAACTGTGATAATAATGAACAACATTTTTGTTTAATTTGCAATAATGTTTTGTCTACGGAGAGTATGAAACCATCAGAATTAAAAAGGCATTTTAAATCCAAGCATCTTTCATATGCCAATAAACCAAAAGAATATCTTGAGTGACTGTTCAAAACTTCAAATAAACAAAAACAATACTTTGAAAAATTTATAACTGTTAATGAAAAATATTGACTTACATCAGATAAAGTTTTATATCTGATTGCTAAAAATAAAAAAAACATACACCATTGGAGAATATCTTATATTAACTGCTGCTATTAAAATGGTAGAAATACTTCACAGAATTAAATATGGTGATGAAATTCAGAAAATTCATTTGTTAAATGACACTGTCACTAATAGAATTTCTGAATTTAACAATGACTGATTTGAGCAACGTATGACTAGACTTAAAGAAAGCCCAATATTTACAATTCAGTTGGATGAAACAAGTGATATTTCAAAAATAGCTCAATTATTAGTGTATGTCAGATACATTTATAAATAAAATATTGAGGAAGAATTGTTATTTTGTCATTTTTAGAAGAAAATACAAGAGGAAAAGACATATATAATAAAGTAGAGAAACTTTTTAAAACTGAAGGTTTAGAATGGAAAGATTGCTTTGAAGTATGCACAGATGATGAAAAAGCAATGACTGGTGCAAATATTGTTTTAAATCATTTGTTAAAACTTATGGTAATAATGATGTAACTTTTACACATTGCTTGATCCATTGAGAGGCCCTTGCAGCAAAAAAAATAGCAATGCAATTGAACGATGTGCTTCAGGATGCAGTCAAAATTATAAACTTTATTAAAAGTCACGCCCTTAACAGCCATTTATTTTCAAATTTTTGTAAGACATGGACTCTGAATACAAAAATTTATTAACACATGCAGAAGTAAGATGGATGTCAAGAGGACAAACTTTAAGAAGATTATTGTTATTAAAAGAAGAAATGATTGCATTTTTAACCAAACAAAAATCTGATCTTGCTGCTGTTTTTCAAAATGACATATGGCTATCAAAGCTGTGCTATTTGTCTGATATTTTTGAGAAGCTAAATGATCTTAACTTGTCTCTTCAAGAAAAAAAATAGCAACATTTTTACTTTGAATGATAAAATTGAAGATTTTATTAAAAAGATCAACATTTGGAAGTATAGGGTGGAAAATGATTCATTGGAAATGTTTTCGACTATTGACAGTTTTATAATTGAAAAAAATAATTGTTAAACTTTAATTGCAAAAATTATTATAGATTACTTAAAAACCATAGAAACACAGATTTTCAAATACTTTATTCAAATGTAGATTTTAAAAAGTTACCTTGGATTCAAAGACCATTTTGATTGACATTAATGACATTAATCACCTGCCATATAAAGCCCAAATGGAATTTGCTGAGCTATCAAGTGATTCAAACTCAAAACTTGACTTTCCACAAAAATCCTTGCCTGAATTCTACATTGGAGCTAGGACTAAGTTTCTAAAATGGCATTAAATGTTTTGCCATTCAGGAACAAATACTTATGTAAAATAACTTTTTCAGATGTAATGTATATGAATTCCAAATATTTTTCAACATTAAAAAAACATTGTAGATGCTTTACGTCCAGCAGTATCAAAGATTTCACCAAGATTTAATTTGTTATGCAGCAAAAAACAAGCACATGTCGTATTAAAATGTGATTTTAGTTCATTAATTTTTGTATATTTAAAACAAATCCTAAAACTACTTATTTTTATATGTATATTATTTACCGAAGAAATAAATTATTTATGGTAATATTTATTTCTATATCTATTTTATATTTAATATCTGGAGTCGCGAAAAAATCTCGACGATAAAAAGGGGTCATAAATAAAAAAAAAGTTTAAAAAGCGCTGGTCTAACTTTTCTGATTTAAAATTTAAATATCGCTTTTAAACACGCTTATGTGTGTGAGCAGAAATAGTATTAGAATTTATATCTGTCTTTTATTGAAATATATATTTTCTAGATCCAAAAAACTGTTTCAGTATATTCTCCTGGGCATCGTTTTACTGGAAAGCTAATCAAGTTCTCTTGTAGTAAATCATAAAATGTTTAACAATAAAATGATTATACTAGATTTTAAGGTTTTCTCATTTCCCTGTTTTAGACTTATTTTTTAATCAAAAAAAGAAAGAAAAAAAACAAAGCTTTCTGTTGAAAAGACGAAATGTTAAATCAGACTGCTTTATAATATCCCATGTTGTGTACAATATATTGATATGTATAGTTTGTTATCTTTGGAAAGCATAAATCTATAACTCTTTTTCACAATTAGACCTCAATTTTCTAATTCATGATACAAAAGCTGAGAAAATGAAAGCTAAAAATCAAGTGTGTGCATGCGTGTTTAAATCATTATACACTTTAAAAATTTCAAACTTTCTTTAATATTTTGAGTTCTAATTACATTAAATTTAGCATAAACAATATAAATGTATTTAATTATTACATATTCAGCTTGTATTATGTCCATTTCTTTTCTGTATATTTAAATGGACCTATTAAGGTCCTATACATAAGTGGGCTCTTGATCAAGAATAAGGGTTAGTTTATTGTTAGGATTAGTGCCTTGATGTAATTAAAGTTTGAACTGAAAGCTATTTTTTGCTCCACATATTGGTGTATCCTGAAGATATATCTGTTGTAAGAGAATAACTTTTACAAAAGGTTGCATCATTTGTTGGAAATCACAAGAGAAATATCTAAAGCAAGCATTTTGAGCACTTCCATGATACGGTTTTGTCTATTCTCGTCAATGGCTGTGAGGGAAAAGTTTCCTAAACTTTTAACCTAATTTTGAAATTGAAACCTTTGAATACTATCATAGAATTCTAATGTCAGGTATCATGGATTTCATTGTTCTGCAATGCTTTTATAGGCTATGCTGCTGAATAGTCTCATAAAATAACTAGCATGGAAAGTGATATAAAGTAAAGTTATGGTCTGCTATTACAATTCAACAAGAAGAAAAAAATCTTCAATACGATTTAAACAATCCATGTAAAATTGTATTATTAAATATATCCTTTATTGTACCTAGTATTCTATTTGTCCAGGTAATAGGTAGAAGAGCATGATGGTGCTCAGCAGAGAGATCCAATACCTTAATATCATTATCATTTGTTTTTCTGAAACATTGAGATTTGATGTTGATCTTGGATTATGTTTGTTCCATTGACCTAATTGTTGATATTTAACTATGACTGCAAATGATTGATTATATTTTGTGTGCCTTCATGGTACTGTTGCAGCTAGCATAAATTAATAGATCATGTGACATGGGACAATCTAGACTTCATATTTACTTAGATATTCATAGTGTAAAAGTTATTATAAATAATAAAAAATAAAATAAAAAAATTGAATGTTTTTAACAAAAATGTGTGGACTGATTAATTTTGTTTAGTTTTTTTAATTAATATTGATTACAGTTTTTTTAATTGTTAATCTTAGAATAGAATAGGTAGTAACATAATCCATATGGTATGAATCATGCTATGTGTGCTGCATGAAAAAGAAAGTCAATTCAGAGAGGAGTTGCAAATGGTGACAACTGGTGGATTATGATAGATAGAGAGTAAAATCTGTAGTTTGGTGATGGATGGAGTTGAAGGCAATTTAGTAAGGGTAAACTATAACATCACATGATCACTATCTCATACTTGTTTACAGGTAAACTATGTTGAAAATAATGACTAGTATCATTGAATGCATTCAAAGTGATTATTGTTGAACTATAACATTTGGTAGACTGGATAGTTGTTTTAGTAGTGATCAAATGGCATCAAATATACCTGGAAGTGAAGTATTGTGGTCCCAGCCTTAATATTTTGGAGCTTATTGTTGAATGTAGGTGGGTGCTTCCTGATGTTATTATCAATAGTAAAGATGAAGCAAGCATACCAGTAGGCAAAGAGGTTGAAAGTTGTTGGTATGCTGTGGGTATGATATATATTCTTATAGGATTGAAATTATCACTTGTAGAGATGCAATTGGTTTTCTGTATGTATTTAATAAGATAGCACTTGACATGACTGTAAAATATATTGTTTGACTTTACCTGACACATAACAAAAGGTGCAAATGGATTTATATTTTTATATAGGTGGTGACACAGAAGAAAATTAAATGTTGGCAATGCACCTAAGTTAAGACAAACTAGAAAATTGAAGGAGAAAAGTAGCAGGTATATATTAATTTGAAGCATAGGAGAATGAAAATCTTTGCTGGATTCTGAATATAATATGCATTATCTTTGCCAATATGTGTATTTTTAATCATGGAAAATGTTGATTGGTTGGATGGTGTTAGGATTTATTTGTAAAGTGTGGTAAGAAATGAAGCTGATGGAGGGAGATGACTATTAGTAGGGAATATTTGTAACAGCAATCATAGTGTTGGGAACTTTTGAACATTTGATGCAATTCAAATTTATAGTTCTTTGGATATGGAACACTTGGGTAATGTAAAGGTATAGACCATTAGTAATGAGTGGGTAAGTGAGTCTCTTAGATGAGATTGGAACTGTCATCCTGCATCACAGTAGCTTGTTGCAGAGGAACAATATTTCAGAATTAAACAGTTTTGAAAATTTAGCAATAGGCAAATAATATGCAATCTTAGTCATTATGGGTATATTAAATAGATGAATTTTAGCTTAAAGGAAGAAATAAGCCTTGGAGAGGGAGTTGGTAAACTGTATCACATTTTTTAAGTATTTTTGTAAAGTTTTCTTCATTTTAAGTGAGGTCTTGTAAAATGGGAAGCATAAGAAAGGGGTCTTTTCCCTGCAATATTTGGTGTATGATTTGTTGGTATGTATAAATCATGATGACGTTTTCCTCATGTTCAATATAAGTTTATATATGGCAGTACATTGCTTGAGAATGACAGAAATACAATGACATCATTCATATATGCTATGTATGGAAGGTATTGATGAGTTTGAATAATTTGGATGCTTAAATGTTGGTTGTATATGCAGCAGTCCATTAAGAGTTTAGCCTTGGGAAATGAATTGTGTAGGGGTAAATGATAGTGAACTTTTCCAATTAAGAGTGATATATTTATATCAAATCCACTAGAATAAAACTACAAAAAAATTTTAAATGCATATATAAAATAAATTTTACTACATATATTACAAATCAATGTCTGTATTTCTTCAAAATAATATATGTAAATTTATAAATAAATATTTGAAAATACAGTACTTAATAGTTTATAAAAAATATATGTATAACCATCACATAGAAGCGCATTCAACTAACTTGTAGCTTTGACAACTATCACTTTTAAAATGTCAGCTTTCCCATAATTCCACGATGTCAATCTTCCCATAATTCTGTGATCTTAATGTTTGCTGCTTGCCTATTAATTAAATCTTGCTTATATTTATAAATTAACATTGCCTTTTTAATTTATTATTATTATTGTTTCTTTCAGCTTCCAATATTTTTACATTGTTATAATTAAAATCAAAACCATATACACATGATTTATTATGGTCATAAAAAACAGAAGCTGATAAAGTATCATTAATTTTAAAATTTTGTCTTGTATTTTGAACATTTAAAATAAAAACCGTGCTCTTTTGTTCTTTTTTCCAATGTGCACCTCGATTCACCTATATATCCATTGCCACACCTACATGTCCATTTGTAAATGATACAATTTTTATTTATCAATATAGTTTTATCATTTGAATTGTCTATTAATTTATTTAATGTAGGTGGTGCATAAAATGCAATATCACATATTCCTTTATAAATTTTCTGAATGAAACTTGCCTGTTGATTCGAAATATATGGTATTGATATCCACAGTTTTTTTATCAGAAGAATTAACATTATTATTAATATTTTTATATTTAGAAGTAAAATTTTTAATAGTATAATAAACACAATCTTAATTGTATCCAACATTTAACAATTCATTATAATAAATTTCAATATTTTTAGTTTTATCTGATGCATATTTACAAAAGTTATCATTTCTAAATAAAAAGGATTTCAAACCTGCCATTTTATATGACATTGGTACTTTTGATTTATATGGAATATATCCTCTTTTTTCTATTGGTTTAAGAGTCATATAGTAATCCAGTTTATCTTTGTTTCTAGTTATCTTGAGATCTAAAAATTGAACACTCATTGAATTTTCATCTGTTTTATTCCACTTTAAGCCCTTTATATTATTTAATTCATTAAACAGATCATTAATAGTATTTGGCTTTCCACAAACAAAAACATCATCAACATATAGATTGTATAAAATAATTTCTCTGTGATAATTTTCCTTTTTTAAAATATTTTCTTCATATGTAGATATAACAAAATTACATATTTGGGCAACTGTAGGAAGACCATGGGTCACCCATTATGCATTTTATAAAATTTGTGTTTAAAAATTGCATAAATGTTTTTATCAATAAAGTTTAATGTTTCAACAATAAATTGTATTATTTTAATGTTAACATTTTTTTAACTTTAATGCATTATTAATTATTTCAATAGAAGTCATTCTGTCAATTGATCCATACATTTCACTGACATCAAAGGTACAAATTACATCATAATTATCAATAACAACATTATTAATTTTACCAAAGAAATCACATGATAAACGTATTTTATACATACCAAAACCAAAAATTTCCTGTAACATTTTCTCAATTAATTTACATGTTTCATAATAAAATGCACCTCCAAAATCAATCATTAATCATAATAGTTTTTTTTCTTTATGCAATTTTGTATTTGAAAATATTCTAGGACCTACTGCAGCTGAGGGATTAATCCTATAATCAGTACTATTATCAATTACATCAATTTTGGCTTTTTTAAAAATGTTATTAATAAATTGAACATGCAAACTTTCAATATTTAACTTATTAATCTTTATTAAATTAAGAATACTTATTTGAGCAATAACTTTAATTTCGTAATCCGATTTTAGTAACAAGCACATATGTAAAACTTTATCCTCTTTTATACACACAAGATTATTTTCAGATGTAAATTTTCTAAATTTAGAAATTTGTTTGTTCCAATTATTATTTATTGCAAATTTAAAATTCATTTCTTTTACTTTTTTAACTAAAACATTGCCAACTTTTGAATCACATTTAATTACTCCCAATGAACTTTCAACAGCAGATTTCAATTCCAAATCATGATCTTTCAATTGGCCACCAATATATTTTGCACCTAGATTAAACATATATTTTTCTTGAAAATCGAAATCCACACCAGCCAAATTAACAAAGTTATTATCCTGAAGCTTATTTTTAAATTCTTTCTTAAACAAATTTAATTTTATTATTAAATTTTTTACATAGTCTGTTATAATATCAATCAAAAACACTTGAGAACTCTTAAAATTGTACCAGTCATTTCGATTATTCAAATCAATCAATTAATTCAAACTTTTAAAATAATGCCTTTTATCAAAGATTTGATATTTACACGGAGAAATAATATTATATAGCACCATCGTTTTTAAACAGCATATTGTATTATACAACAATGTACAAGACATATTAAATTTTATTTGATAACAATTTGGGAAAACTTTTAAAATTTTACAGTTATATAGAAACTGCAACCTACATTTTAAAGAAATTATTTTGTAAGTTACCTTCCACCATTCTTTGACAATCCACATATCATTTCTAAAACTCATTTCCATTGATATATATTATAATAATATTACAAATCGATGTCTGTATTTATTCAACATAATATACATAAATTTATAAATAAATATTTGAAAATACAGTACTTAATAGTTTAAAAAAAATATATGTATAACTGTTACTTAGAAGCACTTTCAACTAACTTGTAGCTTTGTCAACTATCATTTTTAAAATGGCAGCTGTCCCATAATTCTATGATGTCAATCTTCCCATTATTCTGTGATTTTAATGTTTGCTGCTTGCCTATTAATTAAATCTTGCTTATATTTATAAATTAATATTGCCTCTTTATTTTTCCTTTTATTTTTATTTCTTTCAGTTTCCAATATTTTTACATTGTTATAATTAAAATCAAAACCATATATACATGATGTATTATGGTCATAAACACAGAAGCTGATAAAGTATCATTATTTTTAAAATTTTGTCTTCTATTTTGAACCCTTTTAAATAATATAATGACTTCTATTGAAATAATTAATAATGCATTAAAGTTAAAAAATGTTAACATTAAAATAATACAATTTATTATTGAAACATTAACCTTTATTGATAAAAACATTTATGCAATTTTTAAGCGCAAATTTTATAAAATGAATAATGGGTGGCCCATGGGCCTTCCTACAGTTGCCCAAATATGTAACTTTGTTATATCTACATATGGAGAAAATAATTTAAAAAAGAAAAATTATCAGAGATAGATTATTTTATACAATCAATATGTTGATGTTTTTGTTTGTGGAAAGCCAAATGCTATCAATGATCTGTTTAATGAATTAAATAATATAAAGGACTTAAAGTGGATTAAAACAAATGAAAATTCAATGAGTGTTCAATTTTTAGATCTCAAGATAACTAGAAACACAGATAAACTGGATTACTATATGACTCTTACACTAATAGCAAAAAGAGGATATATTCCATATGAATCAAAAGTTCCATTGCCACATAAAATGGAAGGTTGGAAATCCTTTTTATTTAGAAATGATAACCTTTGTAAATATGCATCAGATAAAACTAAAATTACTGAAATTTATTATTATGATTTGTTAAATGTTGGATACAATTATGATTGTGTTAATTATACTATTAAAAATTTTACCTCTAAATATAAAAAATATTAATAATAATGTTAATTCTTCTGATAAAAAACTGTGGATATCAATGCCATTTATTTTGAATCAACAGGCAAGTTTCATTAAGAAAATTTATAAAGGAATATGTGATATTGCATTTTATGCACCACCTACATTAAATAAATTAATAAACAATTCAAAAGATAAAACTATTGATAAATAAAAATTGTATAATTTACAAATGGACATGTAGGTGTGGTAATGGATATATAGGTGAATCGAGGTGCACATTGGAAAAAAGAACAAAAGAGCACGATTATTATTTAAAAGGGTTCAAAATACAAGACAAAATTTTTAAAATAATGATACTTTATCAGCTTCTGTTTTTTTATGATCATAATAAATCATGTATATATGGTTTTGATTTTAATTATAACAATGTAAAAATATTGGAAACTGAAAGAAATAATAATAAAAGAAAAATTAAAGAGGCAATGTTAATTTATAAATAGAAGCAAGATTTAATTAATAGGCAAGCAGCAAATGTTAAGATCACAGAATTATGGGAAGATTGACATCATGGAATTATAGGAAAGCTGACATTTTAAAAGTGATAGTTGACAAAGCTACAAGTTAGTTGAAAGCGCTTCTAAGTGATGGTTATACATATATTTTTTATAAACTATTAAGTACTGTATTTTCAATATTATATATATATATATATATATATATATATATATATATATATATATATATATATATATATATATATATATATATATATATATATATATATATATATATATATGGTGACTCTTAGTTTCTTTTATAAAGAAATTAATGATTGGGAAATAAATAGTATTCAAGTAAAAAAAAAAGTCAAAAGCTTTATTTAGAGACATCAATAACATTGTGGCTTAAATTTAACATATAGAGATGAATCTGTTTGTATTTATTTAAAATTATAGCATAGCATTTTGTAGAGGGAATGGGGGATTGACTATTTCATGCACTATAATATCTAAAGAAAATGTTGATCTAGATATCTAAACAGAAAAGTCATTGTGAATCATAATATTTATGAATAGAAAGGTTTGTACAAATTGAACTTGTTATAGATAACATTAGTCTGACATTTCTTTTCATGACAATAGATTGAATTTTTTTTAGGAAATCAGGAAAAAATATTTTGTGTTAATAAAAATATAAATGAGCAGTTCACTCTTTAGTATTGTATGTGCGTGCGTATGAGCATGTATGAGGCATATATAGATTTTTTTTATCATGGAAATTTACACATTGTACTCTAGATTATTTGATAGTATAATGTAAAATGAATTAATTTTGTATGGATTTCTCAGAAATTGGTTATTGTTTTCACTTCTAAATTTGATTTAAGTTTTAAAGAAGAAATTTATTTATATAATATCAGTTCTATAAAATACCAGTAATTCTATAATTTTTTTTTTACATTTCTTGTAAATCAGAGCAGTGTAAAATATGTTATGAAAGAAGAAATTAAAATGTAATCAAAGCTGAAAGCAATAAACCAAAACCAACATTTAACAAATGGTGTCAAAATGTTACCTTCAGAGAGACAGATGATCAATTAGAAAAAACAAGCAGAAGAAGAGAGAAACTTGCAGGTGGCCTTTCTTGCTCTCTTATAAAAGCTAGGAAAAATGAAGTAGCGGTGAATATTTAGTATGCATGGAAATAAAACTATAGTTTAATATTTCCACCAATTATTTATAATGGTTAAAAAATTTGGATGCAACATTATCTTTGCATAAAAAGTACAAAATATTATTTCTTTTTGGAAGAATTAAATTTATAATTGTCGTAATAAAGGGGAGCCAAGAAATTTATAGGCTTTGTGTAAATTTATAGGGTAATTTCATATTTATATTTAAATGCGGAATTCTGATTCCGTGCATAAGCACATTAATGTTAAATTGAAATATGGGTCAAAACAGTGATTAAGGAAATTTAAATAATCGGAAAGTGTATTTTAATTATTATTATTATTATTATTATTATTATTATTATTATTAGTATTAGTAGTAGTAGTAGTAGTAGTAGTAGTAGTAGTAGTAGTAGTAGTAGTAGTAGTAGTAGTAGTAGTAGTAGTAGTAGTAGTAGTAGTAGTAGTAGTAGTAATAGTAGTAGTAGTAGTAGTAGTAGTAGTAGTAGTAGTAGTTAAAGTAAATTTCATATAAAATACAGTAAATTTTTATTTTACAATGAGTACATTTGAGATTGTAGTGATATTATATATATATGCTTGTTTCTTTTTTATTTAAGTGTAATAAATATTTGTTATTGTTATAAATTTACATATGTGTTTTAATATTTCAAATTTCTAAAACCTATGTTCAGCACCTATATCTAGAACTAATACCGGATCACATTTAAATTAATGAATTGTCTTATGTTGATTGATTTTCATGATTGATGTCCATGGTTTACCTCCCTAGTTTACTTCCACGATTGATTTCCATAATTCATCTTTAAACAAGCATCTATATATATAGCGTGATGTTTATAATTGTAATTCACTAAATATCAGCCTTTTACAGCTACTGTACATGCATTTTAATGAGTGTTAAATAATAAATGAATACTTTTCAGTGCCCATACAAGATATAGCATTTAAGAAAGAATAAAATGAATCACTTATCCTTTCTGAACCCAAAGGTTTATATATGGGCAAATCTTAAGTACTGGCAAAGAAAGCGTGAAAGTAGATCATTCACTTTAAATTATGTTTCACATTGTCTGACTGAATGACATCGATGAAATTACTTAGAATTTACTAAACGTCACTCTCAAACGAAACTCAAACATATGTAAACAAGCATCTATTTATATAGCGTGTTGTTTATAGTTGTAATTCACTAAATATCAGCCTTTTACAGCTACTGTATATGCACTTTAATGAATGTTAAATAATAAATGAATACTTTTCAGTTCCCATACAAGATATAGCATTTAAGGAAGAATAAAATGAATCACTTATCCTTTCCAAACTCAAATGTTTATATATGACTTTCATTTGAGAGTGACGTTTAGTAAATTCTAAGTAATTTCGTTGACATCATTCAGTCAGACAACGTGAACCGTAATTTAAAGTGAATGATCTACGTTCACACTTTTTTTGCCAGTACTTAAGATTTGCCCATATATAAACATTTGGGTTTGGAAAGGATAAGTGATTCATTTTATTCTTTCTTAAATGCTATATCTTGTATGGGCACTGAAAAGTATTCATTTATTATTTAACACTCATTAAAGCGCATGTACAGTAGCTGTAAAAGCCTGATATTATGGAATTATAATTCATCTTTGTAAAATATCAACCAAGAAAGATTTTTCTTATAAAGGGGTTATGATGATTTCGTGTCAATGAAGAATATACCTGACTCATTCAATGTAATAGAGTTAAAAATACTAGTTAAATTTGGTGAACAGATGATATAAATGAAAATAAAATGAGAGAAAGTAGTCAATTTAGATATATTAAATTTAGTTATTTAGACCATTGCAATTTTATAGATATTAGGAGCAGACATAAAATCCCTTTTCAGCTTTTAGTATAAATGCATGTTGAGATTAAATTTAACAAGTTGTGGGATCATATCCATTGCATTGTAATCGTTAATAATTGCACCTTATTCGTAGATCAAGACTTGGAAAAAGAGTACTTCGATTATTAAATCTAAGAGCTAGCTTGGAACTCATGTAGTCTAAGTATTAAATTGGGGAATACTATTATAATAATGATAATGAATCGATAGCAAGTTGTAAGGCATATATATATATATATATATATATATATGTGTGTGTGTGTGAGTGTTTAATGAAATAAGATTAAGAGTTGTCAGTTACAAAGATATACAGGACAACTTAACACAGACATTTAGTGTTATATAATTGTGATTATTGAAAGTGATAATTGATGAGAACTAAAATATTCGTGGCTGGGGTAAATGGAAGGATTTATAACAAGTTTTGGGATCATATACATTGCATTGTGATAGTTAATAATTGCATCTCATTAGCAGATCAAGATCTTAAAATATTTGAAGACTTCGATTATTAAATCTAAGGGCTAGCTTGGAAGTCAGATAGTGTAAGAAATAAAATTCGGAAAATACAATTATGATAATGATAATGATTCTATAGCTAGTAGGAAGGTATATATGTGTGTTTAATGAAATAAGATTAAAAGTTGTCAGTTAACAAGATATAAAGGACAACATAACACAGACATAGTGTTATATAATTGTGATTATTGAAAGTGATAATTGATGAGAATGAAAATGATAGTAGTGGGGTTAAACGAAAACGATTTATAACATTTCTTTCATTTTACTTTGAATTAAATAATAATCTTATAGTATATATTATAAGCATAAGTTACGATTTCTCCGCATCTATTACCAATTTATTTCTAGTCAGTTTATCTATTAGAAATATACACCACATTCCTGTAATTACCACTCGAGATCGTATAACTGTATAAAGTTATGGAAGAAAGTTGTCTAGATTATTTAATTAGCATTAATAACTTATCATGAGAGGATTTACATAATTATTGTTAAGTTTGAATTAAGACCAGAATAAATTTAATTGGACGTATCAATATTATATATTTTTGAGACAATTTGATTGCTTTCTTCATTATATCCTATAGTTATAAGCATCGATGGTGATCTCTGGTGGGCATTACTATTTTATAGTTACAATTTGGCACCCAGGTATATCTAATCTTATTATTACTATCCTTAGATAAACACACTAGCATTCCTTGTTGAGTTCCAGTTATTTTCAACCGACTATCTACTTGCACTAAAGTTGAGGTTAGATAATTAATATAAAGAGGGATTAGGCGGATATAAGAAACTAAAGCTGAGGTTAGAATATATATGATCATTAGATGGAGTTTACCTATAGCTCTAATAAAGCTTTATATTATAAGTGCCAAAAGAGATAGAATTCAAAATCTCTATTGGAAAGTCCCTATCTTCTGACCTATGGCTCACCTCAGTGCAGTGCTGGGACTCTGGAAACTATATCTAAAATGCTAACTAGTTTCTAGAGTCCCAGCACTCCACTGAGGTGAGCCATAAGCTTGAAACTGATTCGTCTGGAGATAGGGATTTTCCCATAGAGATTTTTGAATTCTTTCTCTTTTGGCACTTATAGAATAAAGCTTGATTAGAACTTTTTATAAGCTCCATCTAGCGATCATTAAATGTAAGCTTAAAATCAAGTTATGAAATGTATAAGTTGTTATATATATATATTGATTACAAATATATTCATGGGCTGCGTATATAAAAGACATATTTTGCAGGTTCATCCATATTAAAAAAAAATAATAATATACTGACATTTTGATTTGATCACACAAGTCATCTACTGTGTGATAGAAGGTAGTAAGACAGTTGTACAGGTTCTACAATCACTGATTTGAAAAAAAATAGTGTTAAAATTCCACCAATAGTAAAAATGTTAAGCATATTTTTAAAAAAATCTTTCCAAATAGAAGGAAGTTTGCATGTTTCATCTCACATATTGATACAATCTGGCCTTTTAGGTATCTTAATGGCTTCTCTAATTATGCACTGGTAAATATTATCACATCTGGATATGATCCTGGTAGGAGAAAAATCAATTCTATGACCTGAATCTATAATATGGGATGAGAATGCTGATGATAATGAGTGTAGTTTAACTGCATTAGCATGTTCATCTCTCCTAACACTGATGTGATGATTACTCATATATATGTAAGAAACTTTACAATTTTCACATGAGATTTGATAAACACCATGAAATTCAAAAAAGATTGAATCCTTAGGCTTGGTCATTATATTGCTGATCTTGTGAAGAGTAGAAAATGCTATATTTATATTATAACATTTTAATATACATTCTATACTGTCTGTAGTTCTTTTTACATATGGAACACAAATCCTAATAGCTGATTTATCAACTTTTTGTTTTTTATTTTGTACATTTTGCACTTGAAATAAGGATTTTTAAATAAATTAATAATTATAACTATTTTCTAAAAAAACACTATTAATATTATTTTTTTTTTCAGATGTGACTTATCTGAAAGGTTAATTGCTCTATTTAAAAGAGTTTTGGCTACAGAAACTATCTGAGTTAGATGATTATGAAAATGTAAATATAAATATCTGTCTCTGTGTGTATTCTTTCTGTAAATAGAAAAAGATTAAATATTCAGTGTCCTGGTGACTAGAACATCAAGAAAAGGGAGTTTACCAGAATTCTTTTAAATAGAGTAATTAATCTTTTATATAACTCACATCTGAAAGAAGAAATAAATCATTATTAATAGTGTTTTATTAGCAAGTAGTTATAATTACAAATTTATTAAAATGCCTTATTTCAAGCCCAAAATCGACAAAATAGGAAATAAAAAGACAATAAATCAGCTATTAGGATTTGTGTTCCATATGTAAAAAAGAACTACAGAAGGTTTAGGAACGTTATTAAAATGCTATAATATAAATACAGAATTTTGTACTCATCAAAAGATCAGCAATATAATAACCAAGCCTAAGATTCAATCTGTTTTGAATCTCATGGTGTTTATCAAATCTCATGTGAAAATTGTAAAGCTTCTTACATAGGCATGAGTAATCGTCACATTAGTGTTAATAGAGATAAATATGATAATGCAGTTAAACAACACTCATCATCATCAGCACTCTCATTCCATACTATAGATTCAGGTCATAAAATTGATTTTTATAATACCAGGATCACACCCAGATTGATAATATCTACCAGTGTAAAATTAGAGAAGCCATTGAGATATGTAAAATGTCAAATTGTATCAATAAGCAAGATAATACATGCAAACTTCCTCCTATTTGGAAGTATTTTTTTAAAAAAACATTCCTAGTTTAACATTTTTGTTATTAGTGGAACTTTAACATTATGTTTTTTTCAAATCAATGATTGTAGCACCTCTAAAAGTGTTTCTACCTTTTATCACCCAGTAGATGACTTGTGTGATCAAGTCAAAACGTTGGTATATTAATATTTAAATTTTTTTAACATGGATGAACACTTTAATGTGTCTTATATATATATATATATATATATATATATATATATATATATATATATATATATATATATATATATATATATATATATATATATATATATATATATATATATATATATATATATATATATGAACTGCAGTAAATTGTTAATTAAGTAAGGCAGATTAATTAAGCTAGCATATCAATCAAAATGAGAATAGAGACAGAGTACAATTCAAACCCTAGATCTAACTGGAGCATTTGTTTGGGCTTGCAATAAGTTCAAGATTACTTAAACATCAGAGCAGCTATATGGTAGAAGAGCCCTTTTTGCAAACTGCATATTGGAAATTAGAGAAGTATGTGTGGCTCTAGATAAACCTTTACACTTTTTCCAGTATCTTAATTCACAGTGTCACCAGGGAAATTAACCAAAGCATGGTAAGGGTGAAAATTATTCCTGTTTTTTTTGGTAAATGATATAACTGAAATTGCATATAGACCTTTGATGTCACATATTCTTGTACCAGATAATTTTCTAGGTGATAGAAATAATGAGTAAATTGGCTAAAATATGCAAAAACAAAAGCACAAATTATATTTGAACCTGGGTGAAATGAAATATTTATGGTGGCACATTTGTCATCAAATTTTATGATTTTGAATTTGATGTAGTATCAGGTTGGCAAAATAATTATGAAGATGATGTGATTGCATTACGGATTTGTAACCTCTGCATTAAATATTGATATATAGCATTAATTATGTTATAGCCTGCTCATATATTATCATCAACTTGTAGGCCATAGGGTTTTTTAGTATGGGTTGCTGGCCCAGAGCCCATTGAATATATTCAGGGTCTATTTGTGTTGATGAGTAAAACAAATCCTTATTTTCTTAATAGCACAATAATTTTTAAGTTGATTGGTTGGTTTTTATAAGACGGGGAAGATTCATGTTATTCTTGCTAAAATGTGCAGGCTTCTTTAGTGTAATACATCTATGCAACTCACTGACCAATGCCATAAGTCAGAAAGGTGGAGGTAAACTACCTGTTAAATATTGGATATTGAATGATTTTGTAGGTTTAAAGGTGAGATATCCAAGTTCTATTTGTTCTAAATTCTGCAGTTGATATATGTTTCATAGAATACAAATTCTGTTGTATATTAGGGTAGAAGAACATGAATGGTTTTATGCAATTGAATGGCTGTGATGTGTAGTTTATTGAGATTCAAGATTAGAGATTGTCCAGAAATAAGTTTGAGGTCAAGTTGAATTAAATAAAGTAGAATTGTCAAGTAAAATAGATTGATGATTGAGGCATGCTTTTTATTATGGAGCATTCCAGAGTTGAAACACAAAAGCCTTGATTACTTAAATGGAAATGTTATTAATTGAGGACATTTTGACATGAATGATTGATAATCATGTTTAAAATCCCCCATTAAATCAGGTGGATAATGGAGGAGGAGTCAAGCAAAGAGTTGTCAGAATAGTGGTTAAAATAAGAGTAGGACTTAGAAAAAATTATACAAATGTAATATTTAGTGTTTAACACAGGTGAATAATGTGTTCATTAAGAGATTTGAGTTTATTAAATAATCCTGAATGATGAGAATGGGAAGCTGGGAGTGAGAACAATACCAAATTCAGCTGATGGTGAAGAAATGTCCATGAATTAGCCACAGAACCCCTGTCTATTGAGGTAGGCATTAGTGTCACTATGGGATCTGTTGTATATTTTCAGTTCAAGATAACCAAGCACATGAGAAGTATATTGCTTAGAGACTTTTTAATTGAAAGAGTTTAGATACTGAGTTGATACCTCAACCATTAAGTTGTAGTAATTTTTAGTTTCATTGATCAAGGGATTTTAGGATAATTGATTTTAGTCATCTTTGGTAAGGTTGTGTCAAACACAAATGTTTTGAAATGGACTGCTTTATTATTATTATTATTATTATTATTATTATTATTATTATTATTATTATTATTATTATTATTATTATTATTATTATTATTATTATTATTATTATTATTATTATTATTATTATTATTATTATTATTATTATTATTATTATTATTATTATTATTATCATCATCATCATCATCACCATCATTAGCTTTCAAAAAGACAATTTATTGATTTTATAAAAGGTTACATCAAAAGTGTTTTACATAATTTTGGTATATATTTTGATTTATTCTGTTACATAACAATATCTGAGTGTTATAGTTCAATTTATGGCTTGTTGAATTGTTTGAGTTTTGTGACTTGAGTGAGTCCTTAAAAATAATTGATAATAATTGGTGTAAAAGTTTCTTTTTTGATGGTCTTTTTTGATGATCACTTTGCATTTTATAGCTTGTATGCATATAATAAAAAAATCTGAAAAGCTATTGAAAAATTTTTCTCTAGTAGTTTTTGTCAGATCCTTAGTGTTGTTTTATAGCATTGATTGTTATTTTAGTAGTGACCATGTTGCGGCATATAAGTGGGGGTTTGTTATGATTTTATCTTGTTTCCTAATTTGTGTTATTTTATTGTGAAAGGTAGCTGGATGTCACCTGGTGTTACACCAAAATGCATCTAGTAAAAGTAGCAATTCTAATGGTTGGTATTGATTTTGTTTTATTAGCAGCAATTATATTTTCAATTGATGTGTTACATTTTCTATATGTGTCAAAATTATTTTTTATGTGTTCAAGTGCTGTATATTGGTATAGCATGTGTTGTAGAGTTTCTTCTGCTCATTGTCTGTCCAAAAAAAGGAGCTATTGTGAAGTGCATACTCTTGTGATGCAAAAAATAGGTTCTGAGTGTGGCAATAAGATTTAATTTGAAAATAAAGTCAAAAAATTTTGGTTCCAGAGCCCATTTTTTATATTGTTTTAGTAATCTTTTGTTGTTTATCCCAAACGTTGGTGCTACATCATTAATGTTATTTATTTCATTTATGGGATCATAGATATTCCAATATGTGTATTTCCTTGTATATTGTTCAGGTATGTTTGCTGTCATTTTAAATTCATAAATAATTGTTGATATATATGATTGAATTGGAAGTGGATGATCAGTTGGGATGATTTGCATAAAGCGTTTTAGCTTTATGAATTGCTGTAAAGTGATGATTATGAGATTCCTTTGTTTTTGGTTGTGAAATATATTGATATTGTGTAAAACCTACTCCACTTCTAATGAAGTGGTTGATTGAACCTTTTTGTTGAAATTGCTACTGTTATTTTTTACCATAGTAGTTGATTACAGATGTTTTTTTATTTTTTATTTAAAAAGTTTTGAGAAGGATATACTTGGTAAATAATAAGCTATTTTTGTTATGATGAACTGTTTTATATGCTGTACTTTTGAATATATGGATAAGTATGTTTTTGCTAAAAATTTTACTATTTGTTTTGCCTCTTTTTTAGTTTATTTTGTATGTGGAATCTCATTACTGTAATTCCCATATAGAAAGGAAAACTGAGAAAAAAGTAGGTTTTGATTGGTATGTGTTTGTGCATGGCTTTCCAGTAAAGAGTGACTAGGCTGATGTTTTTGTGGAGTTAAATTTTAATTTATATTGCTTGGTATAGTCTTCATGATTTGAAGCTGGGTGAGTTGTTTTTTTTGATGATAGAAAAACAGTAACATCATACATATATGCTGAGCATAGTATGTGTTCTGTAGTGCCTAGTATCTGTATTCCAGTAAAGAATTGTTTTATTTTTTGAATGAGCAGGTTAATGTATAGTATGAATAGTAATGAAGTGAGAGGTGATCCTTGAGATATTGATTGTGTAGGATTAAATGATAGGGAATTTCTTCCATTGATGGATATATGGATTTCACAATTTAGAAGTATTTTTGTTATTAGGCATAGATGAGTTTTGGGTAAATCAGTGTTATTGAGCATTTTTAGAACTATAGTTATATCTGTTGAGTCAAAGGCTGCCTCAATATCTAATTGTACAGCTATGGGGCTATATTTTTTGTTTTCTTATTGATACTAAAATTGTTTTAAAGATCAAAACTGCTTGTGTTGTTGATGAATTTTTTTTTTGCAAATTGGTATTTTGAAATAAGCATTGTTATGTGTGGCTCAATTTCTTGCTTTATAATTTTTTCTACAATTTTAATTAGTAATGGCCATGGATATTGGTCATAAATTAGTTAGTGAGGGAGTAATGTGTTTTGTTTTGTTGAAAGGAACAGTTGCAATTGGGTATACTCTTTCCATGTAGGGTATTTTTTGTGTTAGAATGTTTGCTAAGTTACATAAAAATTTGGCAGTGTATTGACTAATGTGTTTTAAGACAAAAACTGGAATTCAGGGGCTACTTGGGTGGTATGCATTTGGTATACTGTTTAGTTTTTCTATGAAGATGTGGTAAAAGGTGTTTTTGTTTCTGCTGGATCAAATAGATTTGGTATAATTGTTTGTAATTGTCTTGTTTGAAGTTTTTTTTTTTTTTTATTATTATTATTATTATTATTATTATTATTATTATTATTATTATTATTATTATTATTATTATTATTATTATTATTATTATTATTATTATTATTATTATTATTATTATTATTATTATTATTATTATTATTATTATTATTACTATTATTATTATTATTATTATTATTATTATTATTATTATTATTATTATTATTATTATTATTGTTGTTGTTGTTGCTGCTGCTGTTGTAGTTGTTAATAATAATTTATTATTTATTTAGATTATTAGTAATACTTCTTTGATCAGAAACAAAACTAAAACCATATTATTTGCATTGAAAATATCTAATAATTATTTTTTATCATAATATTTACAATGTAAAAGATTTCTATTTTGCAGTGATTATTCTTATAGAAAATAGAAAAGTGATTGATATTTGGCAATCTGATTAAATCGAAATTTGTTATGGCCTAATCGTGTAGCTCAATTTTACAGACTTGTTTCTGTCAACATAATTACTCATGTTTTTACATGTTCAGTTTTAGCAAGAAATATTTTACATATTCATGAATAATGTTTTTTGGGTAACATACTTTTTGTACTTTTGTTTGGGAGAGTATACATGGTCAACTAATTTAAATCTACAAAATGTTTCAATTTTACAATCAATGCATCATTTTTTGGATTTAAAAAAAAAAACTTTACTCTGTTAGGGATATTTTTAATGAGAGTTCACTAAACATTATGCCGCAATATTTTGAGTATCAGTTTAATTAAACAAATTACTGCATTAAAAATTTCCTTTTTTGTATTTAGAATTACTTAGTTATTACTTGTTTGGATATAAAGAAGAAAGAAAATAGAATTGTTTACATTCTGAAACAAAAATTTCTGTTGACAAGAGCTTATTATAAAAAGATTAGATTTACAGATTTACTAAATTTTCAGTTAATATTGTAGTTTATATAAACATTAATCAATATCCATAATGCTCATTATATATAACATAAAATAATAGTAATTTGTATCTTGTTTATTTTTTAGTTTCATATTTTATATATTATTATCATTTGTAAATTTCATCTTTCAAATATTTATATAATTTTACAATATATATATATGTATGTGTGCGTGTGTGTAAATTTTAATAATAAAAGTGTATGATTATACTTTCCTTTAATTAAAATATTTGGTGTGTGAAGTGCTTATATGCAAGCAGCTAAACGGACGTTTGAGCTTTAGATTTGATGTACTAATATAAACTAGGCACTTTTACAGCTGGTGCTTTTATATTCATAGCTGGGATGATATTATGATATATGTGATTATATATAGAATAATAGAAATTTAAATTTCAGTAAAATTGTTGAATGTTAATTGTTGATTATAAAATCTATTTTTGGATAGTGGGGACGAGTTTTTTTCTATTAATAGCTTCGGGGGGGGGGGTAGCTATAAAGTATGCTTCTCTAATTTTTCACTATGAATTGTCTCTATATAATTAATAGTTTGTTTGAATACATGATGTCCAGTTAATTTTTGCTGGTCGAAAAATACTGAATTGCATTCTGGCTAGGTTCTTGCTTTCTCCTAGGTGTATTGGTGTTAAGATAAATGAATGACTAGTGATGCATTGGAATTGAAAACAGTGTAGAGATAAGAGCAGGTTATAGTTTAATTTTTTTAGAATAAAAATGTCAATTGGAAAAAGGGGATCACTAGAAATACATGGTTTCACATATCTCAATCCACTACAACATTATCTCATAAGCTGCCATGATTATTATTCTTTCTATTTCATAATCAAACACTATGTAAATATAAAGCTTCCAGAGAAACCAACCTATAACAAAGATGTCATTTTATTTGGATTTAGCACCAGCCTCATAAAAAACAAAATAAGGCACTTTTACAAAAATATCAACTCCACCTCTTTTTCTGATGGTAGACCATGGTTTCTCCTCCCATATATTCCCTCTTTCACTAAAACTTACAAGAAAGTATCTGTCTACTATAAATTTTTAAATAACTCAAAAACAAAATAGAATGACTCTCATCTCTTGTGGTGTTTAAAAATCCAGTGCTTTTACACTGGGTGTATTTTCACTTATTTTAGTGAAAACCACACATCATTAGACACTCGTTTATCTCAACACTGCTATACCTACAAGAAAGCAATCCCCAAGCCAGAATGCAGTTCAATATTTTTGACCACTTTAAAAATTAACTGGACACATATTCAGACCAATATCAGCAACTATTAAATATATAGAAAGAGACAACTCATGATGAAAAATATGCACTATGTAGCTGACATACCCAAGCTATTAACAGAAAAGAGTCATCCTCCCCCCTTTCAAAAAATGAATTTTATAACACTGATTAACATTAAACAATTTCACTTAAATTAAAATTTCTATTACCATATAATATATTCACAATAGATAACAGTTTTATTCCAGCTATGAATATGAAGCAAAATCTTTCAAAAGTGTTTTACATATATTAATATATCAAATCTAAAGCTCAAACTTCTCTTCAGCTGTATACCCATGCATCAGTCACCAATATATAAATTTTATAATAAATTTAATATATTTAAAATAGGAAATGCTTTGATTGTTCTTTAATGCTTTAAAGATTTGAGAAATAGAAATTCTTAATAGTCTCTCTATAGTTGTTATTACTATACCTATTTATGTGGTAAAGAAAAAGATTGAAATGTTCACTGACATACAGCAATTAAAATGGTAAGTTTGCTGCATTTTTTATGTCTGAGTTTTTGATTAAGAAACAATGTTTTTTTTTATTATTATTATTTGTCTTAAATCAAACAAGTTAGCTTTTTTGAAGACAAAATGATTATGTTGTATTTTTATATTGGACTATTTCCATCATCTAATATGTGTGTTGAATGTGTTTAGAAAAGTTTAATTTTAGTTAAATATTCCAAATGCATTCAACTGTTAGTAATATCACAGCAAACAGGTTAGTATATGCACCAACTGTTAGTAATATCACAGGAAACAAATGTTAGTAATATCACAGCAAACAGGTTTGTATATGCACTAACTGTTAGTAATATCACGGCAAACAGGTTAGTATATAAACATTTGTTTGCTGTGATATTACTAACAGTTGGTGCATATACTAACCTGTTTGCTCTGATATTACTAACAGTTGAATACATTTGGAATATTTAACTAAAATTAAACTTTTCCAAACACATTCAACACACATATTAGATGATGGAAATAGTCCATTATAAAAATACAGCTAGAACACCATTATCACCTTCAGAAAAACATAAAATGATTATGTTTGTCAATTAGGTTTTTATGGATATTTACAATATTGATGGATAAAATGAAATTATCTCCTTTAGTCCCAGAAGGTTTGAAATTATAAAACAAGACAATAGTTGGCCACCAATGCAAAGAATGCAGAAAATATTCGATTTGTATGCTCATTTTTTTTAATGTTGACTTACTGCAGATTACTTTCAATTAAAGCAAGATTATATCAGTTGAAAAATTGTGTCATGTTACATGATATATTGTTTGGCTTTGGTAATATAAAAAAAGAAGTGAAAATATAATTAAATTGAAAAGTGGCTACATACTTTATCAGAAAGGTGCAAATATAGAAACAATCACATTAGGATATATTATCAATAAGATATTGATTTGTTTACTAATAATACATGCCTTCTATCAAATTAATAAACATCAACACCATATTATCAAAAATGCAATTTTGTATTTATTAAAATCAAAAGTACACCATCAAACAATTAAGGTTTTTCAATATTTTTGCATTGATTATAACTCAGTTTTTAATTCTCCACACAATTTTGTAAAATAAATATAAAATTATTTTTTTATTATGTTAGATATTTTACTAAGCCTAGAAGGAATTATGTTAGCTATCCACATCCCCATATCATTTATATTGATATTTTTTCCTTTTCTTTTTAGTTCATTTTTTTGAAACAACAATAATAACTAATTAATAATAGCAAATTTTTATAATATTATGGACCCTGTAAATTTTCAATCTGAAGACCAAGACAAGCGTAGTCTATCTTATGTGTCTAAAGTTATGCAAAAATTGAAAAAAATGGCATGATAATTACAACATTAATTTGTATTTAAATAAATTGTTAAACAACTCAAAAGATAAAATGACCAGAGATGCAGATTGATATTGCTTAAAGCCTTACTATGGAGAAATAAGAGCTGATATGCGCAAGAAGCTGAACCAGCACAATTACCTGTATGACAGGCTTATTTTATGCAATTGGTGCTCATATGTGTTTTTAGATTGAGAGCTGTGGTTAAATCACAATTTAAATCTATGCTCAGAAAACATGATGGAAAAAGAAAGCTGTGAGAGGCATGGTGTGTGACCAGAGATATGCACACCATAGCTTAAAAATGAAACTAGCACCACTCTTTCTAAAATATAGCATTTATAACTTCCTTTATAGTTATTAGAATATAACTTAATTTCTAAAATTCAATTTTATGCTAATTTGATTTATAATATACAAAACAATTTTAAAATGAGAGTTAAAAACTTTAATTGTATATAACTATGATTACCATACATTTTAGTATTGAAAACACTTAGCTGAATAAAATAAATATTTGTAACATGAAATAAATCTGTTCTGCTGAAAAATGCATATTCATTTTCAAAATCATTAAAATAAATAAAAATAACATTAAATCTTCTAGTTTTATATTTTTTTTTCTCATAAACTCAGTAAAAAATTATTTCCTATTCATTGGTTTAATGGTGCATACATTTTCTTTGGGTCTTTCGACAACTCCTTAAGACTTGTTAAATAATTCTTTTTCTCGTGTAGATTTATATTTAAATAACCTCATTTTTAGCAATATCAATTTTTTCATAAATGTAATGCCACCAACTGCAAGCCTTCATAATCAATGAATGCAAGGTTTATTCACAAAATCCCTATTGAGTGCCTACTCATACCATATCTCCAGACAAATGTGTATCTTATGGCTCTCATCAGTGAGAAGCCTTGGATTTAAAAGCACTACAATCAGATCTTATGTTTTAATGCAACCTCTCAACAGCCACATTTTATATATATGATTAACTAGACAGCTAGAAGCTCAAAATAAAAACATTACTTTATGTTTTATTCCAAGCATATTCACTTTTATAGTCATATAAATTTAAACCTTTACATTTTGGTGTATTTGTTTTTTTCAAAAACTACAAACACAATTATCCCATGGACAGAATTGGTATAAAAACATCAACATATCATGTAATTCCCATTTGACATGTTTAAGCAAGTTATTAATAACAGTAATGTGATGATGTGATGTACTGTGGCTTCATCTTAAACGAAGTCAAGAATATCTCAGCAATTATGTCCAGATAAACTTGTTATCCACTTAATTTTCTATTCTCCACTCTAAGATATACACATATTCTGCTCCATCGCATTTCCACAACATAATCTTTGTCAACTTTATGGCCTTCAAATCTAAATCACCCTTATCTTTTTCCAAGTCCAACATAAAAACCAATAATTCACTTTCTGTATAATCACTTTTTTCATATTTAATCTTCTATAACTTCATTATATGTAACCTTTCTGTTTTCAAGCATTTACATTCACTTAACAATACCTAATATTTTCTATTCCTTCCTTACATAATTTACAAAATACATCACCCAAATTTTTCCATCTACATGTATATTCTCTTGTTGCTAAAGAACCCATTCAAGCCTTAAACAATAAACTACTTTTCTTACTATTATCATATATAAATCACACGTAATATTCTGTTTATTTCTATATATATATATTTAAACTGTTTTACTCGCCATACTATATTTCCATCTCTCTAACTTCTTATTCTTTATTAATAAATCTATTCATTTATCCCATTCCTTTCTACTGTAACACTCAACAATCCTCTTAACACAATCAACCCATCTTTTGTACAAATATATTGATATAAATTCTTTATCCAAACCTTTTGCATACCACAATATGTTTTTCACACATCTTGTTACCTGCTTTTTTCTCATAATCCAATTCATACAGTTTTGGCTATTATTTTATTATCCATAAACTGCAATCTACCAAACATTTTCATTTTATTTTTTGCATCTCTCATATGAAACGCTGACAATCCCATTTCTCCTTTAATTGCCTCCTTTGCTGTCCATACATCTGCATCCAATGCATGTTTTTTTTTCCTTTGAACTTTTTTTAAATAATCTAATGCCCATTTACTAACACATAATGCATCATTACCATATGTTAACCCTGCCACTGCAACTCCCATATAATTTTAGCTACAACATTTTTATTATATGAAAACACTGTTAATTTCTTTATCAATCCCTTTATTTTCTTTGCTTCATTTATCAATTTTTTCTTCCATTCATCCAAATATTTTTTTCTGTACAGTAGTGCCACCAAATGCAAAACATAGTAATCAATGGCTGCAAGAAGGGTTGGACATAAAATACTTACCTAGTGCTTACTCATCCAATATTCTCAGACTAGTTTCTAGCTTGTGATTTTTATCACTGAGAACTCTTGAATTTGAGAGCACTATACCTAGACCAGTGATTCTCAACCTTTTTTCTTATAACGGCACACTTTTAATAACAAAAAAAAATTTGATGGGATATTAACATAACAACAGGATAAATTTAAAAAAAATTCACGTTTAAATGATTGATGTACTGATAACATATTTTGTAGAAACAGCATAGGATAATAATTTTCAATTTAATATAAAATGAAATTTCATTACAAAGTTTACAAAAACGTTTATTTATTGATACATATTACATTTAATGCGAAATTTGAGCTTGGTAGTTTTTTATAATTTCTTTTATATTTGGGCAAAAAAAAGATAATGCCACTCGCATTTCGTGATCCAGATTTACAAGTATGGATCTTTTTTTTTGTTTTAATAATTGTCAAAACCAAAAATTCGAATTCGCACAAATAAGATGTCGAAAATTGTAATAATACATTTAAAGCTTTTTTTTAATACTGTTGGATAATCGTATGAAAAATTAAGCCATGATGAATTAATTGATTATTGTGAATGATGTGAAATTAAATCTCAGTTATTAGAAACCGAAATTAGTTCTTCTTCTTCTTACAAAGTTAACTCATACATATAGGTATTGTTTATTACAAATGGATTTCGAATCCAATCAAATTTGTCTATTTTTAAATTTGGAAAGTAATAAACAATCCTCTACTCTAATATTGCCAAATGATCCATAACTGTAGCAGTCATTTGGAACTGTCTCCAACTTTTTTAAATAACCTTCTTGTGCTTTATTTTTTCATAAAGTATTTTTTTTAAATCCCAACAATTTATCAGTTGAGTTTAAAATATTTTCTTTCAGATCTTGTATACTTGTATTTATATTATTAAAAATAACAAAAATATCAGATAAGTAAGCCAGCTTAGGACACCATATTTTTTATCCAACAAATCAATGAAATCTTGTTTATTATCTTGTTCAAAAATATCTTTATCTGTTTTTTTAATTGAAGCACATGAGATAAAAATTTCCCTCTGGACACCTATCTAACTTTCATATGCAGTAACAACGATTCATATTTTGAATCCATAGCCTGGCATAATTGACTCAATAGCTGACTTTTAATGGTCTTTATTTTATATAATTAATTATTTTAACTCATTGCTCCAGTACTATTTTCATTTCTGATGGTAATTGTTTTGTAATCAGTGCTTCCCAATGTAAAACAATCGGTAATTACAATATTTGCATTACGTTCTTTTATATACGCTACAATTCCTTTTATAGATGCAGTCATAGCAAGATTACCATCTGTGCAAATACCAATTCATGAATCCCACAAAATTTCAATTTCTTGTAAATATAAATTAATTTTATTGAAAATATGTTTCCCTGTTGTAAAATCAGATAATTCACAACAACATAGAAATTGATTAATTATATTATTTTCATTAATTAAGTGAAATTTTCCTGTAATATCAGTTGTCTCATCCATTTGTAGTGCAAAATTTGAATTTGCAAGAATTTTAGCAGTATTTTCTTCAATATTTCGAAACAAATCTATAATTCTGTGATGAATTGTATCATTTGAAAGTGATACTTTACAAATATCAATTTCTGCTGAATCACCAATCATTCTCTTTACAATTTTATGACAAGCAGGTAATATAATTTATTAGCTAAATTATGTGCTTTTAATTTAAGAGCAATTAATTCAACTACTTCATAAGAAGCTATATGAGCTTCTTCAGATACACTATTTTTTTTTCAAAAAAAAACTTTACTTGTTCTGTACTTGTGCTTAATGCATTTTGAAAGTAGCTTTTGTCTTTTGATGTAAGTGAACGATGAGTAGTAAGCAAGTGATGTAGGAGTTTGATTAGAACCATATCACTGTTTGTTAATGTGCAACCACATGCCACACACTTGGAAATAATTTGATCATTTCTGTTGTATAAGTAAATCCAAATTTTAGGAAGTTGTCATGATATTTATGATGAATATTACACTTTTTCCAGAGGAAATATTTTTTACCAGTACTGCACTTTGGCTCATTAATCTGATTGCTAACATCATCATTATCATCATTAAGTTAACTTTTTTATCCATTTATCCATTTTATGTTCTTTTAAAGCAGAAATGTTTTATTAAAAAATTATTCAAAACTACATATTGTATATTATCTCTGAATCCATTTTAATTATGTTTGACAACATAATATTGTGATATTACACATGCAATTGCAATTATATAAGTTGCCATATGCACACTTCAATCTATCAACTACTAGACTAAACAATATATAGTATTATAAGCCAATAGCTAAAATTGTAATTGTCATGCACATTGCACACTTTTCTGATGTTGCTTATGTATGGTGGCACACTTCAAGAATCTCATGGTATACTAAAGTGTCATGGCACAGTGGTCGAGAAGTACTAAAGGAAACCTTATGATTGATTGCAATCCTTCAGCAGACATATTTTATAAATTTGCTTAACTATAAAAATAAGGTCTGAAGATAAAATCACAATAATGTTTTTATTCCAAGCTCACTTGCTTGTACTCTCATATAAATCTGAACTCAATTAAGCATCTCTACATTTTGATGTCTTATGATTTTTCAAAAAATCACAATAATAATCATCCCATGGGAAGGATAGGTATAAAACCATTAAGACATTATATGATCACCACTTTATATGCTTACAATGGTTGTTAATAACAGTAACAAACTCTCCATACTATAGATTTAGCAAGTGCACACTGGATTCAATAACTTTTGTGCATAAAATTCATGCCTAGTTTCTATTCATTCAATATCCCCAGATAAGTTTCTAGTTAAAAGTGTTATGCTGAGATGTGAATGGGATTGAATTAAATTTAGTTTGGCACAATAGAATGTAGCAATGTGCTCTCTTCTAAATTTTTTATTTCTCTTTCTTAAGAAAATGTATTATAATTGTATTCAAGAGAAAACAAAACGGATATAAAATTTGCTTATTATGACAGTAAACAAATTGTTGTAACTAAAATTAAATATTAAACAGAAAATTATCAAATTATTAAAATTAAATGAGGTTTGTTTTCAAAATAAATTCAAATTTTTAAAAGCAATATATATTTTTTTTTTTTCTCTCTCTCTCTCTTACTTACTTTTTTTTTTTTTTTTAAAAAGTATTTTCTAAAAAAATGTAATTAAAAAATGATTAATTAAAACAGATAAAAAGTAATTTTGGAAGTATATAACTTGAGATTAAGGAATATGTATTTTTGGAAAAGTATTTTTTTGAAAAACATTAAATATTAGTTATAATTTAACTAAGTTAATTAATTTAGATTAGATTATGTTTCTTTAGGAGAGTGATTAGAGGAACTTATAATAGATTGCTATACAATAAAGAGAAGTTTCATCAAACAAAATATAGTCAGCTGTAATATTTGACAGTGAAATTAAGTACAACACTATTATATCTTTCCAGAGAGAATAAAACATTCTCAAGAATAATATAAGAAAAAATATATATACAATGATAAAATTTGCTAATATTTTATGCTTCGTTAGCAGGGGTGACTAATTCAGTTTTTACATGGGTTCATTTCTTTTTATTATATAACTCTGTGAAAGAAAAACGTTATACACCCAGCCCTGCAAGAAAACAAAATGAATTGATGCTGATCATCATGGAATGTATGTTTTTTTTTTGCACAGATATTTATATGACAATTTCTAACTCCTAAAAAGTTTCTACCCAATGAATATATTAAATTTTTAGCTAAATAATAACAAAAAAGTATACCAGTGCCAAACATCAATGTGGAGAGCAGTGAAAGATTGGCTATGTCATTTATGACAAGCCTCATAAAACATAATAATTGTTATTACGCATGGGAAACAGGAAGGTGAATAACTCCATGTGTGTGTATCCTTAAAATTAAAAAATCAAATATATTAATCTTTAACTGAGGTTTAAAGTTTATATCTGTGCTAGAGATAATCTCTAGTTTAGATAATGATTAGTAATAATCATTATTGTATTTATCTGAGATGGATGTTGTCAAAGTTGTGAATGGAGTGAGTTTGACAATAGTAAATAAAAATGTAACAATTTTAATAACCAATAGAAAATAATAATTAAAATGTAATCAATGACTCTGAATGTCCTAGGTTGGTCAGAAATAAAAACATATTGAAAAAAATCAGAAATTTATGACGAAAAATATATGTAAGCCTTGAATTTAATGAAGAAATTCCTTAACACTGTTTTCATATAAATATCACGTGAAGAAATTATAAACATATAAAATTATGAACTAATATTTATTTAATTTTGATTTCTACTATTTTATTATATTTTAATATTATTTTATTGTGCTAAAAATGAATTATATATTTATTTGTGTATTTTTGATGAATTGAGTATAATAGTGTGTATATTTTTTTAGTGAAAATTTTTTTTACCTGTTTCTAAGTAAAGCATTGATTTAGTATGTAGAGAGAGTGAAAAAAAAAAATATTGTTTTTAATTTAGGTTTAAGAATTAAAAAATAGAAGATAATGGAAATTATTAAAAGCAGTGATATGAAATGCTTTAAGAATATTTTATCTGTATTTAGAAATTTTGGTACAGTTCAGTATTTAATGGGAGAATGTAACATTTATATTCTCAATACTGCTTGAAATAAATTATTAAGTTTTAAAAAATAGCTTTTGTTTCAATTCCTTCCAGTCTTGCAATTTTTTTTTAAATTAAAAAAACAGATTAAAAATTAAATAATTAATTTATGTAATATCGTTGTTAAATCTAATGAATCTGCAAGCTATTGGTCAGGCGATGAGTTTATTACTACCTAAAAATAAAGGATTAAACCTAGGTCTCTATTTATTTCTCAAAGAAATCAAGATATGATATCTTAATGATTCTTCGTTAATTTTATTAATCGAAAGCAAATGAAAAATACTCAATGAGCTCAGATATTTTAAACAATATTCACAATTTATATGTAGTTATATGGATGTTCTTATGGCAGTTGTATATGTCTGAATGAACGACAATGCGCAGAACATGTTTCTATCGTTATGCTCATTACCAATCCTTGGATTGAGGTTCATGTTTAAGTCCCATTACAATACACATATTTTAATCTATAATATATTATGCTGAATATATATAATTGAATTTATGCATATATATATATATAATTTTCCCAATAATTTCGTATAAAATTTTATAATTTTTTTATTCACTTTCACATTTTTGTTATTCTAGAGATGTTGCAGCTGACTATAAAAGTGTAGCTTTAATTTTTTTAATATAGAATCATGTTTATATTCTGTTAGTCTTAGATATGTTTACAATATAAAGAAATAGTAAATTTATTAAAAAATAAGAAATAATATCTCATTGTAAAATTCTTTTTAAAACTTTTAACTTTATTGTAACCAGTGATTTATCACGGTTCATTACATTAATATTTTTTCAGATTTTTTTTGTTATTGTTGCTCACATTTCATAAACAATATAACATTTACGAAAAATATATTTAAAAACATATATTAAACAATATTTCTCACAATTTAATCATTTAAATGATATGTGTAGAAACAATTGTTGATATATGAAAGCCTTTTTTAAAAGATTAGAGAATATGATAAATAATCTTTATATAATTAGCACCCGAGAAAATACTCAACGATAGAAGCTTTTTGTTTAAGTTTATATTAGCATTTCAAAGGTTTGTTATCTTTCTAGATATTATCGTATAGCGAATAAGAGACGAAAACATATAAATGCTATAGTGATGATATAAAATATATTTCTAAAATTACATAGTTTTTTATTCTAAATTTCGGCCTTTTACAGCTTGTACGGCGTTTAATGAGTGTTAAATAATAAATGAATACTTTTCAAAAAAAAAATATATTATAAAAAAAAAAAAGGGGTTTTTTTTTTTAAATATTATTTTGTAGGGAAAAATTTTTATTTTAAAAAATTTTAATTATTTTGGAAATGAAATTTTTTTTATAAGGTGGGTAGGGGGTGATGTGGATTTAATAAAAAAGATAAAGATTACATAGTTATTTATAAGAATTCTGTATATTTAACCAATTGAAGAGGTCAGTAAATTAAATTTTTAACACACACACATACTCACACAAATATATAGAATTACCCAGAGAAATATATTTATATAAAATACTTCTGGTGCAAACAGTTGTGCATAACCCATCAATTCCAATTACATATGGGGAGAGTAAATTTGATAATATTTTCAGGTTAATAATTAAAACTATGTATGATTTTTAGAAAGGTGATTCTTAGCCAAATGAAACTAACAATTTAATATTGATATTAGGTGAGTATTAACTGTTCCTAGAAGATACATTAGGAATGGAATCCTTCTCAAGAGTGATGATGAAGAGGGTTTTCCCTGCAATAAGTTATTTATTTTTATATCAAAATAGTAATGCATATAACATCTTTTAAATTTATAAGCACAAATTATAATAGTCATACGGGAATCTCCCAACACATGCACTGTATAAATTTATAACAATGAAAAATACTCTCACTTCTAAATACAAAATAAGGGTTTTTGAAAAGATAAGAATGAATCCGCTTAATCTGATTTACCTAAATGTATATATGTATGTGTGTATCTGTGTCAATCATAAGCATTTAAAAATGAGAGTATGAATGTCTTAATGAAGCACTTGTCCATTCAATATATATATTAATAAATGACGTTCACAAAATTATTTCAATTTATTGCACATCAGTATAAGATGTAATATTAAATATTGTAATTATCAACCATTATTAATCCACTGAAGGGTGAATGTCTCTCCAAGTTCAATCCATCTTTTCTGAATTTTAACTTTTCCTTCATTACAATACCCCTGCACACTTTCTTATTTCTTCCATCCATCTCACATGTGGTACCTTTCTGGATCTTTTACAATCTCTTGGTACCAGTTTAAGTTTTCAGTTGTCCATCGATTATCATCTCTTCTACCAATATGTATAGCCCAACTCCACTTCAGTATTTTAATTTTTACAATGATGTCAAAAATACCTGTTTGTTCTTTTACCAATATATTACATTTTCAATATCTTCTTGTTACTCCTAACATTCATCTCTCAATAAAGCTCTGGGTCGTCAGAAATCTCTGTATTGATCTTCTTTAAAGTGTCTAGGTCTCAGATTCATAAGTAAGAACTGGGGAAGCACATTTATTAAAAACATTCCTTTTAAAAGACATGTGCATATTTCCTTTTAGTATCAAGTTATGTCTACCAAAGCACTCCAAGTTTAATTCTATAATTAATTTCAACCACTATGTTTCTATACATATTAAGAATCTGACCAAGGTATTTGTCACTGTTAGCTTTTTCTAAGTCATCATAATCAATCTTTATTTTCATATTTTGAAAAAATCCATTGAATAAAACTATAGTATTTTTAACATTTACCTTTAGTCCTAATTTCCTGCTTTCATCTGATAACTCCTGCAACATTTCCTGCAGTTCTAAAGCATTATTTGAAAAAAAAATAACTATATCATCTGCAAAATCTAAATGACTTAAATAATCTCCAGTTATGTTCACTCCTTTAGCTTCCCATTTCAATCCACAAAATACTTCTTGCAGCACTGCTGTAAAAGGTTTTGGAGATATGGAGTCACCCTGTCTTACACCCTTCTCAATGTTGATGTTTTTAATATCATTATGTAATCTAATTGTTGCTGTTTATTTTTATAAATACCATTCAAAATATAACAATATCCTGGATTTATTCCTTGATGATCCAAGGATTTAATTACTGAAGAAATGTTTATAAAATCAAATGCCTTTTCATAATCTACAAATCCAAAGAATAATGGCAACTCATATTTATTTGTCCATTCTATAACTTCTTTCAATACATGTATATGATCAACTATACTAAAACGACTTTTAAATGCGGCTCGTTCTCTTGGTTGGTAGAAATCCAAATTCTCTACAGACAAGTTGGATTTATTTTGGTATCTTGTATAAAATGATAAAAGGCGGATAGGTCTGTAATTTGTAATATCTTCTTCATCACCTTTTTAAATATTAATATTAATACTACATTCATCTGATGATCTGGTACATCCTTGTCATTTAGACATTTGGTATATAACATTGCTAAAAAAATGTATATTTCTTCACCTTCTTCTTTTAATATATCAGTTATAATTCCATCATTACCTGGAGCTTTATTTCTTCATAAATTTAATTGCATGTCTCACTTATTTGTTTAAAATACTGGGCAATTTGAAAGATATAATAAATATAGGAAGTACTTGTTCTTTATTATTATATAATTCTTGATAGTAGTCTTCTACCCATTTCATGATATCTCTTTTTTTAGTAATATTCCCCATTGTTTTTCTTATTGCAGATAAAAGTTTCCTACCAATACCAATTTTTTTTACACTCTTGAGACTTTTATTCTCATCTAAAGATTTCCTTGATAGTCCACAGTTATACCTTTTTATGCCATTTTTAACTCTTTTCCACACCATTTTAAAAAAAATTGAGGTATTTGATACCTTTTGCATCATTTTTGTATATTCTCATATGTCTTTTTTTCATCATAAAATCTGTAGTCTCAGTAGAAGTTTTATTGGTAAATTGCTGCTTATTTCTACCAGCTATCATTCTTGCAGTTTTTAAAAGTGTATGCATTATTTTCTTATTAATTTCATTCAAATCAGAATTCTGTTCAAAATCTACTAATACTTGAAACTGATTTGTAAGTTCTAATTTAAATTCATTAGAATGTTTCTGAAGATTAGAAATATCAATTCTAAATATTGTTTTTTTTTTTTTAATAATTTTGTCTCTCCAGTTTTGCATTAACACCTATCTTACATCTTACTAATTGATGATCACTTCCTCTGTTAAATTTATTAAGAGTATTATAATCATGAAATATATATTTTCTGTTAGTCAAAATATAAGTCAATTATGCTGTAACTTCATTTGGTTGCATCCATATATATTTTCTATTAACATTTTTTTAAAAAAATAATTCATAATATAAAGTTTTTGTCTCTACAAAGTCAACAAGTTTATGTCTCCTATCACTTCTATTACCATAAGAAAAATTATCTATAGTAGTTACATCTTTCATTTGTTTATAAATTCTAGCATTAAAGGCTTCCATAACAATTTTAAAATGTTGTTTACACTGATCAAAAAGCCTTTTGTTCATCTATATAAAAATATTCCACTACTTCATTGCTATGAGAACTTGTTGGTGCAAAAACCTGAATTTTCTCCATTTGGTACCTGCTATTAAGTTGCATGACTATTTTTGCCACTCTTTCTGATACACTATCAATCTCCACAATTTTGTTCTTATACTTTTTATCTATAATGAATCTTACTCCATTTGTATTTCCAATATTTTTGCCTTTATGTCAAATTTTTAAATCAATTATCTCTTCACCTTTTTTTTCTAACTTCACAAAGGCAAATAATGTCCCATTTAATATAGGACAGTTCTTCTTCTAATTCTTGCAATCTTACTTTACTTGAAAGTGATCTGCAGTTATAAATACCTAAATAAAAAGTTGTGATCAAATAGCAGCATGGGTCGACAGTCAGGAGATTCTTACCACCCTCCACTTTTGGTCACTAACCACTTGTTAACTTTACAGCCTCCTGTGAATAAGGGACATGATTTATTTTTGTCTGTCATAATTGTATGTATCTATTGAAAAAAATATTTATCATTTACACATACATTCATTCTGCCTAATGTCCAATGCATATGTACTTGTTGTTACTGTTATTACTATGTGTTTATTCATATAGTATATGAACGTGGATGAGCTGCTCACCAACATGCATTATTCAGCATAGTGAGTTTATTGGCTTTTTACCTCTGAGTTTAAGATCAAGAAACATCATGTTTTTTTTCTTCTCAGTTGCTTGATAAGACAGAATGAATGTATATTATATATATATATATATATATATATATATATATATATATATATATATATATATATATATATATATATATATATATATATATATATATATATATATAATTATTTACTTATCTAGAGTGATGTTTTTAAAGTAATAGTCATATAAGAATCAACCAGAAACATTTGCTTCAAAAATTGTAATATTTTTGCCAATGTCATTTATTAATATGTACTGAATGGAATTAAATATGACTGATTAAGACATTCATACTATCATTTCTAAATGCTTAAGATTTACCTATATATATATATATATGAAAAGAAAGTTACTGTTAACACTAACTGAAATAATTATAGAAAATATACAAACCATTATACAATTACAAATATCCAGTAACGCCCTCTGTTTAAAGATCTATATCTCAATAATAGCAAACCTCAAAATGATACCATTTTGAGGTTTGCTATTATTGAGATATAGATCTTTAAACAGAGGGTGTTACTGGATATTTGTAATTGTATAATGGTTTGTATATTATTATATATATATATATATATATATATATATATATATATATATATATATATATATATATATATATATATATATATATATATATAGTTGAAAGTACTTCTATTAAATTATGGTATATATTTTGTAAGTTAGGATTGCCAATTCCTCAACAATCTTTGTGATAAATGCTTTCCAGAGCCAGCATTTAAAATATCTCTTGTTTTGAATATATATATATATATATATAAAGATAAGATTAGATATACCAGGAGTGTTTCAGATAGAAATTTTAAAAATTCTCTTTTTTCCACTTTTATAAATTAAGAGCTTGCTCAAGCTATTGGTACTCTCTCTACATTACATATTTGTAAATACAAGCTTATTTATGCAATGTCATGCTATATATGACTTGATTTATTGACTACTACAATTTTACTTTTAATGTCTTGGCAATGATAATGATATTAATATATGGCATATCTGAATTTAGTTCAGTCCCATACAGCTACTTAAGTTAGATAGCTGGAGTTAAAGACATGTCCATGTCTTAAAAATTCAGAGTTTCTACTTAAATATTACATATTAAATAAGAGCTGATTTTGAGGTGATATTTTAGATCTAGTTTCTGGATGTTCTAGCTCCTCAATGGCATGAGCCATAAGCTTGAACCAAATTGGTTGGGGGATATGAACACTTGTTCAAGCAATTGGTATGCCTTCTATATTCCAAATTTGTAAATACAAGCTTATAAAAATAATGTCAAGCTATATATGACTTGCTTGATTAATTATAGAAAAAATAGATTTTAAATAAATTAAATGTTTCTACAATAATTGATTGATATTGCATAAATTAATATTAAAAATTAAGTATTAGTCAAGGGAAATTTAATTGACTACGTTTTTTATAGATAGAAGTTCCTTTTTCACAATTTTTAAAGACTTTATTAGTGTCCTATCAAGCAATATTTTGTGATATTTAATATTTATAAATTTATTATGGCTATTGTAAGGGATGGAAAAATCCACCTTTTCTTTAAAAGTGCCATTATAGTTTTTTTTTTTTTTTTAAATTCTTTGATTTGGTTTTTATATAAGGATTTGTATATAAGTTGTTATTGTTGTTAGTTATTGTTATTTGTTTCATTTTTGTTTATCTATCGTTGGTATATACTTTGTTTTGTGATGGTGAGATTTTGATAGCAATTATGATATAAAAATTTATATTTGTGTGTATATAAATATTATATATAAATAATGGCATTTAAAGTGTTACTATATATTTATCTTAACTGAAACACATAGGCTTATTATATTCCTATGTCTATATTGAAGCAATTGATGCTTAATCGTCATTGATGCTTCATGTTTCACCATCTACACTAACCTCCTAGGGGTCTGCAATTCAGATCTTGCTATAAATATATGCTATTTACTCACACACTGTATGCTGAATCATTAGAAAGATTGGTAAACTTAATTTTGTTTAGTAAAAATGAAACAGTAGTTTGAGTGATGCGTATATATATTATGACTAAAGCAATAATTTTATTGCTATGTTTATTTCTGGAAAATACATTTGCTTATATATTTGTGATTATTTCTATATATGCGTGTATTTAATGTGACAACAAAGAAGAATGGGGCAGGCTCGAAATGTTAAAATAATATTTGTTTAAATTCAGCGTCTTGCCTTTAATTAAAATTGTCAATCGCAATTAAGATCGAAAACAAATCATTTATTTGTTGTTGTCAAAGATTTAAAATAGCTAAAAATGGTATTTTGAGCCTTATCTGTATAAAAACATGTTGTTAATTAAATGTTGTTTGTAAAGGGATTACAGAGATAGGGTTGGTATATGAAATTGCATTCTGGGTGATATTAAAATGTTATAAAAGGACCCACAGTCCAAAGGATGTCAGTTCTTGAGTTTTTAGTCAGTTGAGTTTAATTACTTTTAAGAAGCCAACACAAGTTCTGCATGATGAAGCATGAGTAGAGGAATCTTTTCACCTTTCTCTTTTTCTCTCAGAGAACTGTCTACCAGCCGCAAAATTCCATCTGACCAGCCATAAGAGATGTCGTTGAATTGCCAACCTGCCTGCCTGCTGCTATGCTGATATCTTAGGTAAAATCATTTAATTTAGAGCTGCCTTAATATGAACATTCATGGGTGATTTATAATTTGTAGCTAAATTAAGTCATAGATCCATTTATGATGTTTTGCTAGTTTTGTTCATAAACTCTCTCTCTATAATCCTTTATTAATACTTATGTAATTCTAAATATATGTTGCTTTTACACTTAATTTATGTTTATATAACTTTATGTGGCTCAATTAAATATATACAACTTATTTTGTTTAATATATATATATTATTTTCTCTAATATGTCGATATCAATCAACATCGCAACTTTAATTAAATTCATTAGTAAAATTATATTCATTTGTTTATTTAAAATATAAATTGTTTGCTAGGTTGGTTGTATATCTAAAAGTATTTTATTGTGGATGCTTATTTTACTTTGTTGTTTAGTTGCCATTATAAAAGATCGCGACACTTAATATAAAATTCTACATTTTCTTACCATTGTCTGGAGAGTTAATTCTTTAACTAATATGTATATGGGAATCAAACTTAAATGTAAATTTTATTAGTTTAATGATATTGAAAAGAGTTATTATTCATTACCATTTTAAATGACTCAGGATTGAAAACAGATTATAGTGCAAGAGGTTAAACAATTTCCAAGTTTTAAAATAATATTATATGAAAATTATGTTATAAAATTATATTCATGTTCAATAACATTGCTGGCATACATCTTCCTTTATTGTGATATTTTATCATTTCCATTTTTTGATTGGGTACATCGGAAGTCTGAAGCTCCGTCCTATTGTCTTTAAAATCATTCGTAATCAGGGGTTCTTCTCCTTGTGGAATGTAAAGTTTATGGGGTTTATGTGCTGCAAATGACAGCACATCCAGATCAGGGCTTTCAAATCCAGCCTCTCCTTTGATATCGCTCCACCAGAACGCACGGACATATCCAATCTAAGTTCATTTCAAATATTCTTTTAAAATGATAAAATATCCACAATCGCCATGAGGCCCTATTTCTTTATTGTATGCTTGTACCATTACTTTTCACTTTAACTTGATCATTGTTCACCTAATCTTAATAAGTCACAATGATGTGTTAAAGATAATGATTCCTTTCATAAAAATACATTTAGTTCATTGATTTAAGCTGCTTTCTTTTAAAAACCGTTATCGATTCCCATAGACATAAATCTAATTTATATTAATGATTGCATAACTTACTCTCATAAATGAAGCACATTGTTTGTTTCTTATTTCTAAAAGACTTCTTTGCCAAACAATGCAAATAAAAGTATAAATAATGGTTCTCCTAAGAAATACATGATTGAAATCATATATTTTTCCCATTATCAAATAAATCATTTACTGTTAAAACTGTCACAATCTTTTATATTTAATTTTGGCATTCACAACGCTCTGTAGCAAAAGTTTTCTTGAATTAGCTTATCAACTCTGAACAAGTTATAAAACACTATAAAATTGTATCTGTAAAATTATCCTTATTAAATGAGTGATAGAGGGGATTTTATACAACAAATTCCCAAGTCTTGTAATTAAACAATATTGTCCCAAGCGTGAAACTAGTTGGTAAAATACATACATTTCCTTAATCTTTTGTAATATATATATATATATATATATATATGTGTGTGTGTGTGTGTGTGTTTGTTTAATATTTATTAAATATATCTATTTCATGTAAATCCTGGTTTGTCGTTGAATTATTAGTTTCGAGTTAATATTTAGAACTACTTTCTTTAGCTGATAGCTTAGCATGAATAAATAACTATAATAAATGTAATTCCTGGGCTACTTCGACCCCAATCATCATCATCAGTCTGATCTTATGCTCTACCGCTCTGCTTCTGGGCACGGAATTAAAATAATTTTACTGTGTCATCAGGATTGTTGTTCATTGGGTCAGAGATTCAAAGAATAGGCAAATAGGTTAGAATTCAGGATTGCTCCAGACCTGTGTATCTCGAGCATGATCGGATTCGAGGTACTTTTGCTTAGGATTTGAATCTTGTTAAGTGAGCATACTGTTTTGACCGGTACAATATATGTATTATATAGGGTACATGAGCACAGACTTTCACATGACCCACCACTTTCCACACTATCTTATTACACTGATACCCTTGAACGCATATTTGTTGAAAAGATAAATATACACTCTATATTACATATATAGACATATGTATATAATAAGCCTGTGTGTTTCAGTTATTACATAGTAGAGATGTCTGACCATCCCTTGTATATGTATTAAATGGATTATTTCCTTACATGAGGGGTCAGATTGACCATATGTCAACATGGGTGTGACAAGAATGTCAGCCTAAGGGTGGTCTTTGAGCATTCCATCATCAGATTTTTAATTGGATGGATGGTTGAAGAGTTGGAGTGTGGAGTAGTTTGAAGCCTGTCTATTAAAAGTATGAGATTTGGCTAATTTAATATATATCTGAGCACTTATAGTATATATATGTGGAGATGGTAATCTGGGCCAACTGATGATTGCTGGTTTAGCATGAAATATGTATATTGGTGAATATTTATCTTTTCAACATATATGTGTTCAAGTGTATCAGTGTTATAAGATTGTGTAGAAAGTGGTGGTCATGAGAATGTCTGTACTTATATACCCTATATATTATATATATTTATCTAAGTATTTTTATTTTTGGTAATTGTTTGTGATATAATTTTTATTATTATTATTATTATTATTATTATTATTATTATTATTATTATTATTATTATTATTATTATTATTATTATTATTATTATTATTATTATTATTATTATTATTATTATTATTATTATTATTATTATTATTATTATTATTATTATTATTATTATTATTATTATTATTTAAAAATAGATTAAGAATTGTTGTGTTGAAGGTTTTTTAAGTTGGCGGCCTGAAGGTTTAAAACAATGAAAATAAATTATTATATCATTAAGAAAAACAATCGCCATTGAAAAAGAAAGCAAGCAAGACCTTTACTTTAATCTCCTCTACACATTTTTTTTTCCATAAATCCAACAAATATTGGATCGAGATATAGCATTAAAATGGAGGGCTAAAACAAAAGATTGAACCCTTTGCCTATCTTATTAACCATTAAGATCTAGTGAAAATACATAAAATCTAACCAAACTAGTATTTGTAAGCAAACCTCAAGAAATAGCTATTTTTTAACTTTTAAGATTATTTTAATGGTCTTAAGCTTAATATCCAAATCAATTATTTTCTACAGCTGAATAAAAAGAGAAAGCCAGGAATTAATTGCATCAGCAAAAAAAAAAAAATATAAATTCACATGTCACTAATGTGTATATATATTTTAAAATTATTTTGCATACTAGGAATGAAATCAAGACCAAAATATTTAAAGTAAACAAGAGAAAAACAAAGCATATATTTGTGGTTATGGGATAACTAAAATAAATCACGTTATCTTTTCATTTGTTGATTTTTTTTTATTTCTAGTTTTCTTTATTATAAAATTTATTGATTTTATTTTACAAAACATTTTAAGATAGGTATTACATGTATATAGTAAACTTGAAATTTAACCAATGGTTATAATTTAAATATATTAGCTCTTCATAAAATTTTGAAGTTAAATTTACAAAGATAGATATATAATGTTTGTAAATAGCTTTTTTTTAAAAAAAATCTTTTGATTTAATAATGTTAAAATTATATGTTAAAGACCATTTAATAATTAAATCAGTGGTCTTTAATCATTAATCTTATATACATAAATAGTGTAAACAAATCGCTAAATACCAAGTTAAAAAAATATATATAGATATTCGACTTCAGTGTAATAAAATTTGCTGTGATAAATTAACTATATTACATGTATATATGTAAACACCAAATAATAAATGAGTGTATAGGTTGAATTGAAAAATAAATAAAGCATTATTTATTGCATTGAATCATTTATATAAATAGACATCGTAATAAATTTATGTCTCCAAATTTTATCATTTTTTAAAAATATTTTTTTTTATTCATTTGATTATTATAATAATATTATAAGATGTGTTTTAAGATGATGGATCAGGTTATCATTATTAATTATTGATATTGTAAGTTGACATTCTCATGTGTGTTATTTATGATTTATTTTGATGTGTATTTTGCTTGTCTCTAAAAAGTGGTATAATAAAGTTTTTAAATATGTATATTTCATGGAGATATTTAATAAAGCCCAAGTCAAAGAAGTCATAAATGAATATTGAATTTTTCAGGCTAAGAGGGGATATTAAATGAAACCGTATTCGGGTGGTAAATAATGCTTCATGTGAGATAGCAAGAATATAATTTTTTTTTAATGGTAAACTAATGTGAGGTGATGAGGGGGAATTTATAAGATATTTTTATATTGAGTGTTTAATGCAAGAAGGGGGGTGGTGGATTATTACAGGAATTGTTGATTTGCAAGTTAAGTTGATGTAAATTTGTTTTATTTATTTGTAGAATAGTGATTGGCATTAGTTTTGATGATTTTTTTGATCTGTTTATTCATTGGAACCACCCATCTATGTATAAGTAATATAATCAGTGAAGTATATATAACCCATAGGGTATCAGTTATATTTTAGTCAGGATAAATTAGTATTCATATAGCAGCATAGGTGTATGCATGTATGTCTGTATCATCTTTCAATTTCATTTTCATATTTAATTACAACATAGAATTTTACATTTTACAATAAAACACTTAAAATTACAGCAAATATCTCTAATAACAAATGTAAATATATTTTGAGTGATTAATGGATATCTGAATTGGGTGAATTATTTGACAAATTATATTGTGTTATCAACTATTTTATTTACTAGCTAATTAATATTTATTTCAAAAATATAAAAAAAGTTTTTTTATTCAGTTATATATAATTTAGAAAATTAACATGATTTTGTTTTCAAGAAAAAATTTCTTGAATATTTGTTCTTTAATTAACTGAGTGCAAATGGTGGAGATAACCCTTGGAGGTTAGGGTGATCTCTTGATTGACAGAAAGAAAATGTATTTAAGTGATAGTTAGTAATAGATTATTATCCATTCAGTCATTCATCCTGTGTCATCCATTATATTATTCATTCCTGTTCTGCCACTTCCAGAAATCAAGTGAGTTTAACTCCAAAGTGTAAATTTTTAAACATTATTTTTTTATAAGATTCAGTGTGGGAATTCTAGCTACCAGACAACTTTAAGGAAGCATGTCAGGCTAATTTATATAAAAGGTATACTTTCATCATTTTCTCCACTCAGTTGTTTTAAAATGTTTTTATATGCTGATAAATTTAATCTATTTTGCTTACCTATATCTATCATTATTATTAAGAAAAATGAAATTGCATGTACTTTCTACTTTTTTAAAGAAATTGTGTGAACTTTATAATTTTTTAAGGATTTTATGTAGGACTGCTTAACAAAACCTACCATATACTCTACATTTAAATCTTTTTCTAATTATATAAAAGTTAAATTAAAATGGAAGGATGCAAGTATAATTTATTGTGCTATATATTTGAACTACTCTATGATAATAATTATACTTATTATTCATGTTTATAAATTAATTTATTAAAGAAGTGAATGTGTGCTTTACAAATAATTAATTACTAGTATTTATTTAATGTGTACATGTTTAAGTCAAGTAGAAGGAAATTAATATTACATATTTATTGTTCTCCTTGGTATGTGGACTTATTATAAAAGAAAAATGTTATTGCTTAAGGAATTGAAGATTTTACATGAATAATTAATTAGCAACAGACCAAAATAATTATATTTGTGATGATTTATAAAGTTTATGACAAGCTATTTTTTTTTGAAATCTGCTAAAAGTACTGCTAAATTAAAAAAATTCCAGAATTAATTAAATGATAAATATAAAAGAAATACATAGCTGAAACTATATATCCATATCTCAATCTTTATTATAAAAATGTATTACTTGCATATTGTATTAGTGAGCTCAATTAATCTATTGCTAAAAATATTTGAGATTGCTAAATTAAATCTAAGTTGTGAATTTTTATCCTATAGAAATTTGTCTCCATGTTTACTAAAACATACTCATCTGAAATCATAATCCTTGTCTTCATGTCATTCAGGAAACTTTATGTTAAGGAAGAAAGAAACTTTGCAAGGGATTTTTTTTTAAGTTGAAAGAAGAGTGACTTTTTTTTCTTTTTCTTGTTGCTATGATACTGTAAATATATACATAGGTTTATTATTTATTATTTATTTGCATATTTAATTCATGCTCTGTCCTTGACTTCAAGAAAATCTCAGATAGCATGTTGCAAATCACAATATGCCAGTAAATTATTATTTTATTTAAATAGAATTTCTTGCATATGTTATATACTTCTTGGTGTATTTTATTAAATAGAGGTATATATTTTTTATTTATTTAATGTATCAAAGTGAGAAAAATGGCTTAAAGAGTGCTAAATGTATGAAAAATAAATATTGTTATCAGAAACAGTGTAATTCACTGACATTAACTACTGTAATTTAAAAATATTAAAACAGCTAATAATTTGTCACCAACTAAAAGTTTTATTTTCAGTTGATCATTTACTTTACCGTAATATTCTGCTCTTATTTATATGTTTTATATAATTAGTATATATTCAGTTTTTGACTGTTTTTCTCTCTGTTAATCTCAGATAATGCCTTATGCTTAAAGAATAGAAAGAATTAGTGACCTATCTCTGTATTTGTATTTATTTTTCAATGTATAGAATGAAATGTGTAGTGTAGCTGTGAGAAATAAAGTTATTTGTGATATGTTCTATGTTGACTTGGATTGAGAACTCTCTCCCTTAATATATCTAAGTATTTGCCATAAGTGAATTATTCCTAGATTGCATATGTATGTATTATAAAAATGATAATTTATGAAGTTGAGTATTATGTGTCCCCTTTATTCTGGGGGTGAGACCGAGTTTCACACCAATAGTTTACCTCAAAGTTAAGTTGGGATTCATTATTTGTCGTTAGATTTATTAGCAAAGAAGCTTGTTTATTCTTTATGTGCTTAAATTTTTTGCTTGAATGTTTATTTATGTATTATCATAGAATCATAGCTATATGTAATGTCGTTGGTGGTTAAACAAATGTTAAGATTAAATTCTTTTTGGAATATTAAAGCAGAAATAGTGTTATATTTATTGTTTGGTCTATGGTATTGTCTGAATTATGACACTTATTTATTAATTCATAAGTAAACTAACACGATGTAAATATATTGATTTTGTCTTAATTATAGCATAAGATGGGACACACACGTAATGCAAATAATCTTGCAGACATGAAAGTATAATACTGTTAAATTTATACATCAGAAATTAAATATTTTAAATTATATCATGTTGATTTACCACAAGCTTTAAATCATCAAATCATCAGAATGATTATTTTTATTTGGAATGTGTGAAAAGTATAGATGTGTAAAAGAATTATTTGATTGAGCTATTTAAGATATACACTCTGGAAAGCCAATTTTATTAATTGGTTTTATCCCAATAATTGATTGTGTGACCAATCCAACTGGTATATTTGTGCCCATAAGATGATATTTAATTACTCAATGTTGTTTTCTAATAAAAAAGGTGTTAGAGTTAATTAGCAGCCTAAATATATTCGAAGTTAGAATATGAGGGCATTATTGTATTTATTAATTCATGTCTTGTAAACTTCTATTCAATAAATGATAAAAAAGTGTAACAAAAGATATATCAAAGTCAGATTAGTAAATGCATGTGTAAATTTAACGATTAGGACACATAGTCCCAATGTGAGATAATTATATCTATTATAATTGCAAATGCAAATAAATGCTTTATTTATTATTCAAAACTTTGTCTCCAGTTGCTTTTATATGCATTCGTATTTTAGATTCCTCATTCTACATATTTATTACAACATAAATGCTTTACTTTGTAAATTTGATAATAAACATACCGAAGTCTGATAATATTGTTTTCTTGATACAAACATTATATGAAATACTTTACCATTCGGTAAACTTATAAAAAGGTTGTATACCCAGTTTATTATTTAGACAATGATGTGAGATTAAAAAGTACCCTATTTCCTTCATTATCTAAGGACCAGTCCAGTGAAACATCACCCAATTCATTCCATTATTTTTATTTTTTATTACAATAGTTATGTTATTTTGTATAGAAATTCTTTAATCAAATTGTATTAAAGGTTCCCTGAGATCTGATTTCCTAGTTCCAAATTAATATCAATTTAGCTTTTTAGATTAAGATGTGCTAGATAGTGAAGTTATTCATTATCATGTTTTCTGTTAATGTTTTATTGTAATTAATCTATGAGTGTATTTAGATGATGGAAGAGATCAAATGTAAACTATAGTTTATTAGCTTGAATAAGTAAAACTTTATTGATTTCTATCATTTGTTTGATTAACAAATGAATCATGTATCTTATTTTAATCATCAATAATATGTTTTCCTTCATTTATTTATATTCTGTATATATTTAACTTTCCATAACCCTCCACTGACCTAAGCTATAAGTCAGACAAAACTAGAAGAGTCTCAGTATTAATTAAAGCTATATAAAAAAAAAAATATATATATATATTATTATATATTAACTTTTCTTTTTATAGAATGGACCCCGGGGGGTTGTCTTATGGGGGATTGTGGGGGGGGGGGGGGGGTATAATATATATATATATATATATATAAATAAAAAAAAAAAATATAAATATTTATGTTTAACTTATGTGTATCAAAATTGAAGATTTGAAAAGCCAACTGTTTTTATATTTGTTTTTACATATATTTATTGCTATTTAAATAGATCAAACCACAATAAAAATAAAGCATATATTATTTATTTTATAAGACATGACTTGGTATTTTCATTTAAAATTTATTAATATTTTTATGTTCACTTTTTAGTGCAAGTGACATTATTTAATATGGTAGATTCACAATCATCATGTTTTGGTTATTCATTCATTTAAGCCATCATTAGTTGTAATATTAAATCATATATAATCTTGCTTGTAAATATGGGTTGGATCCAACAAAATAATCTTTGCTTCCAATCTATATTTACTAAATAATCAAATCATTAGTTAATTTAACTCTGACAATTAACCACATAATATGTCTTAGTCAATGCTCTATAGAGTCCAGGTTTATTTTATAGATGGATGGCTGAAGTAATAATATAATTAATGACTAAAGCACACTCTCTCATGTGTAATATGTTTTCTGTAGTATAGATAATTGTCAACAATTACTTTATAAATTAGTAGTTTGTTCAAATAAAGTTAAACATCATAACATAGTTCATAGTATTTTATATTCATTGGTTGGATTCATTCATTTTTTGTTATATTTATATTTTAACAAAAAATAATCAAAACCTGAGATATGTGATGGTAGAAATAGAATATCCATTTCAGTGAACCCACAACTATTGGAGTAAATTCATTTCTATTTATACATATATAAACGTCCAACCATATGTTAGAAAATATATATTTGTAAAACACTAGTATTTGTGTTACTATCAAAATACACACGCATATATAATTTAGCTATATATAAATATATCAAATCAAATAAATGACAAACCTTTATTGATTAAAAATTAATACGTGATGAATGCATATGAGCAAATTATCATTCCGAGTTATGTGAACTGTGGATTAGTGCTATATACCAGATATGTTGATGACATTTTTGTAGCTGCACCTAAAAAAAACTATAGAAGACATTAAGACAGACCTCATAACAGCATTAGGTCTAAACATAAACACAAATCAAAATGAAGCTTTTAATAGCATTAAATATTTAGACCTTCAAGTGATGATTGAGGCCCATAGCTTCTGTTACAGAATGGACATCAAATCTATCATTGTTAGAGGCCACATACACCACTTATCTAACACTCCATATACATATAAAATATCTGGCCTCAAATCTTTTTATACAGAAACAATAATATGTGCAGCTTTGAGGCTGACAAAATGAAAAGCATTGAAATGTTCAGATATGTGCTAATAAATGCAAAATACAATAAAAGAGTGATTAATAACATTATCAGAAAAAATTAAATGCTGTCCCATTCATGAACTTAAACAGAATAAACCCCATATTTTGCTACCATACATTAAAAATATTCATAAACACTTACACACAATCTTAAGCACAGATTTTAGCATGTGTTACCACTCTCCTCCTAATCTCAACAGGAGCATAAATAATACTAAGAACTATATACCCCCAATACATGCCCATCAAGTGGTTTACAATATTGCATGTAGCAATAATAATTGCCCAGTGGAATATTAAGGGGAAACCAGGGCATCTATCCATCCAAGAATGGCCCAGCATGTATATTCATATAATAAGGTCTCTGTTGACCCATCCCACCCTCCTATTTTGTGCAGCATGATGCTGCTATGGAGCACCAGTGCAGGTGAGACAAGCCTTGGGTTATGTGTAGAGAGCTGCATGAATTGTGTGAAAAAGTGAATGAGACATGCTATATTATATCGGATGTGCATGCGATAAATAAAAGAGACTTTTGCACCATATCTGGGAAGAGGCAGATTTAGATTTTTTCCCACCCTTATTTGCATATATAATGTGCCCTATTTTGCATACTGCGAATCTTGAAAATGAAGGAATATTGTACTTCTTGCAAATGAAAATTATATCTTTGAAAGCACTAGAAAAAATTTATTAATTTTTAATCGATAAAAGTTTGTTATTTATTTGATTTGATATATTTATATATAGCTAAATTATATATGTGTGTGTATTTTGATAGTAACACAAATACTAGAGTAATACATATACAACATTCTATTACATTTGGTATCTAAATTGGGGCTTTTTATTACATTTGTCATATAAATCATTAGGGCAATCGAATTTACCATTACATTTTGAAGCCCAACATTTGGACCAATTTAATCTCTTGAAACATAAATAATATGTTCCATTACATTTTGGCACCTTCCAACATGCAGATTGATTGTTTGCTTGAAGGTTACTAGGTATAATATTTCCACATGTTAGCTTGATTAATGAATTGGTTAGTGATTTTGGTCATTCCATTACAATATATAAAACATTATTTGGTTAAAGAAAGTTGTCATTATTTTAAATTCTTCTAATTTTTAAAAAATGTCTATCTGTTTTACACACACACACACACACACACACATATATATATATATATATATATATATATATATATATATATAACACATATTTTGCGGCTTCATCCATATTAAAAAATTTTAAATATTAATATTTTGACATTTTGACTTGGTCATACAAGTCATCCACTGGGTGATACAAGGTAGAAAGATGATTGTAGAGGTGCTACAATCACTGATTTGAATAAACGTTAAAGTTCCACCAATAGAAAAAAATGTTAAATTTAAGAATATTTTAAAAAAAAAAAATTCCAAATGGGAGGAAGTTTGCATGTATCATCTCACTTATTGATACAATCTGGCCTTTTAAGTATCTCAATGGCTTCTCTAATTTTGCACTGGTAGAGATTATCACATCTGTATATGATCCTGGTACTTTAAAAATAAATTTTATGACCTGAATCTATACTATGGAGTGAGAGTGCTGCTAATGATGAGTGTTGTTTAACTGCATTAGCATGCTCATCTCTCCTAACACTGATGTGATGATTACTCATACCTATGTAAGAAGTTTTACAATATGCAAAGCTTTAAATATGCAACCCATGAAAATCTCCGTTTCAATATATATATATATATATAGTACAATTTTATATCAGTACAATCCATAATAAATTAAATTGGAAGTAAATTTTAGAGGAATAATTTTAAATTTTATAAAATCAATACATTTGGATGTTTAGGGGTTTGACCGAATAATCAGTTACTTTGAAATAGTATAAATTCTATAAAGCTTGGTTAAAGTACTTAATTTAAAAGCATATAACAGTTAAAAAAAGAAATATAACCCAATTTTTTTTTAATAATATTTAAAATTGTAGTGAAGTTTAAATCTAATCTTTTAAATAACAATATGTGCTATACAGATAGATAATCGTGTCTGTCCACATATGATATTATAAACTAATCGCTCTTACTAGTAAAATCTTAATTTATTTTTAAAAAATTACTAAGATCATATTTATTCAATTATTTTGTGATTAAAAAGTTTATGGAATCAATTTAGGATTTAGTCTGTACTATTGACTATTATTTTTTTACTATGTTTGTTAAAAATATTATTTTTTATTAGTAAATATTTCTAATAATAATATTGGCTTTAAAAAATTATTCAAGTTGTTTATAATTTATCAAATATGCATTATATTCAAAAGATTAGAAGCATTCACCAATGACATATCCGAATTTGAAATGTATTAAAAAAAATAAGCAGACGATGATTTTTGAAGAACTGATTGAAATTTTTATGGATAGATAGAAAGAAAATTAGTTTTCCATAAACTTTAATGTAAATTTTTCTAAATTTTGTTATTTTTAGATTAAAAAGAAGACTAATTACTATTTATTTCTTAATCTAAAACAGTTTTATAAAGTTTTTTTTAAAGCTATGGAGTAAAAAACCTTTTAAATCTCTACAAAAAGGACATCAATATTCAATAATTTGAAAAATATTCTTGGAATCATTACATTGCTAAGAGTACCAAGACAATGAAAGGAAAAAAAAAAGTAAATTCATTCAAATATTGTATAAAGTAACAAAAAAGTTTAAAGGAAATATAGTGTGTATTAGTAATACACAATATGGTAATTATTAAGCAAGCTTAACTAATTATATGTCATGTCTGTAGTAAAAATTATATAGGACTGGAATGGAATTTGTGGATAATCCAAAAGAGAAATATTTATGACAAAGTGGATTATAAAGACTTTAAGATGATAAAAACTGAATCTGTAAATAATGCTAATGGATGTATTTATCTAAGGCAAGTTATATTTAATACTAGAATAGAACAGCAAAAACCTATCTAGCTGATAATTTAAATCAAATATAACATATTAGATGGTTTATTATTTTAGTAAAATGATTGATTACATACAGTGAACTTTAAAAATAATTTTTAAATTGTAGATGAATAATATCAAATTAGAAGGAGGTGCTGATGTTGTATGAATTAAAAGAGAAATAGTTAGACATATTTTATTAACATTTTTGATAAGACTCCAAGTGTTCACTATAAAGATCAGCAAAACTTGTCAATAGTACAGTGTTTTTGTAAAGTTTGAATCATGAATTTCATGAACCAGATTCAGAGAAATAATACTTTACTAGAATACATGAGGCATTGAACTATAGTTTACAGAAGACCTCAATTTCAATCTTAGTAATATTTTTAAATTCTCAAAGTGTTAAACAAAATCAATTATTGATGTTTGCTGTGGAATGAGATTAAAAAAATAAATTGAACTATCAAAGCAGACTCAATACTTAATATCTCATTTATTGAATAAAATAAATAAAACCATTAATCAAAATTTAATACAAAATACAATATTAAAGAATATAATATTTAGATATAATACGAGTGGAAACCCCCTTCCTTCTTTTCTTTAGCTTACCCAAAGATATATCATAATATATACATATATTAAACACATATATTTAAAAAATATAATTAGAAAATATTGGATTATAAAAGATTGAACAAGAAAATCCTGCTAACTAAGATAACAACAATGTATTATAATTAAGTTGCATAAATGATGACTACTAAAATAATATAACATAAAGACTAGTTCAATATATTATATACAATACCATAATATTTTTCACTGATTAAATTTAAGAAAATCTTATCATAATAAAATTTCATAACAATTGGATTTTTAATATATAATTAGGGTTTCAAACTATAATCTTAATTTATTCATTTACTAATAAATCTAATTTATGAGTAACTCACCATTATAAACAAAGCAAGGTTATGTAAAAACAATAAATACAATTATAAATCTCCTAACATGAGACATCTAGCAAGGTACATTAGTTTTAACATAGATAATACATCCCAAAAAATACACACTCTCAATGTCTTAAAAAGATGGCTCCACAAAATTCACATAACCAAACTGCCATGCAATATGTTGATGTCTCTAAAATACACATTTGATTATCTTAAAATATAATTTAATAAATATATTGCAGAAATAACATTAAACTAATTAATATTCTTTTACTAAAATACTAATTAATAACTGTATTTATTATTTCTCAATAAGATTTTTACAATCCTCCAAAAGAACACTAATAATAATAAATTCATAATAATAGAAATAATAATGATAATAATAATCTCAGGTTCATTGCTAACAAACTAATAACAAAATAAATTAATTAATTCCTTGTAGTTAATACAAGAAATTTTATAGCATATTTAATTACTCTTACAAAATAATAACAACAATAAGCAACTAAATATATTAGGGACTAATAGTATTACATATACTTGAAAGTTAATATTTAGGAATAGTAAGAATAATATGATAAAATTTGAAGCAAAACATTGTGCAGTATTAACTTGTTTAATGTGGCATTCTTAAAAATATAATGTAATGTAATATTGAAGCAAAATCAAGTATCTCTCTTTGGTGTTGGATCAGTTTAAAAATAATTAATAACGATCATATCTTCTAAGACAATAATAGAAATATACTTGGTTAATTAATCAATTGTAATAAAAATAATGCCTAAGAATACTTTATGGAACATGTGCCAAATAAATAATATTTTTAATTATTGATTTCTGTACATCCTGCATGCACAATGAAAAATCGTTAAGACACAGGCATATAAATCACAACTTGACTAAAGTAAATTAAAAAAAATTCACAAATTTATTTACAAGTTAACAATAGATTTATAACATAATATAATAACATATTTTCAAGGTAAAATGTAGATTAATATAATTTAACATAAATCAAAAAAAATATTTACAATAAATATGACACATAAATACAAGAAATAAAATAAGAATAGGCTTCCCTCCAGCACCATTTTCAAAACTACAATGAAAATGAAATTTACAATACTTATGATGATATGTAATCTTCCTTTAATAAAATAACATTATGTTATTTGTATTGAGAATAACTATAATAGCTCTCCCAATTTGTAAAATAAAACATAATACACCTGGATCTCTTTTTATGCAGACTTATTTAACATGATTTTGAAGTTATGCGATTCATGTTTCACCGGAAGTCAAACTCCAATAATGCGCTATTACTTTAAATAATAAATTTCGAGCACTTACGTTATATTGAAAGTAATAGCACATTATTGGAACTCTACTTTCATCTTAGTAATTTCAATATTTTCAGTGCTTTATAATAGTAAGATTTTATGCAATAATGAAATTAAAATCATGATTTCCACATTTCATGTATACACACATTAAATTTTACAAGATTATAATGTAAATTTGTTCAAACATTATGCATGTTGATTTTGCATTTTAAATCACATTCTGTTTTTGATTTTTAAAAAAGAACATAATCAATTATTAATCATTTAGTGTCCGCAAGTTTATTTTTAAAAGGTGAGTAATAGCAGTGGGCACAATTAAAAATGAAAATTAGAGACATAAATAAGAATTTAATTTTTAGTTGTTAGATTAATTACTAATTACGTTGTCACCAGAAAACCATTAACACAACATGAGAGTGACATTGGCGCTAGTTGTATTTTCTCTTGTGAAGAATCTGTTTTTTTACCAGTTAGCAAATGAACCTGTTTAATGGCAAATAGCGATAATAATTAAAACGTGTATAAAAAATGTAAATTACTGTAAATTATGCATAAAAATATATTGTTTTGAATAAAATTAAATATTATAGTTAAAAAAAGTTTGTCTTGTATCAATTTTTTTCAAATTTGAAATTTTTTATTAGTCATATTTTATTTCCTTATTTTTTTTTTTGCACGAATTTTAAAGTAATTTTATGTTGGTGCTTTGCTTTTATGCGATTTTTGAAAAATCACAGATCGCACCCCCCGTTTTTCAATGTAAGTTACGTCTATTTTTGCACGATTTCATTTGTGCATGTTTACTGAGAAAGCTATCTATCGTGTAAAACGAGACCCAGGTGTATTATGTTTATTCTATGATAAAATAAACTACTTATGATGTAAACACATCAATAAAAGTTTATATTTTAAAACACATTTCTTTAAATATAAATAAAACATTAAAAGTAAAATTATTTAAAATTTTCTTCACAATTTAACAAAGTGCAATTATAATGTTTGGATATCAGAAAACTGCAAAATAAAGTATAGATATTTCCCTCTATAAAATTAATTAACTATTATGCAAAAAAAAAAAATATTCAAGAGGAAATTTTATAAATTTTATAACTTGGATTAACTTATCAGTAATAAAATTTAAGAAAATTATCCATAATTTATATTGCTTGAAATTTATTTTACTTTCATTTTCATACTCTTTTCTACATCATAACATTCCAAAATCATTTTCACTATTCTCACTTTCCTTCCGTTTAAATACACATCTTATTAATATACATGATCTCTAATATTTTGTATAGGCATCAATTCTTCTTCTCTTGTATTACATATTATGATAATCATTAAACATTTCACCATCATTTGAATGAAAATTTTTCATATACTACATCTTGCCCTCTCACAAAATTATCTACTTCAAAAACAGATTCAGTCATTACTTTTCCAACATATAAACTATCTTCTAAGATGATATTTGTGGTGATAGATAATGATTAAATTGTAGGGTATGGAATAGTAACAAGAAAGTTTTAAAAATAAGATATCATCATAGGAATAATGCATATCATAATAGTAGGTCCTCATTGGGCACCTTTGGTACAAGTGGTGGCTCTATTATAACACTTATAAACAATGAGGAAATGTGGTTGTCCATGCAAAATGATGTACAGTCTTATGTTATCTGTATACTTAACAATTTCAAAATATGGAAATATAATTTCCCTCTAAGAATTTTTGACATAACCCAAACACATAGAATTTCATAAGAATATTATTATTTTCCTGACCACTCTCATACTTTTCCCCACTGTATAACTCATTCAACATCATAAATTATTAAAACAGGCAAACTCTCTATACATATTGCCACCCAGTGCAAGCTTGAGTATTCAATGGATGGCAGAAGTCTTGTGCACAAAATCCCCAATTAGTGCCTGCTTATCCAACATCCCCATCCTAGTTTCTGGTTTGTAGCCCTTGCCAGTGAGGAGCAATAGTTTTGCCTGTTTCAACAGTTAAGAGCAAGCATAAGAAATGGTAATCATGTGATATGTATTATAAAAATATACTAACAACATTCTAAAATAAATTCTAAAACACAATACTAAAGAAAAAATCAAAGATCTATATTCATTTTAAGTTGTTTAAAAAGTTTACATGATCAAGTGATATCGATAAACATTCCTGTGTCCTATACATTTCATTTATTTGTTGAATATAATTTAGAGATCAATATTATGCATTTTGTTATATTCCAACAAATAAAATTTATAAAATACCATTTTAATAATTTAATGATGTTATATAATTTACACATATCCTAGAATTCATGTTTTAAATAAAAAATAGAAATATCCTTAGATGTTTTTGAACAATCATATGTATTTTCCAATTCTATCACAAAATACACATGATAATTTTATCAATGCTTCATTATTATTCTGATTAACATTGAATTCAAGCAATGTACAATATTAATCTAAAAATAATAATTAAAAAAAAATTAGGTGAAAATAGTTTGAGTTGAAAACATTTTAAGAAAAAAATAGATAATAATGTTAAACACTGTATGTAATAGTCAACCGCAGTAAATAAAATGTATTATTATTTGGAGTTTAAACTGTTTTACAGTCAAAATACACATAAATAAATGGAGCAAAAAGTAAAATAGAGTACATGCTTTGTAGAATACCAGCCTTGCCTTTTTCCATCATAATGTGACCTTGTTAATAACTGCCTGTTAAAACATACCTGTCTAATAAAAAAATGATTTGAAAAAGAGTTTAAAAAAAATCCTAGGATTCTTAGAAGCCCTGTCCTTTTTTAATGCATACAAAAAAGATGTTTGTAACTTTAAACCTGTTCTCAATGAAAAGATGTGTAAAGGAAAAAAAGTAATATAACTTACTTTTATTTCTTTATTCACTTATTTTCTTTATCTTCAAAGATAAACTAAGTCCAGTTGTTTGAGGGGAATTAATTATAAAATGATACAATAAATTTTTAAAATATAATATTAATTTTTATTTATTATAGTTAAAAATAGACAAAGAAATATAATAACATAATAACTGTTATAAATATTTTATATTATGTGGTTAAGGTAATTATTTTGATTAAAATATTTAAAATGATAAGTTAATTTAATATTATTCTAAAGGTTCTGAAAGTATCACATGATTAGATGTGTGTGGATATGTTGCTTTCAGAAAGTTAGGAAGAGAATACTTGAATTTTAGCTTACTAACAAAAATTTGATACAATAAGGTATAGAAAAATAATCAGTCTGGGGAAAATATTAGAACAATAATATTTAAACTTATTATTGCTTTATTTAAGTGTAATAATTTATTTTTTAAAATACATTTTGGATTATGTAAGTGTTTAAAAATGGTTTTACCAAGAATGTTTAATTTTTAGATAAAATATTTCATAACTTAGGAATTAAATAATTTATTAATATATAATATTGATGACTAATAGCTTTAAAACTTAATTTTAAAAATCACATTTGATGTAGCTAGGTATATTATCAAATTTTTGCAAGCAGTGATGACCAATGAAATCATTGGATCAAGATCAGTATAAAAACTAAGGTTGTGGTCAGTCTAGATAGATTTTTCACAGATTTTTCATAGAACTTTTGATATAAATTAATTGTGATTTTACCTGCTTTATTGTTTTAGCTGGAAATTTAAAATTATATTTATTTTAAATGATAATCATGGTAATTTTTTTTAACTTTTATTATTTTGCATAAAAGTGTTTTTGAAAAATATAACTAGGATAATTACTTAAAAAATGAATCACTAAACACAAAAGTTTCTTTTCAGTTTTATCAATATAAACTTAGCTAACAACCTTCAATATTATCCAGAATGTAAAAGTGGTTACTTAGATATTGTGGAAGATGAATACCAAATACCAGCTTAATTACTATAACAAACCAGAATGAATTTGCATAAAATCTTTGTAATTTTTATAAATTGACTGTTTGGAATGACTGTCTGTTTATTTCAAATGACTTTATTATATTACAATGCAGCTAGTTTATTCATAATAATTGAGAAGAAACAGATATTCATTAGAAATCTTATTTGTAATATTAAATTTGAAAAGAGAAGAAAATTGTTTTCTATCTTTGCTTTCAAACTGAATATGAAATATTCTGTGTTATGATGAATGTTTATATTATTCTATGAGTGATAGTAGTAACCCACATTTAGTTTATTTTTGAAGAAATCAAAATGAACTTATATTTTAATAATGTTATATTTAGAGACAAATTGAAGAAAATGGTTTTCAATGTCTTTTATGCTTTTAAATAATTTTGTAATAATCGAATTAATAAGTAAATTATATATTTTAAAATTAACTCTATCTGATTATAATGAACTAAAATGTCTTTTTAAAGATTAAAAATATCATTTAATAAATGTTGGAATGATATAGATGTTTCTCCTAGATAAAAAAAATATTTAGTGATAAAATGTTTTAAAGGATATAAAAAATTCATTTTTTTTTCTTAAAGATAGAACTATTTGTTCTAATTCATATTATAATATCTGTTGATAAATATATGAAATAATTACATTATATAATACCTCCTATTAGTAGATTTACCAATGGAAAATGTGAACATTAATTATATTCATTTTAATAGGTATTTGCTTTATACGATGGCTGAAAATGTATATAAGGAAATATTGCATATAAAATGGATTCTCTTATTATTTTACTACAAAAATATTCAATGCCTGAATAAAAGTTTTCAGAAAAGACTGAAATAAATATTTTATCTTACAGGATGTTAATATTTTCTATGGATTTTGATAGATTTTAATGTTGTCATTTGTACATTTCTTCATATGGTGCCAAGATAAGTAATTGTGCACAATGCTGTTTAACTGTAACTAGGTAACAGTGTGAACTGACTGTCAAGCAATTTAACATACCAGCAAAAAGAATCCTTCTATTATTATTATTATTATTATTATTATTATTATTATTATTATTATTATTATTATTATTATTATTATTATTATTATTATTATTATTATTATTATTATTATTATTATTATTATTATTATTATTATTATTATTATTATTATTATTATTATTATTATTATTATTATTATTATTATTATTATTATTATTATTATTATTATTATTATTATTATTATATTAAGTTTTTAACATTAACATTTCAAAGATTACAATTATTTATTTTAAACAAACTTGTTATTATATAGTTTTCAGATAGATTAATTTTATTATTATGCTTAAAAACAAATGGGGTTTCAGAAAATATTTTTTCTGAACAAGACAAGTTTCAATCATAATTTTTCTTTGAATGTATGATTTTGGAGTAGCGGGCCACCATAAATAACCTGAACAGTATAATAAGACGACTGGTAATTTTTATTGTTATTTAGATTATATTTTTTCATAATAATTCTGTTTCTTTTCTTTTGTTTAAAAGTGATATATTTTAATTAGTATTTTTAGATTAATATTGTACATTGCTTGAATTTAATGTTAATCAGTGAAAGAATGATCCATTAATAAATTATTGTGTGTATTTTGTGAAAGAGTTGACAAATGTGTATGAATGTTTGAAAACATATAAGGATATTTCGGAATAGTTATTTAAAATGTTTACATGCTCAGATGATATCGACAAACATTCATGGGTCATATACATTTTGTTTATTTGTTAGAATATAATTTAGAGATTAATATTATGTCCTTCTTACATTCCAACATATAATATTCTTAAAATAGTGTTTTAATAATTTAACAATGCTATATAATTTACACATATCCAAGCATTTGACAGTCACTTACTCAGTTGCCTAGCTACAGCTGAACAGCTTTATGCACAATTACACTTTATCTTGGCACCATAAGAAGAAATGTACAAATGACAACATTAAAATCCAGTAAAATCCAAACAAATCCAAGGAAAATATTAACCTTCTGTCAGTTAAAATATTTATGTCATTCCTTTCTGAAAACTTTTATCCAGGCATTGAATATTTTTGTAGTATAATAATAAGAAAATCCATTTTAAATGAAATATTTCTTTATGTACATTTTTAGCCATTGTATGAAGCAAGTACCTATTATGGTGAATATAGTATAATAAATGTTCACATTTTCCATTGGTAAATCCACTAAAAACAGGTATTATTTAATGTAATTATTTAATATAATTATCAGCAGACATTATAATATGAATTAGAACAAACATTTCCATTTTTTTAAAAAAATGAATAAATTTTTTGTCTTTTAAAACATATATCTTTTCATTAAATATATTTTCTCCAGGTAAAACAGCTATATCATTCCAACATTTATTAACTGATAATATTTTTAATCGTTAAAAAGACATTTCAGTTCATTATTTTCAGATAGTGTTAGTTTTAAAATATATAATTTACTTATTAAGTTGATTATTACCAAATTCTTTAAAAAATATAAAAGACATTCAAAACCATTTTCATCAATTTGTCTCTAAATATATTGTAACAGTCAGAAAACGTGTGACTTGTAAAGATAGTGCAGAATTCAACCACCATACAGAACAGCAGCACCATCGAGTAGCGAAGCCACCCGTGGTACTGAGTTTGAAGATAGTTTATCGGTTCCACAATACAATCCACGAAACAACGCATCGGATGTGACATTAGTAAATATTTCCTTAGGGACGGTGATTTTATTCTCGAGTTAGCCAATAATCAAACTAATATTAAGTAAACATTCATATTTACATAATCGAGGAAATATTATATAGAATGGGTATCGGATAAATGAAACGTAACTGCAGACATATAGTTTAAAATTATTTATTAATACATTTTAATAAAATCATTTACTAATAATATTTTAGGGATTCAAAGCTTCAGTAGCGGAATTTGCGACATGATTATATTTTAAAGAATACATTTATTTACTTAGATATTATTTTATATTGGGGATTTCAGTAGCGGTATTTCCGATACTGAAATGTTTACAAAGGAATTCACTTATTTGAAGGCGTAATCTAGCTACCTAAAATTCTCGAGTAAGTATTCCTAATGCATGCCATGGGGAATTTATACCTTTGCAATGCAAGAGTCTAAAGTAAGATTTAAGAGTAGCGGCAGACATATATTTATTTAATTAAAATATTTATTTTATGACTAAGGGCAACCATTTATTTGAGAGTAAATTATGAAGATAATGCAGAGGCGGAGTGATATATAGAATAATAAAACTAAGTAAAGGAACATGTGGTACGCTTTAGAAAGACGATATGGAGTGGCAGTATATCGAAACTGCAATGCTGCGAATAGGTTTATAAGAATGTCGGGCTGATCTCTGCCTCTGCCCGATGAAGTAAGGTGTCACAGACGCATAACCAGGGACAAGCGGTACATGTCGCAGTTTGCCGGCTGGCTGCATGACATTGTCAAATCCTACAGGAGCACCCATTATGTCCGCTTGTGTAGGATGACTGGGGTTAATTTCAATCCTGAAGAATCCGGAAATTTCACGCAGAATGGGTCATCACGTCTCTAAAACGTAACACATGTATACTGTACAAACGATTATGATGAGATTTAACTAGATTTCTGACTTGGCCCTACATTATCAACATTTACTAAAGAACATTGGTGACTCTCAAAGAAATGTAATTTGATGGAATTATTCATTAAGATTTAATATATACAAAACATATCTAAACTGGGAATGATTGCAACTAATATGCCAGCCATTTGCGAAGTTGTAGACCCCTGCATTACAATAAATGAAGCATTGAATGCGTGTCGGTTTATATGAAAATTAAATTATTTATGAAAGTAATGTTAATGAAATCTGACACACACTCACTATTTCAAGCGATCATAGGTTGAAACTTTGAACATTGAGACAATTATTAGCATGCAATAATTAAATAATAAATATAGATAAAATGTAGATTTTAGAAATACGTACCCAAGAAAGATAGAATGAGGTAAGCGAGATTATTAGAGAAATTTACACATTAGGTTAATTATTCAATTTTAGTTATACAAATGATAGTTTTTACATTTTATAATTTAGATAAGTATTATGAAGAATAGCTATAGCATGTTATTAGAGTACTCTAGAGTTTGAACACAGACAGGTACCTGTTTTATAAGAAGTTTTCTGATTCCATTAGTTTAGCAGCAAAAAGTTCACGAGTGGCACTTCTTTCTTGTATTTAGATATTTCATTTACTTTCACAGCAGCAGCAGCTTTCTCATTTATTTCAGGCAGCAGATCTTCATGGTGAATTTATGACGGGCAATGGAAAGTTCGGCATCCGTTGGGCCATCTCCCGATGGAGAATAATCTAGGTGCTTTACTCGGTCATACCTTGGCAGGAACAAATTATTTTATATTTTGGAGACTCTCAGTGCTCGAGAGCAAAGCTAAAGTTTAAGTGAATGTCTCCAGCAAGTCTAAGATGGCCTTTTTTTTTATCTTGATCTTTCACATTTTTGTTAAGGTATTTTTAGATTCTACTTAATCTGCCCTGAGGATAATCAATGCATTTTATTGGTTTTTAATCAAAGAAAGCTGCTGTTCTATTGTTTACATTTTACATTTACTAATTATACTTTGGGGAATTTTTCTTTAATTAATCTATTATCTATCACTGACCGATGCTTTTCAATTTTAAAGACAAAAAGGGAACATAAGATTATTTTAACTTTTAATTAAATATTACATCAGATTTTTTTAGAATTACTATTAAACGAAATTTAAACAAAGCAATAAATACGAACTTTATAATCCAAAATATTTTGATTAAAATTATACAAAATTATATAACTAAAAGAAATCTAAATTATATTATTTTATCCCTATTTATTGCGTTTAATTTGAGATCGAAATGTGTGCATGTTTATGCTGCATTCTACATATATTTATACATTTTAATATTACTACACACACAATTCGATACCAAAAAGTTTAAATTTGGGCAGGATAGACTGGTCAGTGAGAGATGACAGAAAAAGGTGAAACTTAAGATTCGAATACGAATCTTACTGTTTCAATATTGATCTTAAAATATAAGTTCATTTTGATTTCTTCAAAAATAAATTAAATGTTGGTTTTTACTATCACTCATAGAATAATATAAACATTAATCATACCATAAAATAATTTGTGTTTAGATTTAAAGCAAGGATAGAACACAATTTTCTCCTTTTTTCACATGTAATATTACAAATAAGATTTCTAATGAATATCTGGGTCCTCTTAATTATTATGAATAAACTAGCTGCATTGTAATATAATAGTCATTTGAAATAAAAAAGCAGTTATTTCAATCACACTTTATAAAAATTACAAAGTTCTTATGCAAATTCATTCTGGGTTTGTTGTAGTAATTCTTGTGGTATTTGGTATTCATTCCCACAATATCAAATTAGCCATGATCACACTCTTTATAATATTGAAGCTCCTAAACTAAGTTCAAGTTGATAAAACTGATAAAAGACTTTGGTGTTTAGTGATTCATTTTTTAAGTAATTATACTAGTTATATTGCAAAATAATAAAAGTTTAAAAGAAATTCACACTGATATAGTATAAAATAAATATAGCCTTAAATTTTAAATTAAAACAGTAAAACACTAAAATCACAATTAGTTTATGTCAAAACATCTATGAAAAACCTGTAAAAAATATGTCTATACTGGCAGCAACCTTAGTTTTTATTTATTTGTCAATACTGCTTGTACAAATTTGCTAATATACCTAACTACATCAAATATGATTTTTAAAATTAAGTTTTAAAGCTATCAATCATCAATATTAAATATTATCAAATTATTTAATATCTCAATTATGAAATATTTTTATCTAAAAATTAAACATCCTTATTAAAACAATTTTTAAACACTTAAATAAGCTTAAATTTATTTAAAAAAAATAATTTATTACACTTAAATAAAGTATTAATAAGTTTAAATAGTATTTTTCTAATATTGTCTCTAGACTGATTATTTTGCTATACTTTATTGCATCATGTTTCTGTTAGCAAGCTAAAATTAAAGTATACTCTCACTAACTTTCTGAAAGCACACATATCCACACAATCTAATCATGTGATACTTTCAGAACCTTTAAAATAATATCAAATTAACATATCATTTTAAATAATATTTTTTAATAATGTTTCTTAATTATTTACTTACAATTTAAATCGCACAACAAGACTTACACCTTAATAGCTATGAGCAGATATCTACCACACTTTTAATTTGCATAGTTATGTTAGTAAAAACACAACACAAAAGCTGAACAAAAACCAAAATAATATTTTAAGCAAAATAATTACCTTAACCATATATTATAAAATATTTATCACTATTATTATGCTATTCTATCTTTTATCTATTTTCAGCTATAATAAATAAAAATTAATATTATATTTTAAATAATTTGTTATATCATTTTATAATTAATTCATCATAAAATAAGTCTAAACTACCTAATATATTTTACAAGCTCTTATCTACTGAGTATGAACCCCTAATATCTATAGCATTAAAATTATATGTTAGAAAATAACTCAAATTATTATTATTTTTTAAAAAATATAGCCATTTTCTAAACTTTACCTAGCTATATGTATCAATTATAAAAGGTACAATATATATATAAACCATTATACAATTCCAAATATCCAGTAACGCCCTCTGTTTTAAAAATCTATTATTGAGATATAGATTTTTAAAACAGAGGGCGTTACTGGATATTTGTAATTGTAAAATGGTTTGTATATTTTTCTATAATTATTTCAGTTAGTGTTAACAGTAACTTTCTTTTCATATATATATATAAGCACATAATAATTCATAAAATACATTGACATAAAATTACATAAGATATCAAATATGTTTAAAATAAGTTAAAATTAAGTAAATAATTAAAATTATTTCAATTTTATTCTCATGTACATAACAATAAATAAACATCTGGACTTAGTCTACTTTTGAAGATAAAGAAAATAAGTGAATAATTAAATAAAAGTAAGTTATATTATATTTTTTTACTCATTTTTTTATTGAGGTCAGGTGTAGGGTTTCAAACATCTTTTTTGTGTGCACTAAAAATAACAAGGCTTCTAAGAATCCTAAGATTTTTTATTTTAAACTCTTTTTCATATCATTTTTTTCTTTAGACAGGTATGTTTTAACAGGCAGTTAGTAACAAGCTCACATGATAGTGATGGAAAAATGAAAGGCTGGTGTTCTGCAGAGCATGTACTTTATTTTACTTTTTTGCTCCAATTATTCATGTGTATTGAGACTGTTAAATAGTTTAAAATTCAAATAATAATACATTTTATTTACTGAGGTTGATTACTACACACAGTGTTTAACATTATTATGTATTTTTTTCTGAGAATGGTTTCAACTCAAACTATTTTCATGTAAGTTTCTTTTAATTATTATTTTTAGATTAATATTGTACAATGGTTGACTTTTATGTTAATCAGTAGAAGAATGAACCATTCATACAATTGTCATGTGCATTTTGTGAAAGAATTGGTAAATGTGTAAAAACATGCAAAAATATTTCTAAATTTTTATTTAAAACTTGAATGCTTGGATATGTGCAAATTATATAGCATCATTAAATTATTAAAATGGTATTTTATGAATGTTATATATTGGAATATAAAAAAGACATAATATTGATCCCTAAATAATATCCAACAAATAATTATAATGTATAGAACCATGAACGTTTAGGAATATCATTTGAGTATGTAATCTTTTAAAACAACTTGAAATGAATTTAGATCTTTGTTGCTTTCTTTAGTATTGTGTTTCAGAAATTATCTTAGAATGTTATTGGTATATTTTTATGATGTTGAATGAGTGATACAGTGGGGAAAAGTATACTAGTGATCTGGAAAATAATACTGTTTGTATGAAATCCTATGTGTTAGGTTTATGTCAGAAATTTTTATAGGGGAATTATATTTCCATATTTTAAATTTGTTAAATTATACAGATAGCATAAGGCTGTATATCATTTTGCATGGACAATCACATTTCCTCATTGTTTATAAGTGTTATAATAGAGCCACCACTTGTACCATAGGTGCCCAATACATTGTGCCCATGATGATATTATGTTATTGTTAAAACATTCTTGTTGCTATTCCATACCCTACATTTTAATCATTATCTATCACCACAAATATCTTCTTAGAAGATAGTTATAAGTTGGAAAAGTAATGAGTTAACTGTTTTTGAAGTAGATAATTTTGTGAGAGGGCAAGATGTAGTATATGAAAATTTTTCATTCAAATGATGGTGAAATGTTTCATGATTAACATAATATGTAATACAAGAGAAGAAGAATTAATTCCTATACAAAATATTAGGATCACTTATCTTAATAAGATGTATATATAAATGGAAAGAAAGTGAGAGTAGTGAAAATGATTTTGGGATGTTGTGATGTAGTAAAGAGAATCAAAATGAAAGTAAAATAAATGTCAAGCAATATATCTCATGGATAGATTTCTTAAATTTTATTATTGCTAAGTTAAGTTGTAAAATTTATAAAATTTTCTCTTGAATATTTTTTTTTGTATAATAGTTAATTAATTTTATAGATGGAAATATCTATATTTTATTTTAAAGTTTTCAGATATCCAAACATTATATATATATATATAAAACAAAAAAAGACTTATAAATCCAATAAATATATCCAAACATATATATATATATATATAAAACAAAAAAAGACTTATAAATCCAATAAATAATATTATATTTCAACCAGAGGACTGGTTTTCATCAGAAAGAAAAAAAAATATGCAGTAAAATGGCGATAATCAAAATTTACAGATTTGGTAAAAGATTAAAAATTTAACAAAACCCCCCTGATTGGTCACAAAATCTAACACAGAATATCTACCCAATCAATGACAAAATTCAAACAAACAAAAAAAAAAAAACTACATTCCCTCCTAATCAAGCTTAAATTCTATTTAAATTAAAATAAATATAAAAATAAAAAATCCAAAATTAAAAATTAAAATATACATATGTGCATACATAGAAAAATTAAACTATGCTCACATACAAAAAATAGCTGTGCTCACATTAATATTCATTAAAAACTAAAATACTTATACATTTTAATCAAAAATTATAGTTAGTGCAAAGTACAATAATTTATAACTAATTATTTATCTATAAACCAATTAAACACAGATATTAAACATCCATGTAACCAATCTTTACATAAAAAACCTCATAAAAGAAAATTTTCACATAAAAAACACACATATAGAAATCATTTAAGAGACCAGGTAACCCAGAGATGTAATAGTTCCAGTGTTCAAATTCAACCCATGTGGTTCTAAGGTCTTGAATTTAAAAATAAAAAAACTCTCCTTTTGTTTCCTCTCCCTTGTAGAAGAAAATCCTTCCTGAAGAATCACTACTTTTAAATCATCAATTGAATGATTCAGTAAGTTAAAATGTTTTGAAACCAGTCTATCTTTATTCTTATGCAAAATGTCAAATCTATGATTAGTCATTCTGACATGTAAACTATTTGCTGACTCACCTATATACTGGTTTAAACATCTACTACACTCTATCAAATATATCAAATTAACACTTTTACATGTAACATAATTAGGAATATACCATTTGAAATTACAATTCTTAGTACTAAAGACCACTTTTGTCACAACAATATGTTTACATGTAAAACATCTTTTATCTTTACATGGAGAACATCCTTTTTCCTGTACAGAACTACTAATAAAATTTGTTTTGACAAGTATATCTCTAAGTGATCTATGTTTTCGATATACAGCCTTAGGTGGATCAGAAAAAATAGATTTTAAATAATCTGTGGACTGTAATATGTTAAAATGTTTTGCCAATATCTGGTTAATATTAGGTAAATCTCTATTAAAAGTAAGAACCAATGGTGGAACATCTAATTGTTTTTTACTCTTTTCAGATAAAAGAAGTTTCTTTCTATCAATTAAAGAAGATCTCCTTACTGCATTATCCAACAATGTCTTAGGATACCTCATATTGAGCAATCTATTATATAAAATACTATTATTTTGTTGAAGAAATTTCTCATCATTACAAATCCTCTTCATCCTTAAAAATTGACTATAAGGAATATTAGCCTTTAAATGTTTAGGATGGTTATTATAAAAATGTAGATAGCGGTTATTATCAGTTGGTTTCCTATATACAGTAGTAGTAAGAACTCTATTAGTGTAAATAACTTCAACATCAAGAAAATGAGCAATTGATTTTGAAAAATTCATTGTGAAATTAATATGTTTATTAAAATTATTTAAATAACTTAAAAAATCATGAAGTTCAACTTCACTATGTGACCATATCATGAAAATGTCATCTATATATCTAAGCCAAGTGTGAGGTTTCAGCTTAGCATTATCAAGTATAGAGGACTCCAGTTTTGACATAAAATATTTACATAACTTGGTGCCATCTTTGTACCCATTGCAGTACCTTGTTTCTGTAAATAGTATCTAGAATCAAAAGTAAAAAAAATATTTCTTAAAACCAAATATATTAATTCAACCATAGTAGTAATAAGACCATGATCATACTCTCTATCTTGTAAAGCACATTTAATAGCCTCAACTCCATCATCATGAGGTATATTTGTGTATAATGATACAATATCCAAAGTAACCAAAAAACAATCAACTGGTAATTCAGATTTAATATTTTCTAACACACAAAGAAAATGAGTAGTATCTTTAACATAAGAATTAAATGATGGTGGAATAAATTTAATAATATTATCAACATATGCTGAAATATTTTCTGTAGGACTACCAATACTAGCTGCAATAGGTCTGCCTGGACAACCAGGTTTATGAATCTTTGGCAAAATATAAAAACTACTAGGACGAATTTTGGTTGGTACTAAAACGTTATATACATTATTATTTATAAGACCCCTAGCTCTCAGATCTTTTAAACTAAAAAGTATACCCTTGAATAATGAATTAATAGTGGTTAGTGAAATAGGCTCATAAAAAATTTTATCATCTAAAAGCTCCAGAGCTTTTTTAACATAATCATCTTTATTCATATGTGAGCATAGTTTAATTTTTCTATGTATGCACATATGTATATTTTAATTTTTAATTTTGGATTTTTTATTTTTATATTTATTTTAATTTAAATAGAATTTAAGCTTGATTAGGAGGGAATGTAGTTTTTTTTTTTGTTTTGTTTGAATTTTGTCATTGATTGGGTAGATATTCTGTGTTAGATTTTGTGACCAATCAGGGGGGTTTTGTTAAATTTTTAATCTTTTACCAAATCTGTAATTTTTGATTTTCGCCATTTTACTGTGTATTTTTTTTTTCTTTCTGATGAAAACCAGTCCTCTGGTTGAAATGAAATATAATATTATTTATTGGATTTATGTCTTTTTTTGTTTTTATATGTATTTCCTTTGGTTAGTTTGTTATATATATATATATATATATATATATATATATATATATATATATATATATATATATAACAAAAATTGTGAATAAATTTTTAAATAATTTTGCTTTTAATATTTTATTTATATTTTTAAAAATGGGTTTTAAAATATAAATTTTTCATGATGTGTTTACATCTTAAATACTTTATTTTATGGTAGAATAAACATAATATTAAGGCTTATTTTACAAATTGGGAGAACTATTATAATTATTCCCAATACAAATAATATAACACTATTTTATTAAAGAAAGATTACATATCATCATAAGTATTATAAATTTCATTTTTATTATACTTTGAAAATGGCTGGAGGTAAGGATATTCTTATTTTATTTCTTGTATTTATGTGTCATATTTATTGTAATTTTTTTTTTTTTTTTGATTTATGTTAAATAATGTTAATCTACATTTTACTTTGTAAATATGTTATTATATTATGTTATAAATCTATTGTTAAATTGTAAATAAATTTGTAAATTGCTTTTTGTTAAATTACTTTAGTCAAGTTGTGATTTATCTTCCTGTTGCTTATTGATTTTTTATTCTGCATGCATGATGTACAAAAATCAATAATTAAAAATATTATTTATTTGGCACATGTTCCATAAAGTTTTTTAGGCCTTATTTTTATTAAATTTAATTAAATAACCAAGTATATAAATATAATTGTCTTAGAAGATATGATCATTATTAATTATTTTTAAACTGATACAACACCAATGAGAAATACTTGATATTTCTGCAATATTAGATTACATTATATTTTTAAGAAAGCCACATTAAACAAGTTAAGCATGCACAATGTCTTACTTCAAATTTTATTATATTATTTTTATCATTTCTAAATATTAACAATCAAGTATATATGATACTGTGTGTCACTAAGATATTTAGATGCTTATTGTTATTATTTTATAAGAGTAGTTAAATATCATATAAAATCCCTTCTATTAAATACAGTGAATTAATTTATTTATTTATTTTGTTATAAATTTGTTAGAAATGAATCTGAGATGATGATGATGATGATGATGATGATTATTATTATTATTATTATTATTATTATTATTATTATTATTATTATTATTAGTAGTAGTAGTAGTAGTAGTAGTAGTAGTAGTAGTAGTAGTAGTAGTAGTAGTAGTAGTAGTAGTAGTATTTCTATTATTATTAGTGTTATTTTGGAGGATTGTAAAAATTTTACTGAAAAATGTTGAATAATGTTATTAATTAGTATTTTATTAAAGGACTATTAATTAGTTTATTGTTATTTCTGTAATATATTTATTAAATTATATTTTAAGATTATTAAAGATGTATTTTAAAAACATAAAAGTTCTACATGTTAGTTTGGTTATGAGAATTTGGTTGGACCATATCCTTATGCCACTGAGAGTGTATCTTTTCAGTTGTATTGTCAATGTTTAAACTAGTATACTTTGCTGGATGTCTCATGTTAGGAGATTTATAATTATATTTAGTATTTTGACAGATCCTTACTTTGTTTATAAGGGTGAGTTAGTTATAAATTAGTTTTATTAGTAAGTGAATGTATTAAGTATTATAATTTGCAACCCTATTTGTTTATTTAAAAAAAAAAAAAACAATTGTTTTGATAATTTATTATGATAAGATTTTTTAAATTTAATTAGTGAAAAATATTATTTTATAAGATATTATATCTTGAGCTTGTCTTCATGTTTTTTATTTTAGTATTCATCATTTATGCAACTTAATTATAATACATAATTGGTAGCTTATTTAGCCGGATTTTCTTGTTTAACCTTTTATAATCCAATATCGTTTAATTATTTTTTTAAATATATGGGTTTATATATGTATATATTGTGATATATGTCTGGGTAAGCTAAAGAAAAGAGGGGAGGGAATTTCACTTTTATTACATTTAAATATTATATTCTTTAATATTGTGTTTTATATTAAATTTTGATTAATGGATTTATTTATTTTATTTAATAAATGAGATATTAAGTTGAGCCTTCTTTGATAGTTTAATTTATTTACTAATCTCAGTCCACAGCAAATATCAATAATTGTTTTGTTTAACCAGTTTTTTGTATGGCATGCCATTCACTTTGGGAGTTTAAGAGTATTACTGAGGTTGAAACTGGGATCTTCTGTTAACTATAGTGGAATGACTATACATGTGTTCTGGTAAAGTATTCTTTCTCTGAATCTGCTGCATGAAATATGTGATTCAAACTTTACAAAAATGCATGCTGTACTATTGACAAATTTTGATGATCCTTTTAGAGATTGCATACCAATAGGGTGAACATTAAGTATAACTAATGATTATTAGTTTTATTTCTTCCTAAATAATTTGTTTTTTATTATCAGTGTCACTAATCTTTAAATAATATCAAATGTAGATTGGACTTATGCCATTAAACTTTAATTATGGGTTCACATGTGAGCCTGTAGTAATTAATCCAGTGTAGGTAATGAATAAGTTATGTAGGGTTATAAAGTAGAGTTTAGTAGAGAGAGAGAGTAAAATGTTTAGTTTCTTTGTACAATAAATTTTGGTGCACAATCATGTAGGACTCAAAATAATAGTTAGAGTCTAATAAAAATGTCAAAGAAATATAGGATTAGTAAAGATAAAATACTAAAAATAAATAACTTGGATAAAAATAGAATTTAATAGTTTATATTTCAATCATTTTTATACTTTTTAAAAAATATACACATGCTTATATTATATATTAAGTATGTATGTGTCGAAAATCAATTAAGTGAGTTATGGATTAAGAAAAATAGATTAGACTAAGAGAAAAATTTTACTAATATATTATACCAAGTAAGGTAACAATATGAGACATGTAGTGTCTGGTGTACTGTTCAGATATAAATATACATTAAATCAATAGTAAATGGAAAGAGAATCATATATCTTATATATATATATATATATATATATATATATATATATATATATATATATATATATATATAATTAAATCACGCATGTACTCATATTTACATTTACTAGATCATTGATTATTGTTTTTTTTTAATATTTAATCACAATATAAGCTCAATTGTAAAGGATAGAGCAAGATCAATGTGTAAGTGATAATATTCATTGCTCACACATGGAGCATGGTCAATGAAATAAAAATCAGCCAGAAATGCACGAACATCTAAAAAGTACTTATCAAACCTTAATACCAATGATAAAAAAGTTTACACAAGTTATGGATAGACATTTTCAAAATGTTAATCAACATTTATGTGAGCTTGAAGAAATATGAAAACATTTCAAAATATTATATAAAATTTAAATTCATGGAACAAAAAGAACAAAGTTTAGACATAAAAATCAAAAATGTTGAAAAAAAAGCAAAAAAGCTTATACATAAATTTGATGTAGTTGCTGATAAGAAGAAGAGCTTATATTTGAATGTTGAAAAAAATCCATTGGTATGATGAAAATTTTTAGAATGGATAAAATACTGCTCATAAATTACTATAAATTTTTTAAACAAAGCACCATATCTAAATAATAAATTGCCTAATATGGAAGAAAAATAATTTAAAAATCATAGTTGGCAAAATTAGTATAATAAGTACAAAAAGGAGAATGGAAAAAATGGAAAATTAGGTCAATTATGAAAAAAGAAAGTTTTGAATGTATAGTGCAAATCCATGAAACAATAGATTTAGAAGTAATGAAGGAGTTCAAAAATTAAAATTAATAATGTCATCATTGCAGAGCAAGTAAAAGAAGAAATAGAACTACATGGAAAATAAATAAAACATCTTAATCCAGAGAAAAATAGTTACTAATGACTATGTGAGAAATAGACATTTTTTGTCATTCCAAATGAGGACATTTTAATTAATAAAAAATACATGAAGAGAGAGAGAGAGAAAGGGAAGATTTTATCTCTGAGAAAATAAAGATCATCTTTCATTACTGACCAAGGATCAATTAAATAAACTAATAGTTTTATGAAAAATAAAATAATAATTCATCAGAATATTTAGGACATATGATTACATAAATGTCATGATATATTATATAAAAATATTTTAAATAATATATATATATATATATATAAAAATATTTTAAATAATATATATATATATATATGAAGCATCAATGATTGGATGGGATGAGTGCTTCTGTAGAAAAATTCACTTTCATTTTTTTTTACCACCAGATGAATTGTTTTCATATACACAAAGCATTAACTTGTCTAATGTATTCTCAGTTAATTATAAAAAGTTCAAACAATGCTAAAATCAAATTTACAGTTAAAACTTTTAAGAATGTTAAGAGGATTTGGAAGATAAACATACATTGATAAAGTATAATCTAGATTTAAACTATTCACAGTCTGATTAGAATGAGCATTTCAAAATCTTTATTTTTTGTGTGGAATTACTGTTGACTTTCGATTTTTTTTTTGCCAACAATTGAATTGTTTATACATATACAAAGAATGACCATGACTAACACATTCTTATTTAATATAAGAAGTTCAAATAATGTTAAGAACTAATTTACAATTAAAACTGTTAAGAATGTTAAAAGGATTTGGAAGATAAAAATATATTGATGATGTATTCTGTGATTTAGATATAAGAGAGTTTCAGATTTTTCAAGATGTGTGTAACACACACACACACACACACACACACACATATATATATATATATTATATTATTTTTATATATATATATATATATATTATATATATATATATATATATATATATATATATATATATATATATATATTATAACCATCACATCTGAGTTTACAGGCATTGTTGTTATGCTAATATTTTTAATATTTGTCTTTATTATGTATAACAAAAATTAAAATATATGAATATATTAAATCGTTTTACAATATTAAAAGTAAGTGTAATGATAAAATGTGTTATTATTTTATTGCTTTAAAATAAATAATATGTTTTTAAAATATAAAAAAACATTGCTATGGTAATCAACAGAAACTTTATAAATCATCTGTTTTCTAAAAAAATTGTAGGAAAAATTGTAATTCATGGTTCTTATTATATAGATGTCAATAAATTTTTGTAAACATTTTTTGTTTAATATCATGCATTTTATGGAGTAAAAATTATTCAGAATGTTTACCCTGTTGTTTCCAGTATTGTAGCTGAATATAGAACTTTAAGCAAAGATATGCCTTAAAATTAACATTGATTCAACCAATCTATTCATCATTATTCGATGCTGATAAAATTTTGACATTTACTTGCTATAAAAAAACTAGATATCTAAAGTGATTATTGCATAGAAATGTATTTTTATATATTAATCTGCAAATGTATCTATTTTAAATGCTTAGAAAAAAATTGCAATGAAAACTATCATAAAAAAATGCCTCAGAATGAACAAAAAAAAACTAAAATATTCTATTGTTAGAAGACATTACAATTTACTGATTAATGACCATATTTTAATTTATAAATAAAAATTGTATATGTGAGCTCACAAAGGCATTAAAATATATTTACTGAACATTCTATAGCCATCATCAAAGAGTTATTGCAAGGTACAAAGATTTTATCTTCTCACGAGTGATCGCTATATAATCTTCTTAATTATAAATATGTAAATATATTTTTATTATCATTATTATCTTATGATTTTATTCCTAATTAAAGTTATTATTTTGGTTAATAATTTTTCTGTTTCCTCAATTTTATCAGAACCAGACTGATTATTTATTTTGCTAATTTAATAAATTATCAGGTGGAGGGGGGGTTTGTCTATAAATATAATTGAATCTACATGGAAACTTGTATTTATGTGGGTTCAATATGATCATTGCTTGTGAATAGTACTAATATGTCAATTAAAAATAATTTGGATGTAGCTACTCTTCAATGTAATCAGCTGTCCTTTAGTTATCTTAATCTAATCTAGAAAAAAATAATTTCTTGAATATTGGCATTTTATTTTATGATCAACTAGATTGATTGCCAATTGTTAAAGATTGGTTGCAATTACATTTAGGGACCTCAGTCCAAGATTCTCTTGATTAAAACCAATAGGGATTAAACCTGTTTAGATTATATATATATATTGAACCATGTTCGAATATGTTCATTTGAAACATCGGTCTCTTAGGCAGAGAAGAACATACTCGGAGAGTATGTGTGCCCAAACGATAGCTATAAAGTATATAACTAACATTACATTTCCAGGACATAGCTTCTTCTCGGCTGTTGAGTTCAACACCACGTCCAAAACACTTTTTTGTTTGTGTATAACCACTGGCGCCTGCTGCTTATTCTAAAAGAATAGACAATGCACTTTGAACAGTGGTCACTAACTCAACACCTAAATCCACGAGTAGCTCAGTTGTTTGTAATCACTAATAGATTATACTTAATTAGTGGTTAAAAGACTTGATAAAGGAATTGTAAAAGGAATTTATAAAAGGAGATTGATAAAAGAATTGATAAAAAGGAATTGATAAAAAGAATTGACCGACAAATAAAGTTTAATTTTAAAGATAATTTATTAACTAACATTTATTTACTAAATTTAAACATTTTATAATTCTAATAAAACACACGCATATTTTAAATTAACATTTCTAAATAGTTTAAATATTCCTATAGATTTAATAACAGAACACTCTAATTTAACTAATAAATATTGATATAATGATCATGCACATATTAACTCATGTACACACATAATAATAATAAAGGATTACATAGCATTTGAAATTTAATCACACATATCAATAGTTCATTTATGTATGATATAGAGTTCATATAATTAGACTCTTGCAAGATTTGTACGAATTAATGCAATGCAATGGCTATTACAGTATAAACGAAATAAGCAAATGTTTTACCTAGGCTTTTGAATGTAGACGTAAAATTTTGTTCTCTTTGGTGGCTGCTTTCGGTGAGGATATTTCCATTATGAATGCTTACCAGCCGGCTGGGACTTTTCCTTGATGAATTTCCTGATTTTCATGATTATTACTATTGGAGACAATTAAATACTGACAGAGATTTTCTAAGTTGTTACGTTGACATTATTTCATGGGCAGATCTTGCTGTTTTCATTGGACTTTTTAGGCTGTGGAGAGGTGTGAATTTCCAAAATCTTCTCAACACTGCATTTTGTTTCTGAACTGACTCAATTAATTTCTGAACAGCACTACTCAATTACTTTGTGAACTGATCCCTGTCTGATAAAAAAAATCTATTTATATCTGTGACGTGTTGTCTTCGTAATATCTCCTGCAAAGATCTGTTGTCAAATTCCAGTGATAATCATTTGATTAACGTGTTTTGGAAGATTGCTTAATTAGTAATAGCCATGCAATAAAATGTGTTGTTTTATTTTATTAATAGCCATTGCCGTGTTTTTAATGATAATCTTCTTATATTTTGCATACATTTTATTTATTTACAAATTGCACATATATTTTTAATACAATTTACTATTTAGTTTTAACATTATTTTTTCTTTAATTAAACTTGAATGAAAAGAGATTTGTATGTTTCAACTTTTTAAATTATATTTTTACGAATACTAATAAAAACTCTTTTCTTCCTTTTATAACCCTTAGTTTAATATCTCAAACCAAGACTCCCCTCCCCCCTTTTGATTAATTAATTGTAGCTTTTTATTTCAAAACTAACGCTAGAAAACTATTTGATTTTTATCTTTTTCAAAAACAAACTGAATAAACTCTTCAACATTTAATTTTATGTTTTTCTTTAATGAAAGATTATTTTAATAATATAATTTTAGATAAAATTATATGTGCCTATATCAATATAGGTACATTACATCACCCTTTCTTTTGAGAGTAAAATGTGTCATTTTTGACCATTTTATCTCTGACAACATTAAATCTTAATTTATTATTCTTTTTAAGTTTGCTTTTTGGTATCTTTTCCTTTTCCATGCTAAGGGCAATCTCCAATTATGCTTTTCTACCTTCTATGCTGGTAACATTGCTTACAATGTTCATCCTGGATAATGACCACGAGGACAAACTAAATTTGTGGCACAGGGATCTTTTATAAATGAAGCTTCGGCTGCCGATTCTCTTGATCGGACTTTGACTAAGAAAAGGTGCCTGCAAATGGCAGGAATTTCAACTGTCCATTTCCGACTTACACTTTGGAAAATGAGGTACGAGATATGGGGATTCTCCCCTGAAAAGTCACTTACGGGTTACTGTGGTTGTTGCCAGTGTGCTTTTTAAAAGAGGAATGATCCTGGCCAATCCGTTGCAGGTACTAGAATTTATCCAGTCGAGAGCTTTAAACTTAATCCTTATCTAACTTATTTCAATACTACCCTCATCCCTTTAGATTTGAACCCTTATACACTCTTAATACAACTTAGATTGACTTTCATTTATATTATTTTAACCTTTCAATATTATTTTTAACTACACATGAACATTACTTTAACATATTTATTTGTATTAATCTAATCTTACACTATTATTTCAAACCACTACAAACATTATTTATTTACACTAATCTTATAATATTATCTTTAAACTATCACGGACATCAATTTACATATTTATTTATATTACAATATTACTTTAACCCATTACTTTAACTTATATATTAACATGTGTGTACTCTGAGAAAAAAACTATTTTACTTTATTATGATTCATTCATTATTATTATTTACTACAGATATATTATACTTATTTGCTTAACTTGATTTCTTTTTGCTTATTTCCATTATCTTATTTATTTATTTCAACCTACAACTCTACTTTTACATCATTACTTTGACCCATTTATTTAACTTGATTTTATTGATTTTTTTATTTATTTGATCTGTTTATTTATGAGCATTTCCTTAATTAATATGTGTGTGGAGAAAAAAAATCTTTTATTTTGCAAAGCCTACGTTATTATTATTACTTGCAACATTTCATTTATTATTATTCATTCATTTTTAAATTTATTGTCTTAAGTTTTATATAGAAGTTTCAGATTTAATTTATTAGATTTATTTACTTTAGAATAATCATATTTGTGCTCATTGTCCATTTTCGGTCCTTTTTGTTTATTTCCTTTACTATTCCGCCTGTTTACTAACTCTTAAACTATGTCCGGCGGCTCCTTTTTTCTTTCTACTAATTTTATAATATAAATCATACTCCATATTCTCACTTCTATTTCTTGATTAAAATGTATTTTATCTCTTTCTCTTTCCGTTACAGACCTCCATATTTTTCCTAATCATGAATATTTTTTCCTATGCTTCCTCTTTGTTTTAAATCTACGTCTACAGCAAATGCGAACGTTTAATTTAACCTTTTTAAATTTTTGTAAAAACTTTTCTACACTATCTACTACCTTGAACTTATGTTTGTCTACTTTATTTATCTTAACGCTATCTGATTCTAATTCAATTTCTATGCCTTTTATCACCTCAACTTCCTTTTCAACTTCCTGACCTTCTTTAATTAAATCTAACTCCATAACATCTTGGTTCTTCTCTACCTTTACCATTATCTCACATCTTATTTCTCTTCTGCTCTGAGTTCTTTAATTTCTGTTTTAACCTGACTTATTTCTGCCTTCAATTCTGCTTTGAGTTCTTCTTTGAGCTCTTGTTGGATTTGCTCAAATTTCTGACACAATTCTTGTTGACTTTGTTTAATTTCTTGACGCATTTCTTCCATCATATTCATCATCATTTTCATCATCATTCGCGTCTCAGATACTTCTTCTTTCTCCTTTTCTACTAACTGAGAATTTTAAAAATATATTGGCCTTTCTTTTGGATCCATTTTCAAAAATTTCAATTTCAAAGTACTAGCGCTTATGTTAAACTAAATTTAAATACGACTTATTTATTTATTTTTTCTTACTAAGACGGAAACTCACGGTAACTCCACCCTTTTAGTCCTTTTCTCTACCTGATCTTAATGCTTTAACTCTGCCCATAACATCTAATTGACTCTGATTTGATAGCATATATGTCAAAATCTCTTTTCATTTCGAAAAAAAAAAGTTTTCGGTCAATTCTTTTTTTTTAAATTAAAGCACTTTTACATATGTAATTTAACTTTTTTATAAAACAAAATTTTCAAACAAGAAACAAAGTATTTCATTACTATTGTTTCTTAGGTTAAGCCCCACAGTTGGGTATAGCCATTTGATCCAAGTTCGAATGTGTACATTCGAATCACCGGTCTCTTAGGCAGAAAAGAACATACTCGGAGAGTATGTATGCCCAAATGATAGCTATAAAGTATATAACTAATGTTACATTTCCAGGACATAGCTTCTTCTCAGCTGTTGAGTTGAACACCACGTCCAAAGCACTTTTTTGTTTGTGTATAACCATCGGCACCAGCTTCTTATTCTAAAAGAATACTAAAAGAATAGACAATGCACTTTGAACAGTGGCCACTAACTCAACACATAAATCCACGACTAGCACAGTTGTTTGTAATCACTAATAGATTATACTTAATTAGTGGTTAAAAGACTTGATAAAGGAATTGTAAAAGGAATTTATAAAAGGAGATTGATAAAAGAATTGATAAAAAGGAATTGATAAAAAGAATTGACCGACAAATAAAGTTTAATTTTAAAGATAATTTATTAACTAACATTTATTTACTAAATTTAAACATTTTATAATTCTAATAAAACACACGCATATTTTAAATTAACATTTCTAAATAGTTTAAATATTCCTATAGATTTAATAACAGAACACTTTAATTTAACTAATAAATATTGATATAATGATCATGCACATATTAACTCATGTACACACATAATAATAATAAAGGATTACATAGCGTTTGAAATTAATTCACACATATCAATAGTTCATTTATGTATGATATAGTGTTCATATAATTAGACTCTTGAAAGATTCGTACGAATTATTGCAATGCAATGGCTATTACAGTATAAACGAAATAAGCAAATGTTTTACCTAGGCTTTTGAATGTAGATGTAAAATTTTGTTCTCTTTGGTGGCTGCTTTCAGTGAGGATATTTCCATTATGAATGCTTACCAGCCGGCTGGGACTTTTCCTTGATGAGTTTCTTGATTTTCATGATTATTACTATTGGAGACAATTAAATACTGACAGAGATTTTCTAAGTTGTTACGTTGACATTATTTCACGGGCAGATCTTGCTGTTTTCATCGGACTTTTTAGGCTGTGGAGAGGTGTAAATTTCCAAAATCTTCTCAACACTGCATTTTGTTTCTGAACTGACTCAATTAATTTCTGAACAGCACTACTCAATTACTTTGTGTACTGATCCCTGTCTGATAAAAAAAAATCTATTTATATCTGTGACGTGTTGTCTTTGTAATATCTCCTGCAAAGATCTGTTGTCAAATTCCAGTGATAATCACTTGATAAACATGTTTTGGAAGATTGCTTAATTAGTAATAGCCATGCAATAAAATGTGTTGTTTTATTTTATTAATAGCCATTGCCGTGTTTTTAATGATAATCTTCTTTTATTTTGCATACATTTTATTTATTTACAAATCGCACATATATATGCACATATATTTTTAATACAATTTACTATTTAGTTTTAACATTATTTTTTCTTTAATTAAACTTGAATGAAAAGAGATTTGTATGTTTCAACTTTTTAAATTATATTTTTACAAATACTAATAAAAACTCTTTTCTTCCTTTTATAACCCTTAGTTTAATTTCTCAAACCAAGACTCCCCTCCCCCTTTTGATTAATTAATTGTAGCTTTTTATTTCAAAACTAACGCTAGAAAACTTTGATTTTTATCTTTTTCAAAAACAAACTGAATAAACTCTTCAACATTTAATTTTATGTTTTTCTTTAACCTTTTAACCGCTAATTATATTATTGGTTGTATGAGGTAAAAATCAAATCTTTTAATTGGCCAACTCACAAACTGAAGACAAAGCCTATTGTTAAAACATATTCGCCTATAATATTAAATTCAACTCAGATACATTTATAAAAAGTATATTACTAATTTTTCAGGTTATGAAGAGAACAAAAGTTCTTTCAAAAATAAATTGCTATTTATTTATTCTAAAATATTCAATTTCGGCAACATAAAAGCTATAATATAAACAAAAAGGTCGACTTTTACGTTATAGAAAAGTAAATATTTCTTTTTATTAAATCTTTAATATTTTTACTAAAATCTTCAATATTTTTCGAAAATAATTTTGTTTTTTTAGTATTCTCTCTGAAAATCATTTGTAATTACTGAATATATACTTAGTATTCTTTTAAATTATATTCGAAATGAAAATCTCAGTGTTTTTTTTTATTTTCTATGATCAGGTGGTTTCTTTGTTCTTTCCAGTCAATCAGAATGTCTTTTTCAGCTGAGAGCTCACTAAGAACCAATTACAACCAATGTTCTTTCTTTGTTTAGGTTTAAATGCGTTTTTTTTTTTATTTTTTACTTGTAAAATAATTCAGAAGAGGGCACCATCTTACAGAACTTTTAAAAACCTATTCAAAACCTATCAAATGAATTTTTTAGCATAAGAACTGGCAGAGTTAGAGTGACGTCAGATGTCTACGAGGAGCTTCGTAAGAGGCGGGAAAAAGGATAATGAAAGATTATTTTAATAATATAATTTTATATAAAATTATATGTGCCTATATCAATATAGGTACATATATATATATTATATATATATATATATATATATATATATATATATATATATATATATATATATATATATATATATATATATATATATATATATTGAACCAACCACCTCTTCTGCAATGATCACCTACCACTTCAAATTACTAATTAAATACAGGAAACAACAACAACCATCAACAAATAAAAATATTAACTAATATTTTATTATATTTTGTCCTCCTAAACTTCCCTTCCAGAAAGTGGTTGGTTTTCAGGTAAAATGTCAACTATTATTAATAGCGAACTATCAATAAAATTCAACACTTGACTACCAAATATACACCGATCAAATAAACATTTTAGTTTTATTTTTTAAAGAAGAAAGAAAAATTCCTTAGGCACCAGCTAATTACATTAGAATTAGCATGTCTGTCTGATCAGCATAATTTGGTACCTGAAAAATCCTGCTAGCTCAATCAGTTTCCAACCACCACTAATAGACAAATAAAAGGTATCTTAAATGCCCACTCTTAGCTACTACTACTTTTTTAAAAAAAAAACTAAAATAATTTCCCCAAAACATTCAAAATAATACTTCAATCCTTTAAAACTAATAATAACATTATACTGAATGCCAAAACATTTATAGATTTAACTTAGCAAATCTTTTCTGAAATACTATTATTAATGATTAGATTTTCCCTCCTACTTTTATTAAGAAAATAAATATTTATACTTACCTGCATGTATCAAAATAAACATAAATATTTAAAGAAAAATAATTTTAGTTGTTTTTTTTGTTATTTAAAATAAATTAATCATTTTATCTTATAATGAAACAAACACATTTCTTTTTTAAAGATTAAAATAAAGCATTTTAATATATTACTATTATACACGTTACATCATATTTCATTTCTTTTTTTTAAGTTTAAATAAATCAAATCACCCATACGTGCATGCCATTGTTTCAAAAATATTATTTAATAGAAACTGCTTTTACTTATTTTATTATTGCAAATATTATCTTTTGAAATTTAAAGTTTATTCTTCTTTTTTAAGTTTAATTCATAAAGTTGAAAGTTCTTTTAATAAAATCTATCTTTTATTTTAAAAAGAAATCAGGAATGTTAAGATATCAAAGTCAAATAATTACCTAGGATTTTTAAATATGATGGAAACATCATAAAGGGATTATTTTTTAACTCATCAATGACTGGTAAAATAACTCTTCCATAAATCCTGAGATATGGTATGATTTTCATGGCTGTTTTGGTATACCTGCACTCCACTGTCCATTTAGTCTATTTAAACATGATCACTTTGCAAACTAATTGCAGATCTTAGATGTATAGAAAGCGTCGGTCGACTGCAAACACGTTGATATTAACAATGCAACATTTTGTAGAGATATTACTTCAAGAAATATATTAAAAATGAGAAAGTCAGACCAAGAATAAAAAAATGTTGAGCTATTTATACTGTTTTAAACAATGGAAAACTTTATTTAGCAGCAGTGTCTGTCTCGTGAAATAAAATCAGCTTCTGCTTCTATTTTTATTAAAAAATTACATACACACATGCACATATATTTAATTATTTTATTATAAGATAAAACAAAATCTCTATTATTTTATTATAAATTCATTTAAAGAATATTAAATCATTTTTATTACTAGACTTTTTTCTTCTTTTAAACACAAAAAAATCTTATTATTTTAAACAGCATTTAAAGTTTATTTTATTTAATACAAATTCCCACTCCCCCCTGCTCTTTAGTTTTTACATTTTATTCTCTTAATTTTAAATTTTTATATTTTAAAACATGGTACTTATATAATCAGTCAAAGTGTTAAAAGTTAGTTTTAGAATAATGACTTAAAATTAAATAAGCTCATGTATTATAAATAAAAATTAGATTTAATATTTGTGTTATAAATTATTTATTAAAAATGTAATATTTTGTGATAAAAAATGTGTTTAATTTATTACAGCTTCAATAGTATCAAAATTATTATTCCAAATTCTATTATTATATTACTATTTTTTAATATATTTTTTATAATTGGATAATTATTTCTGTTTTCAGACATTAATTAAAAATTGCTACTTATTTTCTGGTTTTTAAAAAAGTCATGGGTCAAACAGATACTTATACTTTGTGCTAACAAGATTTTTAAATAATGTTTCATTATTACTTTAGAATTGTTCTAAAAATTGAAGACATTTGTGTCATAAAATAAAAATAAATGTTAGGAAAATTATTTATTTGGTTATTTTGAAACAAATGTAGTTAATAAAGTTAAGTTTTAAAAATATATAAATTAAAGTTAAATATTGGATAAATTACTAAATTATTATTTTTAAAATGTTATTTTAAAAGTGCTTAGTTTAAATAAATGTATAAAATTAATTTAGAATTAAATAATATAATATTTAATGAGTCATAGGTTTTATTTCTAAATTTTCTTAATTACAAAGGCTTGACTACTATGTAAATTAGATCCCAAGTTGAAGAGTAAATAGCCAATCAAATTGTCAGTTCAATTTAGTATAAAAAGTAAATGCTCTCATTTTTCTGGTATGTTTTTTTAACTTAATAATTGCTTAAAAACTTTGTTAACTTAATATTATTATTATTATTATTATTATTATTATTATTATTATTATTATTATTATTATTATTATTATTATTATTATTATTATTATTATTATTATTATTATTATTATTATTATTATTATTATTATTATTATTATTATTATTATTATTATTATTATTATTATTATTATATTAACATCAAAGTATTGCTTAGTTTACTGCTTAAAAGTATTGTTTTAAAAGAAAGGATTTAAAGGATTATAAGTTTACTAAGCTAAAACCATGCATTATTAAACTAATAAATTCTCTATCAACTGTTTTATTGAAGCTTAATCCAACTTCATCGTAACTATGGATTTAATACCAGAAGTAAGAATATATTCAAAAGAATTAAAGATGGAAGTACACATACCAAAGTAGATACAATTTTAAAAATATCAAGAGAAGAGTTATGTCATTATTTATTTTTAATATTTTGGACATTAGCAAAAACGTTAAGCAGAAATATTCTTCAAAAATTAGGTATTTTTAATGCATTATATCTCAAGAATGGATAACCATATTTGAAGAGCAATATGCTATATGGAAAACAAATAATTTTTAAAATTTTAAAAAGTATATTTAAAAAAAAGAAGTTGCAGTAAATATTTAAAAAGAAATATTGTATTTAAAAGTTTATTATGAACTTTTTTTGAAAATGATTATAAAGAATATTTTTTATATGACAAGTCATTTTTTTTTTTTTTGTTTTTTTTTAAAAAAGAAAAAACCATACTCATTTAATAATGTAAAAACCGATTTTGGAAAATTATTCATCAGGAAAAGAAATACATGGGTAATTAAAAAATTATCCTGACTGAAATATAACATTATAAATGACTTTATTGAGAATATGATAAATGATATTTTTAAGAAAATATAAAATACATATTTTTTGTAAAAAATACCATGGAATTATATAGCCGTCACAGATGCATCTGAACCTATATAATGCAAGTGAATGGAAAAAACTTGAGATTATTTTAAAATCTTTCCAATTGATATCACATTCAATAGTTGTTATCCTAAAAGCTATAGACAATTAACTTTAATTTTTATAAACTTTCATAAAAGAATTAATAATTATTGTTCAAATAATTTTGGATACAAAAGTCGATTTCACTTTTCATTTTCACTTTTTTTTATTATTCGTGAGCAACCACACTGGGAAAAAAAACTTTTTGTTCTAAAGCATTGGACAGTGGTTGTCTTAGAAACAAACGTCAGGAAGAAAACTTCTATGAAGAACTTCTAATAAAGAAACATTAGAAGAAAAGGAAAAAAAACATTTAATTTGAACTTTATGGTGAGTTGGAGTTTTCATAACTATAGTTTAAATATTTATCAATCTAACATAATTAATATTATAAGGAATTAATTTAATTCTTTGTAAAGTTTTTTTTTTAATTTTATAAACATTTATTTCAGTGATGTAGTAATTCTGAATGTGTGTTATTATTATTTAAAATGTTTTTATATGAAATATTTTGGAGTAGTAAATGTCTTAGAGTAACCAACAAGCGAATTGTCACAAGATAAATTTGTAAAATATATTAATTATATATGATGTATATTTTATTGTTTTTTTTAGAATTGCTTGGAATATTTTATAGTATTACCTTATCATATGAACGTATGAACATGTGTGCATGCGTTAA
>JAQFVV010000061.1:290000-465000 GCA_028023455.1 Epiperipatus broadwayi | reverse complement strand
GCTTAAAAATTTGAATATCTTGACTGTGATAATCCTGATAAAGAGAACAATTTTCTCTACACATAAAGTATTCTCTGATTTTTCTTACTTTTTTATCTATTACCAGAAATAATACACCATCAAACAGTTTTCAGTAGTCATAATGTCATATATTTTTATATCACATCCATATGTGATATATTTTTTATATCACATGTATTAACACATATCTTAATTAATGTAATAAGAAATAAATAATCATAACTTCTAAATATCTGTAATTGCAAGTCAGGAGTAACTACATCCTGAGGAGTTATGTAGTGTTAAAAACTAATAAAAAAATAAATCATAATGCTACTTAACTCCACCAGAGATAGTTACTTCCATCTTGCTGGGTTTGGAAAAAGATAAGGGAGATTTAAATATAAAGGCTGTAGAGTTGACAAAGATTATGTTGTGGAAATGGGATGGAGCAGAATATGGGAAAAAATAGACTAGGGAATGTAAAATTAAGTAGCTAACAAGTTTTTCTTGGTATAATTGCTGATGGATTCTTGACTTCATTTAAGGAGTAGCTACAGGACATCACATCACATAACAAAGGGTAAAGAATGGAAAGGGAAGGTAAAGTGGCTAACAGGTTTCTCTGGCATAGTTGCTAAGAGATTTTTTACTCCATATAAGGAGAAGTCACATTGCATCACATCACAAATATTTAGAAGTTATGATTATTTATTTATTATTATACTTATAAAAATTAATATTTCACTTAATGTTTAAAGGTTGTTAAAAGTAAGTCTCATTTTTCATCCTTTGAATATATTAATGGTATCTGGTGAATATTTAATCTATGCAAAAATTAAAACAATAATCAAAATTTTATATGTAATTTAAAAACCAATTCAAAAAACAAGTTTATATAGCAACAGAGCCCAAAGATAGAATGTTATCATTCTATCTTTTCATTGATTTTTGATGTTACATAAATTATGATGCTACATAACCCCACAAAATTAATATATAAATTATCATTATTGATGAAACTATAATGTTCTTAATTATCACTTATGGTGATTAATAAAATATATAAGCTAAATAGCAAGTATATAATTATTTACTCACACATATATAATAAATAACATTAAATAAATTTAATACCAACAAATGTTCCATATTATATTAATAAAACTTTTTGAAATAAAATCAAATTAATAATTGGGTTATTATTATTGTTATTATTACTTTTATTTACATAAGAAAATCTTAGCAAATCATAGATGTAAATTTAAATTTTCTCATTATATAACATATAATAATAGTCTTTGTTATTATGATTGCATAATTATATTAACATGAAATATATTAATGAGATAAAAATAACTGTGAACAGTTTTAATTAATGCCACTGTTGCAAATTTGAAGTTATAATTCTAATATGATAAGTATTTCCATATGTTATATTTTAAGAATAATAATAGAAATGACACAAGCACTATGTTAAAAGGTTTAAATATATTCCATATTAAATAAATTATTACACATGAAGGCTGCTTTCATTTAAATTTCATTATTTATAGTAATTTTATTGAAACAGATTAGTTTAATATGAAGCATTATTAAATATCATATAAATATTTTTGATTAAGTTAAGATTTAATTTATGTAGAAAAAATGGCTGTCTGTACATGAAGAGAATATGTGCAAGTTAAAGCAGATGTTAATTTATGTCAAAAATAGAATGATTAAATATTATATAGACTATTGTTAAAATAATTAAGAAGGATTGCTGAAAAAGATTGAACTAGGCATGACGATTTAACTATTGCTTTAGATTCAAGAACAAATAGAGCTTTGTAAATATCAAATGGCAGTATGATAATGGCTGAATTGAAGGCCCTTTTTCAACATCTGATTTATATTAAAATATCCATGATAAATAATGATCTTAATAATGGTAAAATAAAAAGCATATGATAGGATTGAGACCATCATTAAAAAAATATAAAAAATAAAAAATTAAAATACTTGCTATAGAGTTAAACAGAAAAGTGCATTAGAAATAAGAAGAAAAAATATTTCTGTGAAGAAATACCTATTGTAAGAATGAATTTGTCATTTAAAATCATAAGAAGTGTATTTACTTCTAGAAAGTTCAAGGTGATAATAAAAAAATGTCATTTAGAGTATGTATTGATTCAAAACAAGCTTAAAACAATTACTAACAGTCTTGTGCTGTTTCTGGACATAATATTGATTCAGGTAATATTGTACTAATGACAGAATTGCTATTATCTTTTAAAAGTAAGAGTAACTAAAACAATAAAAGAAATAGTAATTCTTATATTAAAGTTGTTTATTAAGAAATGAAAGAAATAGAGGAATAATCATTAAGGTACATTTGATTTAGCATTCAATAAGCTAAACATATTTCATTGAAAAATTAAGGTCATTATAATTGAAGTATTGATTAATGCTAGAAGTAACTAATTGTTAAGAACAAAAGTAAATATATTAAAAGAATGAAAAATATATAAAGGCAATTTATATGACTAAAATAATAAGCACTTGTCTAGTTTAATTGAACATAAATTTATGTCACTAGAATGAAATAGCTTAAGCAGTATTTGAAATATAATTTATGATATAGAGTATTATCAATATACTTCTAAAGTAGTTATATTTTTTATTACAGTAAAAGTCTAACTCAGTAAACTGAAAACTTGAAAATATTGTACTAAAATTTAAAATTTGATAAAATATTGTTATTATTTTAAATTGATACATTTTTAATATGCCATGCATATTTTGTTTTTTATTTTTCTGAAAAAGAGGTTTTCACTTAGAAAAGCTGTAGATTAAAGATATATTTATTATAAGGTATATAAAATAAAAATGATTATTATTTATATTATTGGAGTTAAAAAAACATTTGTAGAATGAATTATATTATTTTGTTAAAGTTATTAAAAAAGAAAGATATAGAGTGGGAAAAAATATGTTTACTAAAAATAATGTTTGAGAAGAAGTATTTATTTTATTAAATGGTTTTCTAATCAAAAAGTAGATTGAGATTATGGTTAAAACAGGAAATATAACAATATTCTATTACACATGAAATAATATATTATGTTCTATTTCAATTTTAATATATTTAAATGGATTAATAATTTTTGCTTAATAATGATGTATTGTAATTAGATAGAAAGAATTCAGTGTTAATATGCTAATAATTGCACATATTGAAGATATGCTTTATATATATATATATATATATATATATATATATATATATATATATATATATATATATATATATATATATATATATATATATATATATATATATATATATAATTGATGAAGCTTTTAAAATGTTTAAGATAGAAATAAATGAAAATAATAATAAAAGAATATAAATAGTAGGGAGTAATAGTATGTTATGAAATAGTTTAAATATATTAACTAATAGAGTCATAATATTAAAATCATAATGAAATGTAGATATCACAATAAGAGATATGAATTTGAGGGGAAATTGAATAGTTAATTTGAAAATATTTCACATATCAAAAAATGTTTGAAAGGATTTACTTAGAGAATAATGATGAAGGATATGATGAAAGAAATTTAAAAAATATGAGTAAAACAGGAAAAACAAAAATGGTTATTGATCTTAAAAAATAAAATTAGCTAAAAGTATAAGCAAGTAACAAAACAGTTTAGAAAATATATGAATTTATATAGACATGTAATTTTTCAATTAATACCGAATGAAGCTATTGATTTAAACATTGTCTTTATTTATTCAGTTCTTAGCCAGAGGAAAAAAAAAACTAACATTATATTTCTTTATCTTTTTGGGAAGATACCTAATAAGATTCAAATTACATGAAATTTATATATTGACAAACTTAGTAAATATATTTTTCTCTTAAACCCCTTCCAAATAAAATGCATAAAAAATGTTAAGTCTGCAATTTCAGATAATATATATATATATATATATATATATATATATATATATATATATATATATATATATATATATATATATATATATATATATATATATATATATATATATATATATATATATTTGCAAAACAAGATAAATGTATTAATATCAATTAGGGTAGGCCCAATATATATATATATAATTTAAGTTTGACTTACGTAAAATTAAGAGCCACATAATATTAATAAAAACAAACAAAAAATATATACACATAATAAATAAATATAAGATACATTGTCATAGATAAAGAATTAGCAATCAATAGACAAAATCCTTTAGAATTAATTATGCATGTAATAGGATATATTTCATAATTATATTAATTAATAGATTTTTTGCATGATATTAAAAGATAATAATCCCATTATAATATGCAAAGCTGTCTAAAAAGTTGTGCTATAAATATTGCAGAAAAATTTGTATTATATGAGTTTTTGAATGATAGTTTTTCTTTAGCATAATGCCTCATATATTATTGCAGAAATGAATTGCTGTTAACTTAAAAATAACCCTTTTCTCATTGAGGTCTTAAAGGAAATTAAGCAGTGTAAATACTTAATGTTACCACATGATCATTCATTTGGAAAATGAACATAAATGGACTGTCCATCATCATGTCAACCATCATGGTCAGTTTAATGTAATTTAGCCTCTGTAATTAATAACAAGAAAAATCATTTTACTTGCTTGATAATTTTAAGTACAACATGTTCAGTTTTTGAAGTAAGAAATACTAGGAATTTTCCGATTGTAGAACCTGGCAGTGATTAAATAATGCCCTTTTAATCAGTATGTACACTATATTTAATTTTCAAATATATTAGAAAAAAAGAATTGTAAATGATAAAATTGATGTGGTACTACTTTTTAAATTTAAAAAAGTTTATACATATCTAATGTACTGCTACATGTATTGACATCACAAGAAGAGTAGGATTTATTATATAAAACAAATAATAACATTGCAGATGTCACTGGTATATCAGATAGTGGCAATATTAGTTATTTTTCTTGATGCAAGATCATAAATTCACCACCAGTTCTTTTTGTTAAATCAAGTAGAGGATTTTTTATATTAATATATATTTCTGATCACAACAAAAATATTTTAAAATTGTTATGGGAGAGATCTGGATAAATTTAGTTTATGGTGACAAAAATGAGAGAGGACACAGATTGTGGAATTTTCAAAAATTCTTTCCTGGAGAATAATGCTTAAAATATGCACACAAAGGTACAAATAATATAATAGAATTAGATTATATTTTGATTAGAAGAATTATACATTTCAAGTTTAGAATGTTACTGATAAATACAAAACAAGAAGTGGCCATCGATTAGGAGAAGTAAAATACATGCAATATAAAACTAGAAATAAAAATTAAGAAAAACACTATTGACAGTTAATAGTCATAATCTTCAGAAATCTTCCACATAATTTATATTAGAACTTGCAAGTTGTTAAAACTATTAACTGATTTTGAGATGATTCAAATTTGAATGAAATTACAAAGAAGATGACTAACACACTATTCAAGAAAGATAGATGATGCAACACTTCACAATTTAATTTTATATTAAGATAAGATAATACATGAAGAATAGAACTGATATAAAATGTTTTAAAAATGATCTAGTAAGAAGAAATGAATATGTGGAATTCTGTAAAATGGTATACAATCAGTTAGTAATCATATATAAATATAATTATGACTTGAGAAAACAATCCAAAAGTATAAAACAATATATTGGAATTAAAAGAAAAGTTATTTCACTGAAAGAAAACAAGATAAAAATATTACTGCAAATAGAAAAAGAATTATAATATATATATAAGAGTTCTTCATAGAATTATGAAATAATGAAGTACAAAACGGATCAAAGTATTGCTTAAAGCTGTAATATTTTATGAATGGCAAATAAAGATAAGAGTTATACATTTAAATCTATGAAAAAAAAAAGTTCCTTAAACTAATGAATTACTGGTATCTTAAAAGAAGCAGGTAAAGAAATAGAAAAATTGTTGACAAAACTATATTTTAAATGTCTAAAAGCTAAAGATATATCCAATTGTAATTGTGATATTTAACAAAAGATAATAAAGAAGATATTAGAAATTACCGATCTTTCAATATTTTATAATTTTATATAAAACTTTTTCCAAGATAATTACTACTTGTCTATGCATGCAAACTTTAGATTATAAAAAATCAAAATAAACTGCATTTAAGTGTTTTTTTTAGCATAGTGGAAGTATTGACATATGATATATAATTGACCAATAAATATTTGTTATCATTATGCTTCAGTTTTGTAAGTATAAGCAGCATTAGATTCTGTAATTATTTTAATAGAGATTAAAGTTTTTGGACCATCATGATATAAAATCTCAATATTGTCACATTGTAAATAATAAATATGATAATGGAATAGCTATGGTTAGATAATATATCGATAATAAGAAAATTAACAATGAGAAGAGTTGTTAGAGATTAGTTCCATATTTTCAAAACTTTTTATAACACTTTTATAAAAAGAGATGTATGGATTAAAATAGAAAGCTAGTGGCAAAAAATAAATGAAAAATCTGTAAATCATCTATACTTTACCAGAAATGTAGTTGTTTTTCAAACAATACTTCAGAACTTTAGAAAATGTTGCAAGAATTATCATATGAAGGCAGTATAATAAGTCTAAAGATAATCAATTAAAATATGAATATAATGTTAAATGAATTTTCAGTGAAAATTAAGACTAATAATCAAGAATTAGAAAAAGTTAACTAAAACTATCTAGGCCACATTATTAAGGGTAAGTGAAAATATAATAGATGAATTTAGTTAAACAATTAAATTTAAAATAATACTTTTCTAGAATAACTTTAAAAAGAACATAAGTTTTTTTTTTGAAAATGAAAATTATTAATAGATATATTTTATTAGTTCTTATATATTGATCTAAGACATGGATATTTAATAAAAAATCCAATTTAAAGATTTTCATACTACAACAAAAGATAAGGAGGAAATATGTTGGCAGCAAAATAAAGTCACCAATTCTGAAATGCATGATTGAAAAAAAAAAACAAATTTTAACATTAATATCATTGGAAAAATTAAATAACTAAAATAAAGCTGGGACTAGACAAAAAGAAATGAAACATACAAATGAGACTATTTATATCATTTAAAATATTAAATGTTGAAATTAAAGCTGCAGCTAGATATTGTGCTAAAAAAGATAATAACAGATAACAACAAGTTTTAAACTATAACTCAAAATACTTGTAAAAAAACTTTGAGAGAATTTTCATGAGAGATGATTTATTTGATAAAACCTTGCTGGTATGATGTTAAAAAACAATTCTATATCAGTGAAGGTGAATTAAACTTGTAGATATCTTTATTTTGCAGTTCATTAATAATGATAGAATATGAAATATGTGTGTGTTACATTTATGTAGTTGTGATTCATATATTAGTAATAAACATTCGTAAAAAATAATTAGCATAATATCCTTTTTATAAATAAGCTTCAATCATAATAATATTTTCTATTTTTTAAAAACTATAATCTAAATAAAAATAAAGGTTTTTTTTTTGTTTAATTTTCTCAAAAAAAAAAAAAAAACATTACACATAAAATTATTCTCGAAATTGATATTTTCCTATCAATGTTAATAATTAATTAATTTCAAAATAAAAGGGCAAGCAATTATTTACAATTCAACAAATCGTTGAAAAATTGCTTATACTTTTAAACATTAACAGTAGTGCCTTTTTGAAACAGCTTAAAATATCACACAGCAGAATGCAAATGAAATAAGCGTTTTTAAACATGCTAAACCTTTCCTCTAAAAATCGAGAGGAAAAGAGAGCTAAAATTAATTCTGCAAGTTATGCTATATGTTTTTTTTCCTATTGAAATATAAAAAATTGTATTAAAAACGTTGACAGTAGTTAGTTAAATAATAAAAATGTAAACACTCAAAATGTTTTGTACAACTCAATGATTCAGTTTTCCTACTACGATACACTAACTTGAATAGTTTGAAAAATTATATATATGTTCACATCATTAAAAACAATCAATACTTAGACAATCCCAATGTCAATAATAATCAACTATTCCAGCTATTGTCTAGGAGGTTACCTTGACAACAGTTTGAAATTTTATGAATAGTTGTACATACTATGATATATATCCATCTACATCTATATGCCCAAGAATATTTGCTAATATTAAACTTCAAAACGTAGGAAATCCTCTTAGAATGATGATTAATTTTGGTGGATCATTTATGTATAAAACAGCTAAGTATATTGGTAAATTATTACAAGATATGTTGGGTTTTGGAAGATATACAATTGCATCTTATGAATTTGTTGATAGAATTAAAAATATAAAATAAATGATAATGATATGTTAGCTTCATTGGATGTAATGAAATTATATAGATCAATTGATCATCTTGAATCTGTAAATTTAATTGAAATTGAATTAATTAATATGTCTATAAATAAACATTTAATAAATTTGATTATTGAATCACTAAAATTTATAAGTTATAATATTATTGCAATATATAATGATAAGTTTTATAAAATGGGTAAAGGATGGCCAATGGGATTACTTATGGTAGCACAAATTTGTAATTTTACATTGTCAAAATATGAAGATATTATATTTAATACTTATAATTTTGAAGATATTAATATTTATACTAGATATGTTGATGATGTTTTTGTTTGTGGTCCTAAAAACATTATTGATATTCTTTATATAATCCAAATAGTTTAAACAATTTAAAATGAACTATTGAGAATGAACAAAGTGGAAAAATAAAATTTTTGGATTTACAAATATTTAGAGATGCTACTTATTTATATTATAAATTAATTTTTAAACCTATTGGAGAAAGAAGATATATTCATTTTAAATAATGTGTTCTAATGATACATAAAATGGCAAGTCTGAAATCATTTTTGCATCGCAATGATAAATTATGTAAATATAAGAGTGATAACATTTTAAATATTGAACTCTTTACTAATGAACTTTTAAAGGTTGGTTATGATAAAAACCAAATATTGTGTACAGTAAATTCATTTCATAATAAGAAGAGTGTTTGTAATGTTACTTTAGATAATAAAAAAATGGATATCTATGCCGTTTATAAATAAAATGCAATCTAAATTAATTAAGAGTATATTTAAAGAAAAATATAATATTTCATTTTGTGTTCCTCTGAATGTTAATCGATTGATTAATAATTCTAAGAGTATAATTCCTAAATTGCAAAGAAGTAATATAATTTATCAGATTTCATGTGGATGTCAGAAATTTTACATTGGTGAATTGAGATGTTCTGTGGAAATAAGATTCAAGAAGCATCAATTATTATATAACCAAATTAAAAATAACATAGTCAATTTAATACAGTTTCAGTATTCTTTGACCATAAAACATTTGTAATTATAAATTTACATTTAATAATAATGAAATAAAAATATTAATGGAAAAAAGAAATCATAAAAAAAAAAATTAAAGAGGCAATATTAATTGATAAATATAAGAATGATGTTATTAATAGGCAAGTTGTGAATATGACCATACACAGCTTATGGAAATATATGTAACATTAAGTTTGAAAATTTGAAATTCAGTTAAAACTGATGAGGATTACCACGTAATTAAAAGCACTACAAAATAATTTAAACTATAATATTGTATTTACCGTTAATATCATTAATATATATATTGGGATGGGATGTCAAGGTAAACCTGGGATGATGGAAACTCATCATCATGAATGATCTATCAAAATGCATCAATACAATAAATCAGAATAAAATCAACAGTCCATCCCATGACTGGATTTGAACAATAAAAAATATAACTCAACAGTCAACTTTGTGACTAGATTGGAAATGGGTCTTCTGTAGACCAGGCTAACTATTGAGCCTTTGCCACCTTGGGCAATTATTTAAGCATAACTTAGATATACCAATTAAGTGCTCATCCATCAGAATACATAAAAATCAAATAATAATGCTGGGATAAAAAATTATGCTGATCATCATCAATGCTCAGGCCATTTACACTGGACAACTATAAATTTAACTTCTAATGAGACTAAATTAAAATAAAATATAGTGCATGGGCTTTAAAGAATATAATCTTATGTGCCAACCAGAATGATGATTGATCATTGCCCATTGCCCTGAATCACTAAATACACATCCCCATTCATATATTTATCCCATGCATGAATCTATCTTAGAGAACATAAGCTCTATTACTATATGTAACCAAGAGATGATGCAAACAATTTTTAACAATTAAATAAGTTTATTAAAAGCAAAAAAATAAATGATATTTCAGGTCTTATTGGATAACATTTCTGATTTTGAATAATACACAATAATAAAAGTCATGACACTGTAATTTACAAGGTTACTACAAAATTCAAGTTATTACATTAATTGCATTATTTTAATGGGTATCTATAAACTTATACATATATCCATACACAGATATGCATTTTATAATATATGATGAAACATTTTAATTAAACATAAAATAATTATTAAAAATGATTAAATTTTACATATGTATTATAATTCACAAGCATTGGTATTTGCAATACAATTAACAGATATACACACACTTACATGTGTGTTTATGAAATTTCTGAACATATTTGACTTGCTACAAAATAATTATCAAAATCTTAAGCCATAGAACTCAATAATGATTAAAGTTTCAGTTAAATGATATACATTTTACATAGTAGGTTTACTGAATCATATATATATATTATATATGATTCATTAATATATGTCACATCTGTGGAAATTATATATATATATATATATATATATATATAATTTCCACAGATGTGACATATATTAATTTATCGACATAACATTAGTATTTATCACAATAAAATTATTACAGATTTTTCTTGCAATTTAAGTCTCTTTGCTGAATAGTCTTTTTTCCTTAAAATAAACACTATCAAATTTTTGATAGATGATTGTTGATTGATTTAAAGTGTCTTTCACATTTTTTTTGTTTTAATAAATGAAAGATAAAATCATTTTATACAATTAAGAAAATATAAATTACAAAATATCTTTCTGCTTGATTAGTTAATGCTGATGAAGTAGGCAAGGTGAGATAGAAAAAGAGAATATGTGAACTGCAGCTCCTTATGCCATGATAAGTAGAGAGCCAAGCATGGACTATAAGTACACAATGCCCCATGACATTGTGAGAAAATACCTCATCTTTAAGCACTACCTCTTTTGTAACTAGAGAGATCATCCACGAGGAGTATCTAGAGAAAAATATCAGGCACTGAGCCAGCCCTGCTCATCTTCTGTGAGTCTTGGGGGCATATACATGTTGTCTATCCATGAGACCATGGCCTATTCATGGGGACAATATATGCTGCTGGGCTATTCAAGGAGTTCAATCTAGGTCTGGATAGTGCTGAGCCTTAATTTTGGAGCATCATGAACACCCTGCAATCATGCAGCCCCACTCAACTATACACTGACCACAAACATGAAAAACACAAGTTCACTCATCACTTTCAAAATGTCATTTTACTAAAGAGATTATTTAATTTTTTGTTATTATATATAACTATACTCACTGCAGTTGTATATATGTTTGTCTGTGCTGCTCTGCCTTTAGATACATCAGCATATATATAATAATTTATTCAGCAAGATTGGGGGTTTCCTGGACAAGCTGGAATATTTTTCTTAGTAAGTTTGGTTTTAGTAATTGTCATCATCAGGAAATATTAATCCATGTAAAATGTTGGTCTGTTGTTGGTCTCTTTCTGTCTAGGATTATTCCAGGCAAGAAGTTGTTTTAGTTTGACAGATTTCAGGCAAGCAACTGACTTCTCCACATTTAGGTCTTTGAATCTTAGCCCAAAGAAGTGGGTCATTTTCTTCATGTAAATTCAAACTCCTGTGAATAAAAATAGCAGTTTCTCAATCTATTGTCCTGCCTTCAGCTATATCAGTTCATGGTAGCTATTCTACCAATTCTCTGCTACAGCCAACAATAAACTGCAGCTATCTATTTTTGTCAGATAATTGCTGCCATTTACTCAAAAAATTTTAGTAGCCAAGCTGTTTATTTCAGCTCTTACAAAACTACAATACAGAGTATTTTCTTCAAAAATCACTATCCAGACTGTAGCTGATATTTTTATCAGCCCTTTTATATCAAATCATCTGAGGTGATAACAACATCTTGATTGAAAACTGAGTTTTATTTTTATCTCTCCAATCTCTTGGAATATACTGTAACGAGCATAGACGTTCTTTACATTGTTTTTTTTTTTTTTTAAATTTATTAAACATGAAAGTAAATTAAAAAGTTCGCATTTAAAAATTTTCTTTAAGAATTAAAAATTGAAATTAAATATCATCTTAAACTCTTATATATTAATTAAATCGCACAGATAATGAAAAATTATTAAAATAAAACTTTATTAAAGAAAAAGTATTTTAAAACTAAATTTTAAAAAGATTTGGAGATGAAATTATATCTTTAAATTTATCTTTAAATATATTTTTGATTTGGAAAACAGGTTAATTAATCAGAAATGGAAATGATTGTTAATTAGTTAAATGTAGACCAGCCTTCGGCATTTAAATGTAAAAACACTAGTCAGTTAGGAAAACAATAGAAACTGTTAGCAAATAAGAAGAAATCCCTATGGAATCGAACTGCAGCGAAAGGACCATCGCATCGGTGACGTAATGTAAATTCAATCCTTCACATTAATATAAAAGGAAAATTTGGAAATTATTAATCAGTGACTGGAAATTGATTATTATGATGTGACTATATGTAGTAGTACGGAGTTGGAGGAATTGACAGATGCACGGTCAATTCTTTCAGCTGTTAAAGAAAGGAGAAATGAACTATCGTTTCCTACATTGAGGACCAACTAAATTAAAAAACCTCCGAATGAATAAATAAAACATCGGCTAAATGTATACCAATATCTTCAGGACGGCGTGGGAATTCCCGTTCAAACTTACAAACGACAGATAAAGATGAACTGTTTAAAACCGTAAGAACTTTACAATTAATGAACATTAAGTTAAAAACTTTTCGTATTTAAAATAATTGCATTAGTTTCCTATCTGACTAAAGTAGTTAAAATGTTATTTGATGTATTTTTTTATTTATTTATGTAAAATCATTTCCATTTATTTATTTTTTATTCTTTAAGTTTTTATCATGATTTTTTTTGTTCTTCGTTAAATTAATTATATAAATGTTAAACTTAAGTCGGGCGTGAATGGCTGTATAGATTCGTAAAGTTATATTTGGGGAGGGTAATCTTAGGTTATTTATGTCGTTGTTAGATTGGGTCAATGGATTGGATATATTGATGTAGTTAGTAGATGTAATCGGAGATTCGCTACGGGCAGAATCGTTTATATATACGCCGCACTCACCCGTTTGCCTATGGAAGGAATTATAAGATGGAGAACGCAGTTCCTTTCTATGGAGTTTTTTTTTTATTGTTCTTCTCGTTAGATAGATGTAATATTCCTATCTGATTGAGAGTCAATGTCTTTTCTTAATTCTTTTTGTGCTGCCGTATTTCGTATTACATTGAATACATCGATGTATCAGATGGATTGATGCCAGTTTGACTGCGAATTTTAGCCTAAGGTTAAATAGGGATAGAATATTTTAATTTCAATGCAAATCTATGTAGTATTCATGCTCGACCCTAAATAAAAATGCATTAAATTTAAGTTGTTTATAGACGCTTGCATGGATTGTTTATCGGTTAACTATGTTTTGCGTTTTCATATTTGATCAAAGTATATAGACATTCGATAAATAATGATACCTTACGGTGAGTATCTAAAATGTATTTATTCGGATGTCTTTTAAGTTATTGGTGACAATGCGAGTATCTTATGATGAATACTATTGGGTTACGTAGAAATTTCCCCCCGCAATTGTCAGTAATCAATAATTTTGTATTTTGATCGTTTATGTTTACTTTGAAATGTTGTTGACCGTGAAATCTATGTAACCGATCTATATTCAATATTATAAACAAGCTTTCTTAAATTTATCTGTGTGAACTTAATTAAAATGTAAAATTATAATATAATAGAAATTAAAATGTAAATTAAAATCTAAGGTAAAGTTAAAAATAATGTTAAAATGTAAAATTAATACTAAAATAATTTTAAATCTTATATATATGTGCATAAATAAATGTTTGTATGTTAATTACTGGCAGTGGCTTATTTTATTCCTTTTTTTATATATACTCTTAGATTATCTTATGAAATCTCTGCTAATCCACTGAGCTAGTGACATGGGCTAACGACCGGAACCAAAATATTTAAAAAAAATTTTTTTTTTTGACTTACGTATCTGCCTACTTTATAAATTTTTCTAGGTTCAAATGCCTAGATGGCGCCCTTTGGTAGTGCAGTGCAGTGCGATGCGATCTGCCACTTTGTTTGGATCGTTATAATTGGCGCCCAACATGGGGCTCGAACCCACGACCCTGAGATTAAGTCGGGCGTGAATGGCTATATAGTTTTGTAAAGTTGTAGTAAGGGAGGGTAATCTTAGGTTATTCATTTCATAGTTGAATTGGTTCAATGGATTGGATATATTTGTGTAATTAATAGATGTAGTATGAGGTCCGCTACAGGCAGGATTATAGATATACGCCACACACCCTCTGTTTGCCTATGGATGGGTTTGTAAGTTGGCAGAAGACCGCAGTCCATTCCTATGGAGTTTTTAGTTTATTGATCTACTTGCCCACAGATGTCACATTCCTGTTGGTGGAGAGTCAATGTCTTCTCTATTTCTACTTATTGTTCAGATGTACATTCCTGACAATATAGTATTTTGTGTTGTCGTATCATGCTACATTGAATACATGAATGTATCAGATGGATTGGCGCCAGTTGATTGCGAAATTTGTTGCCTAAGGTTAAATCAGGGAAGAATATTTTCTTTTCAAATGCAGACCCATGTAGTCCATTCATACTCGACCCTCTAAATAAAATATTAAACATTATAGCAAGCTATTTTAAATGTAAAATTAAAAATTAAGATAAAAATCTAAATGTTAAACTTATTCCTCGAGTTTAGAATGATTTTATATGTGCGTAAATAAATATTTTTCTGTGTTAATTTCTGGCAGTGGCTTTTATTATTTTATTCTTTTATATTTAAGATATAAAATTTATAGATTTTGATCTCTGCGTCTGAGCTAGTGACAATGGGCTAATGATCTAAATATGTAAATAAAGTGGAATCCTAACAGCGCGTATCTGCCTACTTTATAAATTTTTCTAGGCTCAAGTGCCTAAATGGCGCCCTTTGGTAGTGCGGTGCGGTGCGATGCGATCTCCCACTTCGTTTGTACAGATATAATTGGCGTCCCAAGTGTGGCCTTACCTCAGAGATTGACCCTGAGAAGGGGACTTGATGCTGAAATTTCCTATCTTGAATAAACACGAGTGCCCTGAGAATATTAAAAATAAATGAAGCCCTTAATATTTTTTCTGAAATCAGAATATATTGTTTGTATTATATAAAGTTATGAATTTTGTGTAAAAAGTGCTGCCAGTAAGAAAAATTGCGCATATGTAAAGAGAAATACGAGGAATAAAAAGTAATAAATAAAACGTAATAATAAATCTAAATCATAATTTTTTTTAAAAAGTCTTGTTAAACTAAAATCTAATAGTTCAACTTGCCTAAGAAATGGTAAAAGATAGGAGAAATGAAACTTGGAAGGGAGGGGGCAGAAATTTAGCTGGTAGTAAGGAATCATCAGTCAACTTTTTTTTTTATCATTATATTTGTAATTACTGTTTTGTCTTTTAAAAAAAAAGTTTTGTCCTTTTGAAATTTCATATATAACAAATTTGTATAACGTAATTACTAACACTAAGTAAAGTCTTTTTTTTTTTTTAATGTTTTTTTGTTTTTTGAGGAAGTTTACTGATATGTAACGATACATAGATATGTCGTTACATTAATTTAAAATAAAAACTTACAAGTTCGCAAATAAGAGTAAAAAACTAAACGCTAAAATTAAAAATGTTTGTTATACGTATATACATTCGCACAGATGCTAAACTTTAAAAATATTTTTTTCATAAACAAAAAAAAAAAAAAAGTATTTGAACGTATTTTTTTAAATAAAAAAATACAAGATTGAAATATAAAAATATTTTAATAAAAAAAATAACGTAAGTTAAAATAAAAACAGGTATTAATTAATTCCTGTAATCTATAAATGGAAATGATTGTTTATTAATTATCTAAAAGCTGTTTAATTAAAAAGTCAGATGAAAAGTTAGATAAGAGAGTACAAAGAAATTAAATGACCAATGCAAACACCAGAAATTCAGCACGGACCATAACTGAAACACCAGAGGATTAGTGACGTATTGCCGATTGAATCCTATGATCAAATGATAAGAGGCTAAGAAAAATATAAAAGCAAAATGATTATTATAATTGTTATCTTAGAGCTGACTATGAATAGATCGTTATAACTAGCTATATTGCAGATTTTCACGATGTGGAAGTCTGCAATAAATTTAATTTTCTGGACAACCAGCTGAGGCCTCTGGATGACAGTTCCTGACCAAATGCATGGCAAGTCGCAGTTTCATTTCAAAGAAGGACAAAATCTACTAAAGTGATCATGAAGATGGACTTCTCAATCTATTAAATCCGTAAAGTATGAACTATTGTATCTATCTAATAACTTTCCTAAAATTGCAAGTAATTAATAACTGAAAATAAGAACTCTTATCTGACTTAAAGAATGCAAATTCAATTATTGATATTTTTTTATGTAGATGTTTAAGCAATCATTTCCAGTTCATTTTTTTTGTGTATATTATGTTTTAACTAAAATGTATTAAATTTTTAAAGTTGTTGATAGACGCTTGCATGGATTCGTTTGCGGTTAATTATATTTTGGTTTTCATATTTGATCAAAATATATAGACATTCGATAAATAATGATACCTTACGGTGAGTATCTAAAATGTATTTATTCGGATGTCTTTTAAGTTATTGGTGACAACGCAAGTATCTTATGGTGAATACTATTGGGTTACTTATAAGTTTCCCTCTGTGATTGTCGGTATCAATAATTTTGTATTTTGATCGTTTATGTTTATTTTGAAATGTTTTTGACCGTGGAATCTATGTAATCGATCTATACCCAACATTTTTAAACAAATCTGTGCGAACGTATTTAAATGTTAAAATTAAGTCGGGCGTGAATGGCTATATAGTTTTGTAAAGTTGTAAAAAGGGAAGGTAATCTTAGGTTATTCATTTCATAGTTGAATTGGTTCAATGGATTGGATATATTTGTGTAATTAATAGATGTAGTATGAGGTCCGCTACGGGCAGGATTATAGATATACACCACACACCCTCTGTTTGCCTATGGATGGGTTTGTAAGTCGGCAGAAGACCGCAGTCCATTCCTATGGAGTTTTTAGTTTATTGATCTACTTGCCCACAGATGTCACATTCCTGTTGGTGGAGAGTCAATGCCTTCTCTATTTCTACTTATTGTTCAGATGTACATTCCTGACAATATAGTATTTTGTGTTGTCGTATCATGCTACATTGAATACATGAATGTATCAGATGGATTGGCGCCAGTTGATTGCGAAATTTGTTGCCTAAAGTTAAATCAGGGAAGAATATTTTCTTTTCAAATGCAGACCCATGTAGTCCATTCATACTTGACCCTCTAAATAAAATATTAAACATTATAGCAAGCTATTTTAAATGTAAAATTAAAAATTAAGATAAAAATCTAAATGTTAAACTTATTCCTCGAGTTTAGAATGATTTTATATGTGCGTAAATAAATATTTTTCTGTGTTAATTTCTGGCAGTGGCTTTTATTATTTTATTCTTTTATATTTAAGATATAAAATTTATAGATTTTTATCTCTGCGTCTCCGCTGAGCTAGTGACAATGGGCTAACGATCTAAATATGTAAATAAAGTGGAATCCTTACAGCACGTATCTGCCTACTTTATAAATTTTTCTAGGCTCAAATGCCTAGATGGCGCCCTTTGGTAGTGCGGTGCGGTGCGATGCGATCTCCCACTTCGTTTGGATCGTTATAATACATGTATGTTTTATTTACAAATTAATTAAAGTTTTTAAAAATAGACTTTTTAAAAAAAAATATCAGAAAACATGCTTACTTTTAAATTTCAAAATCAGAATTACAAATAATATTTATCATATCTTTGTAAAATATTAATTTCATAATGAAATTTTATTTTAAACCCAGAGTTATTTAACACTTTACATATTATTATTTTATTTTAGGAAGTATAGAAAAATATCTACAAAAATTTGTCTGTGTTTATTTCTACTTTTCCCTTACTTTATATATGCACACACATTATATTATTTGGTGTACTATGTAACCCAACTAGTTACACTATATATATATATATATAGTTTAAAATTTAACCCAACTAGTTACACTATATATATATATATATAGTTTAAAATTTAAACATGTATAGCAGTTAAATTTAAAATAATGTTAAGAGTTGATCTATCAAACTGGAAATGAGTATTCTGTTGTTTTATATGACTAGTTCTATTAATAAATGAAGATGGTTTACCAAATGCATGAATATTTGTGAAGATGGTCTGAGTTTTTGCATTAGTAAATGATTATGATATTTTACAGTTTAAATAATATTTAAATTAAAACTAATTAATCTTGCTTAATATTTTATATGTATATATTTTTATTTTACATATTTCTTCTATTTAAATAGTTGTATTTAATGATAATTTGGTTTAGATTGAGGGCCTGGAATGATTTATTCCAACATACATAAAAACATTTTAATGTGTGCTTCAACAAATAATGAGCTTCTGGAACCTATATTGTAGGTATCTATAAAACACATTATATGCTTAAAATGTAAATAACACATATACGTATACTTGAGAATATATTCTGAAACTAATATAAACAAAAATATTAAGACGTAACAAATTATACCTTTTTTATTATTTTCTAAATTTTATTTGCTACTTTTTTTGAATCAACGTTAACAAAACATTGGAAGTGTAAAATGTTTACTATGAGCGAGGGGAAAGAATTTTATGCTTAATAATGTGAGAAATATTTTCACTTAAATTTTGTAATTAAAACAATAAATATTTTTTTTATTTACTTTTAATTAAAGTTTTCAATAACTTTAAGCAAAAAAAAAAAACAAATAACGCAATCTATTCATATAAATATGTTACATTACATTTTAGTATAGCTTTTTCTGTCTTACTTCATTTTTAATATTATTTCAAACTGAAAACAGTTTAAGATAGAAGATAAATGATAAATGAATAATACATGAACACGTTGATAATTAAAAGGAATATTATTATCTTATTCTTTTTAAAAAAGGTAATAGTATAGATCTTAGTATATCACTATTATTTCTACCGATTTTAAATCAAATAAATTGTTTTATTATTAATTTTTTTTTTTTCTCTTGCCTACTACAGTATATCAGTTATGAATAATTGTCTTATTTCTATATATAATTTATTAACATTTTCTGACTTTATTTATTTTTTAATATAAAAATTATTTTCTATCCGTTTAACACTTTTGATATTATTTATATAAATATTTTGCACTATTTTCCTATTTTTTCTAAAAAATTACATATTAGCCTTTTTTTTCAATTTGACACATTTTAATTTCATTTTAAAATATTTTTTATTACCCAATATATGTCAGGAATTTACTGAAAGTCTTTCATGTTGTTTTGACTTTCCTATAAGTCTTTCCTGCAATATTGACTTTTGAACTTTTTTTTAATTGATTATCGGAATTATTTTTACATATCCATAGCATTATCAGTCTCAAACCTAGTACGAATTTATCTTTCTAATAAATTTTAATTTATTAGGTGCGGAAAAGTATTGAGTTTTATTTTGTTTTCGATAAACTGATACCATTTATTATGAAAAATGTTTCAAAATATTAAAACATAAGTTGCATTTATTATCAAAATTTTAATAATTTTTTTTTTTTTATGAACTGTAGTAACAAATCATTTATTTATTTATTAAAATATTTGTCAAAAATTTTATGCTTGCTATTTTTTTAAAAAAAAAATATAGCATATGATCTGCTGCGAAGCAACTACTGATTATCATTTTATTATTTATTGATCCCAAGAGTTTTGCAACTCATAATCATAGTCATTTTTTTATATTAATGAGCAACATTAAATATTTAAGATAATAATAGTATATGATTAACTATTATTTTAGTTTATATCTGTTTCTGATATAAAAATAAAAATATAATTACGAATATTTTGTTATAATGCAGAATTTAAATTAATAGACATTTTTATGTGCATTAAATATTAATAAACGTGGAAAAAAAGTTTGAAATTGCATTCAGATTTACGATATTTGTTCAGTTAGTTGACCTATAACCAACATAAATAATAATCACTTATTAGTCAATAAATGGTTATCTATATCTTCAGCTAGAGTATAAAACATTAGAAGGTCTAATGATTAATATCTTTTTTTTCTAATTCTTTATAAGAAGTTATCAAACAATAATAGAGTGAAGTATGTATAGACAATTAATTCTTACTTCTCTATATAATTATAAAATTTTATGTAAAAAGAATTCAAAATTATGATAACTGTATGATAGATAACATTGTACATCATACAGCATTAACATCCAAATTGTTAAGCAAACAAAAGTAAATCCACTTTTATCTGTGACTAAAGAATATATAGGGTAATGAATTCATCCATTAACAAATGTGACAATGAAATTCTATTTATTGTGGATATGAACATTTTTTAAGTTATAATATACATTTAAACATTTTAAACAGATACTCAGTTAATATATTATTTCTTGTTTTATTTGTCACTAAAACCAAACTATTATGAGCAATTTTATATTGTCGTCGAATTTAGGGATGTTTACATGGAACATAATCCTTTATTCAATGGATAAGTACTTGGCATCAGATAACAATTTCAATTTCTTTGCATGTATCCTGAAATTTATGTTCAATTTTATCTTCTTTTTTAAACATCAAAATTATCTGCTTTTATTTGAAATGATAATCAAATCAGGGCTGGGTAAAACATATTTTTGTTTTCACATCTTAATCATAATTAGGATAGGTAGATCATAATCAATCCATATAATCATTTTATCTTTATTAATTAATATGTAGTCAGCTATTCTTGCTAATAATAAAACAAAGATTAAACATTGCAATTAACTTTTTCTTTACTGTTTAATTTTGGGGATTGTTGCAATTGAATATTTTTTCTTGTGTTGTTTTTCAGCAACATTTTTTATTTTATTTTTAAAAATAAAGATTAAAAAAACAATTACTGTCAAATCCATTTAATACCTACTTCAACCCAATTTCCCCAAATAGTATAATGTTTATATCATCAAACAGGATTCTAACACATTCATCTAGTTGATTGCTAACCCTTTTCAATGTGATTCAAAATCATTTTTTGTGATGTTAAAAAAAATTGTAACAAGCAAATCAGGCACAAAATAATCTTTATTTTGCAGATGTGATAACTGAGTGATAAGATATATTTTATTTCATTGAAAGAATGCTATACCTTCACTATAAAATGAATTTTTGTATCATGTTTCAATATTGTGATTTCAATATCCTAATTTATCCTTTCAACATTTCTTTAAGTAAAATGATATATAAATTTATGATTATTATTTGGAGTTAGCTCTTTTTCAAATTGCAAATAATTTTTTTGCAATTTTTTTAAAAATCATATTGAAATATTGGTGATTTTTCTAATAAAAATAAATATCTTAAAGTAATTTGTTTTCTCAAATTTATAAGGATAAGTTCAAAAATGTTTTAATTAGTAAAATCTTATGAAATCACAGGTTTTACTACATCTTTTTTTTACTATTTTTCTATTTCTGTTCATAGAATATTAAGTTGTAAAAAATACACAAATTTGAATAACATTAATATATTTAGAAACATTTGGTTTATCATATTATCTTTATCAGTTTACAGAAGCATTTTAAAGAAAAGATCATTATATGACATATGTCATTTGATGACACTATCTTCTTTTTTTATGTAAAAACTGTTTATTTGTATTTTAAAAAAAACTAATTAATATAACTTTCATTTTGCTTGATTATTGAATCACAAGCAAATAATATTAAAATATTAATTCATAATAATATTGTTTAACACAAATGAAAGCAATCATTATAATGACATTTTGTTTTTGTAATATTTAATTGACTTTAATGTAGATTACCTACACAAATTATATATACATTTTTGTTCATACTTAATTTAACAATTTCAGATATTCCATACAATATGAGATAAATTGCCACTATAATTTTAGTCTTCCACATTGCAGTAATTAGTTGTTGGTGTTATAAGAAAAGCCAATAAATACAGAATTCAAAAGTTTTAAAGAAAATTATATAATATCAGATAATAATAATAATAATAATAATAATAATAATAATAATAATAATAATAATAATAATAATAATAATAATAATAATAATAATAATAATAATAATAATAATAATAATAATAATAATAATAATAATAATAATAATAATAATAATAATAATAATAATAATAATAATAATAATAATAATAATAATAATAATAATAATAATAGATAATTTCCAAATGTTAGAATAAATTAGTAAAAGTTATATTTTAAAATAATATAATAAGTTTATTAAAAATCCTTCAATTAAAAGAAATTAGTAAATTATATAAACTATGTTAAGAATGTTTCTTTTGACAAAGATTAAAATAATGTATGTAATGTATTGAAAAACAACCCAATTAAATATACTAGTAATAAAAAGTAGATTTTAATTAATTATATAAAAAAATAATAAAAATATTAAGTCTTTTTTGAGATATAAAATTTAAAAACAGGGGAAAAATTCAAGCACCTTAACAATTATGATCTTTTGAAAAAAATCAGTCAAATAATTTTCAAAATATATGTAATTAAAATAAAATGAGAATATAAAAATGTTATAAGTAAAAGATTATCAAAGGTGTTCAAATAAAATAAAAGTTGTTAAAAAGTATCAACAGTATCTATATAATTATTTTTTTCTTAATATTATATCAGTCTGGATTCTTGTTTTACTCAAGCTGCACCAAAACACTATTATAAAATGAGCAAGTAAAAAAGAGAAAACACTACCAACTACCTGAATTCTAAACTGAACCTTTTATAAATCTGATCAAGATATTTAGAGAAAAACTCTATATTTAAAATGAAGAAATAATTCTTAAATCTCAAATTCCAAAAACAGGAGATTGTTAACGAACATTAAAGCAAGTTGTAAGAAAAGAAATGTGATTATAAATGGAATCAATAATAATGCATTCATCATAAGATAAATTTCCCCCACAAAAATATCCCCACACTGAAATGTAGAATTTTCTGGCTTCAATATTTGTGCTGTGTAAGTTACAAAAATGATTATTAATTGGATTGTTATCCTAATGTATTAACCACTTTAGGTTTTACTTCATAATCTCTTAGTATATATTTAAGTCTAACAAATTATATTTTACTTTATATAGAGTGTTTATATAATTTATTATTTAATTGATTCATTAAAGAAGAAATGTGTTTTTTTTTTAAAAAAAAAAAAGTTAGTTGTTTTTACTAAATATATAAATACTTGAAATGCATTTTAACGAAGGTAAAACTTAAAAAAAAGTAATATATATATATATATATATGATTTTTTAAAGTTATCTTTAAAAAAAAAAAAAGGTTTCTTTAATGTAAAATTGTCCATAAATATGTAGATTTGTATAAAATCTATAGAGTAATATTAATTTTAATGGCATGAAACAAGCATGTGTATAAAATATTTAAAATCAAATGTTAAAATATTAAAATAATTTATGTTAGTATAATTATTAGAATTCTAAATTAAAGGGGTATATTTAATTATATTCAATTGTACATAAATTATCTATTTTTATGATTACTGTGTTATATTACTATCATTGTTAAATAATTGTTGAGTGATTAAAATACTATATCTATATGCTAAATTTATTCATCGTTTGATTTTGTAAATCATGGGTTGGATTTCAATGGAACTACCATGCATAAATAGTATGAGTTATTATTAAATTAGAAATTGCATTTTAATTAGCCATCTCTATTATTAAGCTGAGTTATTGGTCAATTTGGACTTAAAGTGACCATTCCCGCAAATCAACTTTGTAAGGAACATGTATTAATTCATATAATTCCATGTTAGATATATGTGTGTGACTATAATATGAAACTAATGATATAAATAAAAAAATATTGTACCTGTGAAGACCAGTCATACATAGGATTATGTCTAGGTTGTTTTAAAACCCAGGGATTTGCACTATGTCAAGTGTGCTTGAGCATAGAACTATGTTAGTACTATAATATGTAATTGTAAAATTAATGTTTAAATTTAATCAAAACCTTTTAACCCTTTAAAAATAAGCAGTATCATTTCATATTTGATTTCCAGTGTGCATGTGAAGTAAAATTTAAAAGATAGTAAAGTAATGTCTTATTAAAGCTATTGTTAGCATTAAATTATAATTATAAAAATAATAAAGTTATGAAGAAAATTGTTTATAAATTTTTATGATATGGTCTATAATGTGGTCATATTTAGGGTAAAAGAATATTACGACTTGTCTGACAATTATGATACTTTGTAAATAGACTTATATTTTTTTATTTGTTTAAATAGAGTGTTATTTTTTATGTGTAATATTGTCTGATGTATATATTTTTATCATGTTCATTCCATAATGAATAACTTAGGTTATATGTGATCTAGCTAGATAATGCAAATAGTGGTCATCATCATCACATATTAAAGAAAGTATTTTCAATTTTTATTTAAATATATGAAGACCATGTGTCCAAATAATTACTATATCAGAATCATTTAAAATAAACTTAAAAAATATTTAGGCTGACTATTATCTAGTCATATCTACTCTTTATAATTTTTTATATGTAAATTTTTTGAGCATCCTGGGTGATTCAGAATAGCAATAAATGCAATATTAATGTTTATAATTATTTATGCAACCCATTTATATATTTTTAAGCATTCAAATTCATTTGATAATATGAAATAAAATATTCTTCTAATTGAGATTTTGAAATTAAATCTTAATTTTTATGCAACACAAAAATTTTCAAGATCGGAAGAGCGTAAATTTTTTGCTAAAAACTATATATATATATATATATATATATATATATATGAGTTTTTCAAAAAATTTAATCCACGTCTGTCTATATCCAACCATGCACACATTATGCTATCTAGAGAGTTTTTTTAGAAACATTTTACTTTTTTGGTGTGTATTATCATTATAACAAAAACTCTACAAATAGATTTTTATATGTATTGGTTTTTATCTTTCAAATTTTCCATGAAAAGAATCCCTTAACACTTTATTCTGATTTGAAAGTTTTCTGCATCTTCATTTTGGATGATGAGCTATTTTAAGCATTAGAAACAAGTGACAGTGACAGTCAGGCATCGGTGGTAGAGAGATCAGCAACAGCCGCTTTTCAAATAGTTATCCCGGGTTAGCGGGTTCGCTTCCCGGCTGATGCTATGACACATGAAGAAACAAGTAACATTTGAATGATCTACCAACTAATTTTTTTTATTGCAAGTCAGCATTATTATCAAAATTTATGTATAAATTACAATAGCCATCTGAGTGTAGGAAGGAAATGAAGACAAAAAAAATTAAGCTGAGCAATAAAAAAAATTAAAAAAATAAGCGTACATAAAATTAATTTTGACTTTTATTCTGTTTAAGAAAAAAAAGTAATCATTTTATATCCCGTTATAAAATTATATTATTTTCAGACATATTATTTTTCTTTTATAAGACTCTTTAATAATATTTAATATAATCATGTTCTCTATTTATTTACATTTTTATTACTAATTTATAAAATATATTTGCGTGAAAAGTATGCATGCAGGTATATGTACAAAATAGGTTAAATATTCGCATAGAAACAATTTTTTAAAATAAAATTAAAAATATTCTAAAATTAAAGTAATTTAGAAATAAAATTTAGTAAACAATAGCACACTAGGAAAATATTATTTATTGATATTACCAATAAAAATATAATTAATTATGTATTTATGTTAATTTCAGTTTAATGTGATATTTTATTTAAAAATTATAAAATAAAATTGTTTGTAAAATAATATTAAATTGCTGTACAATCTATGCTAACTATAAAAGATAATTTAATGATAAATATATAGAGAGTAATGATTAATGACTCCTTATAATATGTCTGAGAAATTATGCAAATAAAATAGTTCTTTAAGTTTCATTGATCGAACCGTTGAGATTTTTCTTAAGGGACTGTGCTCTAAGCATTATAGCGTAAAATCTTTTATTTTTCTACGATTGCATGGAGAAAGAACTTTCCTGAAACATTATGGATGTCATGCCAATATAAAAATTATCACTTATAATTTTAATCCGGAATTCAAGCAACATAAATTTTCATTTATAAGTATAAATAAAGATAGAAAAACTGACTGTTTTAAGTAGATATTTTTTGTCCTAAACTTCAAAAGAAATAAAAATAATAAAGGTAAAGCAGTTATTCTAGTTTAAAAAAAAAGAATATATTAAATTATTTTATAATTATTACTATTTGTAAGAGTATTCATATAGTTTGGATTGAAATAATATTATCAATTATATATAAATGTTTAAAAGAAATAATTTATACGATAGTAATATTTTTATTTTTTAATATTTTATATTATTTTATTTCTAAAATAAACATTGTTTAAAAATGCACCTTTAACTAGTATCTATGTTTGAGATAATGAATATCTGTGTACACACTTAGAATAATTTCTTATAAGTAGCAACCCATGAATAACATGAATAATTCAAATGAGTATTGAAAATATATTATAATTAAAGTTGTTAATTGGTTATTGATATATATAATATTTAATACTAATTCAGAGGGCATTTATCAATAGAAATATAATACTGATTCATATATGATTATTCTGAAATAAGAAACATCATCATAAGAAATAAAATGATAGTTTCTATTATGATTTCTTGCAGTCAAAATTCTTTATGAAATCAATACAATATTTTAATGAAAATGATTGCATTAAAAGAATGTTATCATATATATATATATATATATATATATATATATATATATATATATATATATATATATATATATATATATATATATATATATATATCACTGATAAAAAAGTTTATTTTTACATGTGGTGTTGTCATTTAATTACATATGTTCCTCATGAAATAGATTTGATAAAGCCCTGATATATTTTCAGATTTATGTTGCTCAAAAACGATTGTCATTTAGTCATGTGTTTTAAAAGTTTATCTTATTGCTTGTTATGACATATGGTGACAATGTAAGGTTTTTCCATATCACCATACTGTAAAAACAGCACATTAAATTAATCCTATAATAAAATTGTTAGTATTTTATTGAATATATCAGTTTAAATAGCTACTTGTGTTAATGGAAGATAAATGTAGGAAAAATTATCTTGCATTTTTCCAGCATTGGTCAAATTAAATAATATATGTGTAATTTTTTTTATATATTTTATTAATTTAAACTATATTATTTAAATGAAAATAAATATTCAAGTGCATTTATTATGACCACTTTATTAAATATATTAGAAATATAACAGTTATAAAAATCTTTCTTCAAAAAAAATATAGCAATTCTTGATTAAGTCAAGCATAACTGTATATTACATTATTATTCAAGTTTTACTTGAAGTATTAATCAGCATTGACTTATCTACGTTGAGTGTGTTTCACCTTACACTGTGTTCTGAATTTTATAGTTCTCTTTTTTTCTTTCACACATACAGAACAGAGGGATATCTTATTAATCTATTCATGAAAATCCAAATAATTTTTGTTGACTTTAATCAATAGTTCAAAATATAAAATGTATTACTTAACACAGTTTTAAAATATTATATTTAATTAATAGATAAACCAATTGCTATACCAAATAGATTAAACTTGCAAACAAAGTTTTTTGTTGGATTTAAAATTGATAATCAATCCAATTATTTATTAGAATATGCAAAATTAAAAAAAATATAAATAGGCAACACTGCATAATATTTTTAATTGTTGTAGCTTTGGAAGTAACTAAGTTTCTTTATTTAGTTTTTATAATTTTAATTAGTTACTATATATGAAGGGAGAAATGTTTTAAATGCAATTTAGGATTATAAAAATTGACAGTGTTGAAATGATAAATAAATTTTGGGGAATAATAATAACATCAAACTGTTATATGTCACTATTTTTTTGTGTATGCTTGTTTTCTCAGTAGTCCTTTACTTATTATGGGAGGTCAACCACTAAATATCTCAAGATAAAACAAAATATATAATGTGCACAATTATTCTGTGTATATTTACCCTTTTATATAAATAAATTCTGATGCTAAAGTCACTCCCACCTTCCTTCAGAGACATGGAAGATAACTTGTTTCTAAATACATATTCAGCTGCTAAGATTGTTATATATACCAATATATATATATATATATATATATATATATATTGGTATATATAACAATATATATATATATATATATATATGACCAATACTGACTAAAATTTACCGATGACTTATGAACAACATTCAATGAGATGTGTTTGGTATTTGTATGCCAATGAATGTTTGAGGGATTTTTACTAATAGATGGTTGATGTAGAAAGTGAAAAGTAAAGCACTCAGGGGGGGATCCTTGTGAGATTGATTGTGTTGGAATAAAAGATTCAGAAATTTTGCCACTGAGTGTAATATGTATATCCCGATTTAACAACAAGTTGGTTATAACATATAAAAGAGTACAGGGTATTGTGGTGGCAGCCAACATTTTAATTAATATCTCAATTGCCACAGAATCAAAAGCTGACTCAATGTCTATTTGAACTGCAACTGGGCTGTATTTTTTCCGGCTTCACACCGATCCCAATACAGCTTTGTAAAGGAGTTCTGCCTGTCCTGTAGATGATTGCTTTCTTGCAAACTGATATGGTGAAATCAACGGGAGCAGATATGGCTCAATCTTGTCTTTAATAACTTTCTCAATGATCTTGATGGTTATTGGGCCCATTGAAATAGTCCAAATATTAAAAAGGGTGGTGATTGGAGCTGGTTTTTTATTAAATGGTACTATTGCAATTGGATAAGATAGTTTGCAAGATTACATAACACTTGAGTAGTTGTATGGATAAGGTGCTCATACACAAATTTTGGTATGCCATGAGTGCCTGGATGACATGCATTGGGCAGAGTGGCAAGCTTCAAAGCAAATTCATTAATGGTAAATGGTGTAGTTGTTTCAGGTGATCCAAAATAATTGGGGGATGGGTTGAAAAGTTGATGTGTCTGAAGCTTCTCTTTGAAATGCTTATAAATAGGTTCAATCATGTTATGTGCTGCATGTATAATTGTTCCAATTTGAAGTGCCATAGGCACTATAATGGCAGAGGGAAACCCATGGCCCATCTGATGTAGCCTCTAGTCCATGTATGTTGGTGACTGAGGCAGATTTCACTTTTTTTGATAGGTATGTAGTCTTTAAGTGCTGCAAATGTGCTTTTGTATGCCTGGGTTAGCTTATATATATATGCTGATATGTATTTTGAGTGGGTTTAGACATTGTTATCCTTTTGTGAAGTTCATCTGCCAGAGCTAATAGCCTGGAGGGTAGAGGTTTTTTGGTGACATGATCAATATTGAATGAAAGTATATTTATGTATGCCTGATATCTTTGCACAACACTTAGTTGTAGCCCTTCCATTTATGGAGCATAATATATGTTTCAGAAAAAAGGGATTCTGGAGAGGATGCTGGTATTAGAATTCTCTTTGTTTTTCCAAGTGGTAGTGTAGTTGGCTGAATTTCAGTTAGATCAAGTGTTGCAGTTTGAGCAGAGTGATCTGAGAATGGGGATGGATTGAGCTTGAGGCTGAAGTAATGATGCAGCATTGGCGAATAGAAGCAAAGGTCAATTAAAGATTTGTGCCAGTTATTAAGGAATGTTACTGTGTTTGGTGGTAAAAAATCCTCAGCACTCATGAGTGGTATTGCAATTTGATGCAGCCATTTTGAGATGAAATCTGTGTGCTTCATGTTAAAATCTCCCATGATGATAGTCGGGTAAGGAGTTGATGCTAGCCATGAGTTGTTGGTGAGTATGATGTTTGATATGATGATGTTTCCTGGTGGGATGTAGATGAAAACTATGTTGAAAGTATTTGCATGGTGATGAAATGTAGCTATCAACAAGTTTGCATCGATATATATATATATGATTCTGAATGATGTGAATGGGCAAATTGGAGTTATTAGCAGGCCAGTTCCATCCGCAGGTGATGACATGTCCCTGGAGCATGCAAAGAAGCCTTCAGTGTGAAGATGCACTGTTGGGTCAATCTGTGATCTGCTACATATTTTTGTTTCCAGAAGTCCTAATATATGTGTTTGTGTGATTTTGGTCCATTCTTTAAGTTGACATAGTTTGTTTGCCAAGTTTAAACCTCGCACATTAAAAGCTGTTATTTTGACCTTCATTATGGTTTTATTTTGGAATTTGTTCACATTTCAAAATATATTAATGGCTGGTTTTCATTGTATGAGCTGTACATTGTTGGAGTTTTATTGGTTAGTTAGATAGGAGTGATGTTCATTGGTGAGCAGTCATCTGTGTGAATTCTGGTTAATGATGATGCAGGGTTGTACTCTTCTGTTTGTGAGTTGTTGTGCTCTTCTGTTTTTGTTTTTTTAGTGTTTTTGCTTTTTTTTGGGTGACCTGGTCCTTTTTTTTTCTATTGTACTTACTTAAACTTGTGGAAGGCATGACATGATTGCTTCCATGATATATGTTGATGTGTTATTTTTAATTGTGTGTGTGATGTTTTTTCTATTGTTACTTTGTGTTTCAGTGTAAGTGCATTGTGATATTTCAGTTGGGTTAATATTTGAATCATCCATGTGTTGTATGTTTTGACAGCTGCTTGTGTTATTTTGAGTTGCTTGTGTGATATTTGGATTTAAGTGCTGCATTCTGTTTGGTTCATTTATACTGCTGTCTTGGTTTTTTGTACTTTGATCTATAAGAGGTAGTAATAGCAGTTCTTCAGATGAAATTGTTTGCATCTGGTTATTCATATCTGAATTTATCTTGACTATGTAAGTATGACTGATATCTTCAGTTTGCATGTGGTTGATCTGATTGTTTGTTTGTTGTGAATGTAGAATCTTTCTGTTATCACATTGTTATTTCCAGATGGTTGCTGTTTAGTTCATCCATGTTTTTTTTTTTTTTTTTTCATTTGAATTTTGATTAATGAGAGGGAGTGAAAGTGTTTCCTCAGGTGGAGAAGTTGTTTGCATATTGTTGTAAATATTTGGATTTATGATGTCATTATACATATGGTTGCTGTCTTCAGTATGTGTGGGGTTGAGCACTTCATTTGTTTTTTGCGATTGTGGATTGTTTTTGGTGTCACATTGTGTTGCCAAGTGACCTTGCTTCCCACATGTGTAACATATGGGTTTAAGCTCTCTTATGAAGAGGCTTAGCATGGCTTCTTCATCTGAAAATTGTGTAGCAATATTGTTTGGATCTATTTCTGAATGCAATCTCAACTTGAAATCAAAGCTATTACCATATACAAGCACCGTTGTATCTTTCAGATCAATTGGGTTGAATGCTATGACTTTTCCAAATAGCTGCATCATTTTCTGAAGGATTTTGATGTCATATCCAAGGTATTCATTCTTGAGTATGCCAGTAATCTGGTTATGTTGATCTGGATCTACTGCAATGAGCGCATAGTTGCCTAAAGTTTTAATGGTGGTTTGAAACCGGATTTTTTGGCTTACTTGATAAAATTCGAGGATTAAATATCGTGAGTTAGGATGATCAGCAATCCTTAGTATGCTATCCCAAAGTCCATGTAGTGTTATTGCTCCATAAACTAAATTTCTAGGAAATTTATATAGCGATAAATTTGCATCTGTAGCTGATAATATTATTGAACGAGGAGAAAAAAAAAATTGAATGACGTATCAAGGCCACATAGGATCGTATCATTAAACTGTTCACATATTAATTTCAAATCATCATTATTCCACTGAGCGGTAGGGGGGGGCATTGATTTTCTTGTGTTTGTATATCTAGCTGCAAAATATCATTAGTATTTATTTTTTGGAAGCAATGGAAAACTTTATTTTTTTCTGAAAATTGGAACTTGATTGTGTTTTTTTTGTTGTAAATAATTTTTTTCTGAAGAAAAATTACTTTCTTGTAAATTATTTTTAGCTACGTTGGCATATGTTTTTGCTTCACCTGTAATTTGCGTAGGCTTGGATAGCATATTGGCGCCGTTCTGCTGGTCACATGACCTGAGGGTGTCCATTGAAGTGTTTTTTATGTTGAGCAACTAATATTATTTTTTAAAAAACAATTTATGAAAATATATATTTAGTTAAAAACACAAATTAGTTTGGATTGTCCAATACTTACTGTTCATATATATATGACTGCAAGTCCAAGATGTGTTGGTTTCAGGGTTTTCTTTGGTTAAAATCCTAAGATCTCTATAAACAACGTTCCGTTAAAATCATCATTTGCTGCGAGTCTCTATTATTATTATTATTATTATTATTATTATTATTATTATTATTATTATTATTATTATTATTATTATTATTATTATTATTATTATTATTATTATTATTATTATTATTATTATTATTATTATTATTATCAAAGGTAACTTTATTCAAAAACAAATGGTTACATTGATTGTTGATTATACATAGTGTTATATATAGGTTTACACAGTTATTACATTACAGTCTGTATATTTGATTAGAGTCTCTTTGCACTTAAAAATTGACTTTTTAGAACTTAGATAGTGGCTTTCACAATGTTTTTGATTTTTTCACACTTTATGAACTATTTATTGTCCAAGTTTATGTACAATATAAATCAATGATCATGGTTTCAGTAATTTTTTCATGTTCTTCCAACACTGAATTTTATGTTTGCCTTTGTCCTTTTCTATTATATCCTTTATTATAAAGTGGCCTGAATTTTAAAAAGAGACCACATTGCTGCAAAGATATCAGGTGGTGCAATAATGCTGTCTCTTTCTTTTAATTTTTTGCAATTTGTTCCTATAGGTGTTAGGGTGCCTTCTCGTGTTGTTGCTCAGTGTAAAAGTGCATCTGGTACACCAGAATGCATATAGGCTGAAAGTGGCTGCCCTTATGGTGTGTATTCCATTATTTTTGAATGTTTGTAGAATCTCATTTATTGTGGTTCCATTTTTCCTATAGCCACCAACCATCATCTGTCTTACCTTTTCAAGTCCTGAACAATTATGTGTGAAATGGTCCTGTGTTTCCTCATCCCTGTGACACAGCATACACAAAGGATCTATATTTATATAGAATCTTCTGTATCTAATAAAATGACTTGTAGGTAGTGCTTTCAAATTGACTTTAATTATGAAATCGTAAAATTTTGGTTCCAGGTACCATTTCCTAAATTTTTTAAATAATTGGCTGTTATCAATTCCCAATACAGATATTTGGTTATTCTCATATTGTTTTTGTGTTAGGAAATCATGTATTTGTCAATATGTATATGTTATTGGACTTTTCAGTGTTACTTTGTTTTTGATGCTCTCAATGCTTTCAAGCAACATAAAGATATAATTGTTCATAGGTGGTGGACAATCTGTGGGTGTGATCTCCAATATTGGTTCAATATCTGAAAACCTTTTGACTATGGCTATTAGCAGATTTATTGTTTTTTGTGTCTGAAACACTGATATTGAGTGAAGTCCCAGACCATTCCATTTTTTTGGTTGGTTAAGTTGCTTTATTGAAATGGCAACTACTTTCCTGTTCCATAGTAGTTTGCTTCAAAATGAATTAATTGAGGCTATAAATGGTTTTGTAAAACTGATTATTGGTAAATAGTAACTTATTTTTGACATTATGAGTTGATTGAAAAATGATATTTTTACATATATTGATAGATATGATCTGAATAATAATTCTGTGATTCTTTCTGCATCCACTTTGAGTTTGTTTTGTATTGTTATTCTCATTTGATTCATTCCCAGATAAAATGGAAAACCTAGAAAACTGCTGGGCTTTCCTTGATAGATTTGTTTGTTTACTTTCCCTGTAAAAATTGTCCAAACAGCTGACTTATTGATATTGATTTGAAGTTTGAATTTTTTTGTATATTCTTCTATGATGTTTTGTAGTGCTTGTAGTTGCTTTTTTGATGTTAGGAATATTGTGATATCATCCATATAAGCTATACAAGGAATGCATCTTTTTGTATTTGGTATTAACATTCCCTGTATTTTTTTTTTCAATTTCTTCCAATAAGGCATTTATGTAGAAGGTGAACAGTAGTGTACTCAGTGGTGCCCTTTGTGGTATTGATTGAGTGGGATAGAATGATGATGACGTTCTTCCGTTAACTGTGATATGTACTTCTCTGTTTAAAAGTAGGTTGGCTATTGCATATAATATTGATTGTGGTATTTGTGTTTCCTTTAGTTGGTTTAGTAAGATTTGTATTGGTACAGAGTCAAAAGCACTTTCAAAATCTAGTTGTACTGCAATTTGAGCATATTTCTTCTTCTTAATTACTGAGTTAATTATAGTTTTAAAGATTAGTGCTGCCTGACCAGTGGATGAGTCTTTCTTTGCATACTGATGTTGTGATATTTTTGTCAGTATAAGTGGTTCAATTTTCACCTTTATTACTTTTTCTAGCAGTTTAATTCCTAAAGGCTCCATTGAGATGGGACTTAAGTTGGTGATCTTGGTAATAGGTTCTTTTTTTTCATAAATGGTGCCATTGATATGTTGTATAATCCCTGTATGCTATAATTTTTTTGTGATATTTGATTTGCCAAATGACACAGGTATGTATTTGTAATTTGGCTAAGATGTGCAAGTACAAACTGTGGAATTCCTGGAGGTCCTGGATGGCATGTGGGTGGGATTGATTCTAACACTACCTTAAAATCCTCGATTTTAAATGGCATCTCATCTTCAGTTCCAAAATAATCTTCTTTGGATGTGAATTGTGCATACTTAGTTAGCTTTGTTTTGAAATAGTTATATATAGGTGCAATCATGTTAAATCCTGCTGTAATTTTATTTTCCAACTCCAGTGCCATGGGAACTTTATTTATGGATGGGTACCACAAAGCCCACCTAATATATCCACATGTCTATGTGTGCGGCTGTGCTAGGCAATTTTTTTTATGCTTAGATATTGTTTTAATTTATTGCAAGTCTGTTTATAGAGCTGGGTGAGTTTAATTATGTTTGTTTGATTATGTTGAACCGGTTTAGACAGACTGATTCTTTTGTATATTTCATCTGCTAATGTCATTAGCCTGGAGGGAGGAATTGATTTTTGTGTGATATGGTTTATATTAAATGAAAGTGTGTTAGTGTAAGCTATGTATCTGGCTATCGGGTCTAATTCAAGCTGATTTATTTTATTTATTATTATATAAACTTATGAAAAAAGTGACTCCATAGTATTGTCTGGTAGTAGGATCCTGATCGTTTTTTGCAAATTAATTATTGTGCTGCGGTGTGTGTTTATGTTTAGTGTTATTATCTGCACTGCATGGTCTGAAAAAGGGGTTGGGGAAAGTGATATTTCTATTGAATGATGCAGCATTGGGGAATAAAACATTAGATATATTAAAGCTCCATGTCTATTGTTATAAAAAGATATAGAGTTAGGTGGTAGAAAATCTTCTCAACTCATGAGTGGAAATGTTAATTGGTGTATCCATTTCATAATAAATTTCTTATAACTTATGTTGAAATCTCCTGTAAGAATAGTTGGGTAGGGATTGTTTGAGAGGATTGAGTTAATTGTTGTTGTTGTTGTTGTTGTTTTTTTTTTATTATTATTATTATTATTATTATTATTATTATTTTTTATTATTATTTTATTATTATTATTATTATTATTATTATTATTATTATTATTATTATTATTATTATTATTATTATTATTATTATTATTATTATTATTATTATTATTTTATTATTATTATTATTATTATTATTTTATTATTATTATTATTATTATTATTATTATTATTATTATTATTATTATTATTATTATTATTATTATTATTATTATTATTATTATTATTATTATTATTATTATTATTATTATTATTATTATTAGAATATATTTTGTTGTCAAAAATAACAAAACAGTAAATAAACCATATAGTTCTAATAGTGTTAATAATTCCTATGGCATTGTATAGATTAAAATTTTTGATATTTTTCTCAAGCAGTTATTCTAGACTATTTATTTGCTTGTAGAAAATTAATTGTCTTAAAGATAAAAAGTATAGACATATTTCAAAATTGTGTGTCATATCATCTGGATGACTATTACATAAGATACATGAAGGATACACATTTAATTTAAAATGATTAATGAGGAAGGTTTTTGTAGAAATTGTGTTGAGTAATAAGTTCCCCGAAAATTTTAGAAATGATTGTGGAACACTCACATTTTGGAATCTGATTGTTTTGGCAATTGTAAAGGGTTGGCCATAGATATTTGTCAGGATATTTTTTTCACATCTTCAAATGAAATACCAATTAATGATTTGATGTTATAATTGTCCAACAGATCCGCATGCTCAGCAGCATGATCCATATAAAAAACAACTTGCATATGGAATTTGAGCAAGCAAAATTATAGATGAATAATGGATCTGATGATTGGACTAACTGTGGTTGTAATGGATATATTTGCTATAATATAGAATATAAATGATTGATGGTATATTAAAACCACCTTCGCAAATAGAAAAACAAGCATTTGTAATTGTAATTGATAGGAGATGGAATAATTTATTAAAGTAATAACTATTATTTTTTAAATACATTTAAAAATTATTATGATCACTACTCCATTTTCAAACTCTGAATAAAAATATTGAGGAAAATTAGTTTATACTTGAATTCAATCAAGTATTTTACTTTAGGCTAATTTCTTCTATATTTATATAATATTTCAACATATTTATTCATAATAATTATATATATTTTTAAGCATTTAAACAGTAATTTTTTATTTTTAATCTTTAAAATTTAGTAAGTCTTTCAAAAATATTTTTTACTTTTGTTGATTTTCTATAAAGTATCAATAATGACTGTTTTGTAGTATCATTGCTATGAAATTATCAAAAATATCTTACATATTAATATTCTTTATGGAAAGAAGTTTATAAGCATAATGTTTATAAACTTAACAAACATAGATATTATTAATATATTGATATTTTTGAAATACACCCTGGTCTCATTTTATGTGGTAGATAGGTTTCACAGAAAACCCGTATTAATAAAAATCGCACAAAAATAGACTTGACTTATCTTGAAAAATGGGGGATAGGGGCTGTAATTTTCAGAATTCGCATGAAAGCAAATCAGCAAGGAAGAATTATTTTAAAATTTGCATTAAATGAATAAGCAATTAAAGTATGACTAATACAAAATTTCAAATATTTGAAAAAAATTAATACAAGACAAACTTTTTTTTTCCTTTTTTATTACTACAGTATTTAATTTTTAATTTTTCATACATATTTTAATCATTACTGCTAGCGTTCATTTGTAAACTGGAAAGAAATCAGATTCAATGTGATGTGATGTATTGTAGCTTCTCCTTAAACGAAGTCAAGAATCTCTCAGCAATTATTACCAGAGAAACCTGTTAGCCACTTTATTTTTATTCATGATGTTGATGTGATGTACAACTAGCACCACTTTCTGTCTTATGCTGTGTTAATGGTTTTCTGTTACTATATTAAAAAAATGAAATTGCAATCAAAATAAAATATTATACATTATCATTAGAAATATTATTTTCAGTTTATAAAATCTTCGTTTTTTATTTCAAAAATATAAAAGATTATTTATTTCCGTTATATATAACAAAGTACATTTTAAAACTTGAAATTTTTTGAATGTTTATTATGATATTTTTACATGTAAGTATAAATCTATTATTATTATTTACTCATTAGTATAAATAGGTTATTTACATAGAAGCTAAAAATCTAAATACTGTTTCAGGCCATATTCACGTTAGCTGCTAATATAACGTTATATTTTTGAAAAAAAAAGTATTTGAAATGAAAATAAGTTATTAATAATTTAAATTTCTTGATATCTAATAGATATAGTGAAATATGAAAGATATTAAGAAGAAACATGAATCACATAACTTCAAAATCGCATTAAAATAATCCTCATGAAAAGAGACCCAGGTGTACATATTTTTCATTAGTTATTTTTTAAAATTTTTGACATACCTTAATTTATACTTATGGCCATATTTTTATTTTAAAGTAATGCCCTTTATAATTTATAAAAAAATATTCTTTTTGGCTCATTAACAACAAAATAATTGTTGTATGCTCCTTAATTTCTATTTAAATTTATAAGTACAATGTATGTAACTTAAATAAAAATTTTCAAAGAGGAGTCAATCAATAAATAACGCTTTACTATAGATATATTTTAATAGTTTTTTTTTTTTTTTTCCGGAAAATCAAAATCATTTACTATTTTGCCTATGATGTTATCACTATTACACATACATAACTTATGACCTCTAAAATCTCCTTATGTTTTCATTTACTGAATTTTTAAATAGTGTGCCTCTCTATTACGCTTATTGCTAAACTATTTAACCTTCAATTAACATCTTAAGAAAATAATTATTTTCATTTCCCTAAACTAGATTGGAAACAAAATGATTCTACGAGATAAGTTTAGTTTATCATTTATCAATTTCATTTTTGTTTAATTTACCTCTCAAATTAAGATAGACTCTAAATGTCTTTCAATAGCAATGACTGATCAACTAGACAGTTGTTGATTCAGAAAGTTGGATACACTAATTGTGTATTGTCTTGGATATTTTTTTAAAAAATAATAATTTAAAAGAAGTATAAAACTCTAAATAAATATCTATATAAAATAATATTATTTTCTTAGCTAGTTGTATTATGTATTACTTACTTTCTCTTCATAGATATTTATACATGTCTGTTTATTAATAGTTGGCAGCAATTGCATAGTAATAAAGTCATAAATTTAATCTATTGAGTTTTTATTTTGTTATCTTTTTTTTTTACCATATATTTTTTTATTTACTATACAGAAAAAGAATCAGAATTAAAATCAATTCTTTTTTTATGTTGCACTTCAAGTATACAATAGTCAATAATATGTTTAAAAATACATATATACAAGCAACAAAGATTACAAATTATAAAATTATCATAGAAAAGTATTTTTCGGCAAATTATGTTTTTTGTCCTATTCAATATGTCTCCAGAATACCACGATTTAAAGTACATACAGCGACATCTATATCAATACATGAGAGAAGACAGATAAACAAATGGATATCTGACTCAATCCATTACGTGATATTTTTTTTCCAATCTACTAAAAAATTACCCTGTTATATATATATATTGAATGGATATATATCCACATATATTAATTAATTAACTATACATTCTTTATCCATTAACCACTTATTATTCAACGTAATGGATGTTTTATATATATTCATACAGTTGTTTTTATTATACATGATATAGTTTGTTTCATATATTTTACGTCTATTAACATTTTTTATATAATCTAGAACACTTATATTATCAATACAATTTATTTTATGTCTGTACTGCAAATAATGAACATATAACTCAGATCTATCATCTCTCCTAGCAATAGCATCATTGTGTTCTTTAGCTCTTTCTTCCAATTGCTTTGCCGTCTGGCCATAGTAAACCATATTATTTGTATGTTGTTGTTTTTTTTAAATTCATGGATTATGATTAATACTTATGTATTATAGTATAGTTTATAATTTTGAATCACATAAATTTTATTTAATTAATCACTTTTACCACATAAATTTTATTTATAACAATGTCAACTATAACAAAATTCAATCTCAAAATAATCTATCTATTGTCATAACTTAAATGATTTCAGATGATCTAAATTATTTATTATAAAATCAACATTTCTGCTTGTTTGTAATGTTTGAAGTATATACTTATATTTAAGGTGTTATTTTTTATAATTAATTTTAAAAATAATAAAATAGCTCGATTTAATTAATAGTAAAAGCATTTTTAATTTAGAATTTTAAAACAAATGTTTAATTATTATATATATATATTTAAATTATATGATTTATTTAATTACATTAAATGTATTTATTATTATTATTTACCAAATGCATAATTGAAATAAATCTCTAAAGATTTTGTTTAGGTTTTACTAAAATAATTCTTAATTAAGTTATATTATTTTATTTATTTAGTGTTTGTATGCATAAAATAAAAATAAAAAAAGAATATTTTTATCCAGAGATTTGTTTATTTATTTATTTTAAAACATTTTTGGAATTAATATAATTTAAAGTATGTAATTTATTAGAAATATAAATAAGATTTATTTCGTTTCTTTACATAAATGACAAAAAAATGTTTTAAAAACCCACTATGAAACACAAACCTGTTCAATACGTTTTAAAATATCAGTAGTGCAAGAATAAATGCCATTATTAGCACTAGTTAACCAGAGTCAACTAGAGTTTAGCAATATTGTTTGCTTTGCATTATAGCTAAAATTGATTAATGCATATTGAATAAATTCGGTTTTATATATAAAAATTTTCATGTGAAAAAAGTTTCAAGAATTTTGCTATGATATGTAATAATTAGGTGACAGTATTTTTTGAAAGAAGACCCTTTGAATACTTTTGGAGGCCTTAAAGAAACTGAGCAAAGGAAATTCCTAATATCCACTCCACATGTATTTGTCATTCTAGCTGTTATTACTATATGATTATTCATATATTATACAAACATGGATGAACTGCTCACCAACACACATTATCCAGTATGGTTAGTTTATTGGTGATTGACCTCTGAGGTTAAGATCATTAAACACCATGGTCCTTCTTTTAAGTTGTTTGACAGCTCTTAAATGATATATCAACTGAGTTTTCCTGAAGACAAAATGAATATGTGTATGAATGATTTTTCTTTTTCTAATAGGTATTGACAATAATGACTGACAAAAATAAGCAATGACCCTTATTTTCAGGAGCCTGTAAAGTCACCAGCTAAGGCAATAGTTGTTGGCTGAAGGCAGAGGATGCTAACAATCTACTTATGGACCCAGCCTGCCATTTGATGATCATCTTTGATTTAGGTACTTGGAAGTGCATACCATTTTTAAATGAAGGCAGGTTGCAAGAACTGGAAGAACTGGCTCATATTAAGAGGGATATTATTGAATTTTGTGAAGTTATAAAAAAGGTGAAAAGGAAAATTTAAAAAGTTGGACATATACTGTACTATAAAGAAACAACATTGGAAGTACAAGTAAAATAGGATTCATTATAAATAAAAAGTGGATGAACAACATCATGGAAATTGATTGCATAGTAAACAGAATGAAAAAAATTAGTTATTCAACTTAATAGACATTACCAAATGCAGATAATTCAGGTTTATGCTCCCAAAAGTTCTTATTCTGATGAAAAAATAAAGGACTTTTATATGGATATACAAAAAAATTTTGATCATTCTAAACAACATTTTAAAACTATCATGGAAAACTTTAATGCTAGAATTGGTAAACAATTAAAATATAAAAATGCTGTAGGTAAATTTGGTTACGGTGATAAAAATAAAAGAAGACACAAACTTGTGAAGCTTGGAGGAAAAAACAACTTTATATTATAAAAAAAATTTTCAAGAAAAATGTTAAATAGAAATGAACATGGAAATATACAAATGAAGGCACAGGTGAATTGAATTATATTTTGTTTAACAGAAAATATGTATTCAAACATTGCAATGTTCTTAATAAATTCAACACAGAATGTGATTATCTATTCATAAGACATAAGATATTTGTTAATGTAAAACTATAGAGAAAAAAATCATTAAAAAAACAATATTCACAGTTGATATTTTTAATATTCAAAAACATTTCAATGAATTTAAATTAGAACTCGCAAATCACTTTCAAATACTACCAGAATTTGAACATGATTCAAATCTGAATAAATTCATAGGAAGGTAAATGATCTACCTTTAAAAACTACAACAAAGATAACTGGTGCAAAAGAAGCAATTAACCAATAAAATTATTCTGAGACAAGAGACATGCATTAAGAAGGATTGAATATCTTTAATTTAATAAAGTGGTGTCAAAAGAGTTAATAATGATAGAAAAAAATATAATTGTGAAGTAGCAAGCAAAAATATAGAAGATAATAAAATCTTAAGAATGTAAAACAACATGTTGGTATATGTATGAAACTTATTTATGTAATAAGAGAAAACAATGGAACTATTAAAAAAAAAGAGATAATCTTATTTAATGTGTAGAAGAGACTTATCAAGAATGATATAGCAATAACGAACTAAAAAAAGTACCTCCTACAAGCACTATATCCTCAGAATTACCCAGGATTTTAAATCAAGAAGTTAGATGTGCAATTAAATTTATGAAGAAGGGAAAAGCTCCATGTAATGATAGAATTATAATAAATTTCTTAAAAGAAGCAGGTGAAGAAATTGAAAAAAACTGACAAAGTTATATAACAAATGTTTAAATGATAAAGATTTACCAAATGATTGGAAGGATGTAGTTTTAATATTAATATTTAAATAAAGTGACAAAAATAATAGAAATTACAAACTTATTTTTTATCAATCCTATACAAATTTTTTATAAAAATAATTATACCTTGTTTATATCAAACATGGGAATTTAATCATCAAAAAACATGTTGGATTTAAAGATTGTTTTACTACAGTGGAGCACATCCAAGTATTGAGAAAAGTTAAAAAAAGAGACAATAAATATAAGTTGCCATTGTGCTTTGAATTTGCAGGTTATGAAAAGGCATTCGATTATATAAGCATTTCTTCCGTGATCAAAATTATAGATCTTCAAGGTATAGACACAGGATATTGTCATATTCTTAAGAATATTTATAAAAATGCAACAGCAACAAATAGATTACACAATGATATTATAAAAACTAACATCAAGAAATATATACAACTGAGTGACTCCATTCCTCCAATCTTTTTTACAATGATTTTGCTAAAAGTATTTTGTGGATTAAAATAGGAAGTTAAGGGAGAAAAGTAAATGGACATTATTTATGTCATCTAGATTTTGTGGACAGTGTAGTTGTTTTTTTTTTTGCAAATAATAATTTAGAGCTTTAAGAAATGTTGCAATATTTAACAGATAAAACTAATTATAAAAGATACACAACTTTACCCAGATTAATGTAATATAAATATAAATTATTCACTAAAATGCAACCACAGGGAAAGCTATAATTGAATAATGATAATACAAAGGCAGTTAAATGCTTTTAAGAGATTTCTAGGTTCACATTCTCAGTGCATATTTTATATTCAGATGAAAGTAAGAAAGTAGGATTGTAAGTAAATGTTAAAAAGAAAAAAAGTAATGTTCAATGCATTTTCTCAAAATATGGAAATAAAAATTCATAATGATGAGTTAGAAAAAGTTAACAACTACAAATACCTTGGTCAAATTATTACCACAGTTGGAAACATAATGGAAGAAATTAATCATAGAATTAAACTCGGTTGGAGTGCTTCAGATAGAAATAATCTAACATTAAAATATGTTTATGTGTTTGAAAAGAAAGGTTTTTAAAAAATATATTTTTTACCAATTTTATTTAGATATGAGACTTGTATACTTAATAAAAAAGACTTTGGACAACTCAACAAAGGATAGAAAGGTGCATGCTAGAAATAACAAGAAAAAATTGGAAATTAAATACATGGATGAAAGAACAAATATGTGTTATTTACATCTTTAAAAGAATTAAAAGACTGAAGTGGAGTCGGGCTAGACATATTGCTAGAAGATATGATAATAGATGGACAGGTGAAAGTTTAAACTGAATTCCAAGATATTGTAAAAGACCTACAAAAGGTCTTTGGTAAGAGAAATGGATGAAATAATGAAGGTGCTAGGTAATGTGGAGAAGAGAGGCTAGAAATTAGAGAAGGTGGATTGAACTTGGAGATACCTACATCGTGCAGTAAATAGTTAATTATTGAAAATGATTTTTTTCTATAAAGTTTAAAAATTTTATCATTTTATAAAATTATGCGAGAATTTATAACAATTATATTATTATTTTAGTAAAAGTTATGTTTTTAGTTATTTAATCTTGAATACTGACACATTAAAAAAATAAAAAAATAAACATAGTACAATAAATTAATATATACCCACAAATTTACATTAAAATTAAATAAGCATTTATTTTATAGCTATGTTTTATTAACACTTGTAAAAAGCGCATGCACAATAGCTTGAAAAGGTTGATTTTAATGTATTAAAATTAAAGAAAAAAAAATTTAAGTAAATATTATAGGACAAATTAAAAATAATAGTATATTTATATTTTATATTTTCATCACATTTATTTTTTATATTGGGAAAAATATATTTGATACAATATACTAAAGAAAAAAGTTAGTTGCAATTTTTTTTTTTGATTATATGAGACATAAATTTAATATACGTACATGTAGTATATATTAAAGACTATATAACATCAATTTTGTTCATATTATGACTGTATGATATGGGAATTATTAATACATGGAGCCTTTATAATAAGAAAAAAAAGAACTATTTTATGGAATTATTCTTAAACCAGAAAAAAATGTTATTATAGTGTCATATATGCAACAAATATTCCTCATTGTGATTGACTTTAGAATATTAGGCATTGTAATAAATAGACATATTTTAAAGCTTATAATATATTTGTTAGTACAATAATTTTGAAATGATGAAAATGATTAACCCATCATTAAATGAAACATTTATTATTCAGAAAAAAAACATACTGGACTTGTAGTAATAATAATTAATAAAATATCTTACAACTCTATTATATGATTTCAGCTTACTTATTGCAGTTTTGAGGAGCATACTTTCCTTCACAATATCTATGCCACTTGTACAAAGCATACAATAAGTGGCATAAGGGTGGTGGGGAAAATGTTAGTAGATCATGAATAACCTGTTATAGTTTAGCTAAACAAAAGCACATTTAAAAATTTCATAAAATTTTGAAAAAAAAAGATATATTGAGTGAGTAGTTTTTGCAAGACTATAAAGACTTACACTTTAAACTACATAACATATCATATAATATTGGTACTTTTAGATTTAAGAGAACATAATAATATACAATCAAAACATGCTCAAGCATAAATATTACTTTTCTTAATTAGAGGATTATTAAGAAGTATACTATTTTATATTCCATTCCTTGAAACATATATATATATATATATATATATATATATACATAACGGTAACAAATTTTACAAACAATCCTTAAACCTGCAGAAGTACTTTCAGTTAATTTTTTAAACCTGTCTCAACTGCCATTAAATTCAAATTTAGTGGCAGTTGAGCAGGTTTAAGAAATTAACGAAAGTACTTCTGCATATTTAAGGATTGTTTATAATAGTTTGTTACCATTAAATGTATTATTTTTATAATTACAATTTTGTTTTAATTAATGGACATTATATATATATATATATGATAAACAAAACAAATTATGAATTTTTTAATTTAATTTTAGCTTGCATTTTATGATCACTAGATGGAGCTTTACCAATAGTTACTAACAAGCTTTTGTTTACATAAACGCTGAGAGAGATAGAATTCAATATCTCTTTCCTTGTCTCCACCTCCAGACCAGCTGGTTAGATATTCAGATTCAGATTAATATTGGTCATTTCTGGGAAATAATTATTTAATAATCAATAAATTATCAGGACCTCTTATATTTTCGAATAAATTTATACCATGATAAAAATAATCATATGCTCAGACGATTGACTAATAAGGTGCCAAAATAGTTTTTGAAAACTTTGTAACTTTTTATTAATAAGCATATGTAAATATGTATTTTTTTAAAAAAAAAAGATGAACCTTCCCAAATTTAATTTTAGAATGTTATCAATAAATACGTTCAAAAATGTAAATAATTTTTATTTCATTTTAAAACAGATATTTTAATAGATTAAAATGAATTTCTCATTATTATTATTATTTGATTAAAATTAAGTTAATATTTAAATTAATAGTTTTTCCCCTTATAAATTGTATTTTAATGTAAAACTGTTTATAAAATTAAATTGTATATTTAATTAATAATATATTAGATAAAACTAATTATATTTTGTAACAATAAAATTTTAATAAAGTTTTATTTGTATAGTAAATTGTTTTTACATTTAAATGGATTTGAATAGATTAATTTAAAAGAAAAAAATGCCTGAATTTTTTCATATATTACTGCTTACTATATTACTGCTTACTATTACAGATTTAACTTCTATTAAAATATTTTGAAAGTTATTTCAAAAATTTATTAAAAATTAAATATCTTGAATTTATTTATACTGATAAAGTTTAAGTAAACTGCAAATGAATTCAATTTATATAGTGATGAAAATATGAAGCATAAATATATATATATATATATATATATATATATATATATATATATATATATATATATATATATATATATATATTATTCGATGTCTCCATTATTTAAAGCAATATACATAATTATATAATTGAATATTTGTAAATACAATAACTAAATTCTCTCTCTCTCTCTCTCTCTCTCTTATATATATATATATATATATATATATATATATATATATATATATATATATATATATATATATATATATATATATATATATATATATGACAATGTGAAATTTTATAAATCATTATTATTAATCATTTATTAGGAAAGTTAGGAAAGAAGTTATAATATTATTCTTAATCCAGAATAAAACTTGTCAATAATTAGAGAATCATGTATTTGTTCTTTTTTAAAAAAAAACAATTATTATAAATAATTTTATACTATCATTAATTTAATTTGATTGCTTTTTTTGTTGTATGAATCTTGTCTTTTTTAGATTTATTTAAACTTTACTTCCTCTACATATTTTTGAAACATATAAATAAACACTCCATAAGATAAATTTCAATATATATATATATAATTGGTTTCCAACCAGTAACCACCTAAACATTCACAGTAAATATAGCAACCAATATTTCTTACTGCTGTCAAGGCAACCTTCACACCTTTTAATAGCAAGAATGGAAAATATATATATATATATATATTTCCATTCAATACATAGATATAATAGTAATATATATATATATATATATATATATATATATTACTAAATATATCTATGTATTGTTATTATAATAAAGAATAGAAATGAGAAAATAATATCCATGTAAATAAAAATCAGCTTTAATCATTGATGTTACCAAGAATTTATCAATCACTACTAACTGACAATTAAACCTCTAATAGCTCTTTTGTTTGAATTTTTTGTAGGAGTAAAAGGGAACACCTTTTACTTCAACAATATATATATATATTGTAACAATCCGGAGAATAGTACTTAACGTAAACTGCACTACAGGGCGCTAATCTAGGCATTTGAACCTAGAAAAATTTATAGAGTAGGCAGATACGTAAGTAAAAAAAAAAATTATTTTTTTTTGCATCCGGTCGTTAGCCCATGTCACTAGCTCAGTGGAATAGCAGAGATTTAAAAAATAATATAAGAATATATATGTAAGAGGAATAAAATAAGCCACTGCCAGTAATTAACATACAAACATTTATTTATGCACATATATATAAGATTTAAAATTATTTTAGTATTAGTTTTACAGTTCAAAATTTAACCTACATTTTTAACTTTGATTTTTGACTTTAATTTACATTTAATTACTATTATATTCTAATTTTACATTTTAATTAAGTTCGCACATATAAATTTATGAAAGCTTGTTTATAATGTTGAATACAGATCGGTTACATAGATTTCACGGTCAAAAACATTTCAAAATAAACATAAACGATCAAAATACAAAATTATTGATTACTGACAATTGCGGAGGGAAATTTATACGTAACCCAATAGTATTCACCATAAGATACTTGCATTGTCACCAATAACTTAAAAGACATCCGAATAATTACATTTTAGATACTCACCATAAGGTATCATTATTTATCGAATGTCTATATATTTTGATCAAATATGAAAACCCAAAACATACTTAACCGATAACCAATCCATGCAAGTGTCTATAAACAACTTAAATTTAATGCATTTTTATTTAGGGTCAAGTATGAATAGACCACATAGATTTGCATTTGAAAATAAAATATTCTATCCCTATTTAACCTTAGGCTAAAATTCGCAGTCAAACTGGCATCAATTCATCTGACACATCGATGTATTCAATGTGATACGGAATACGACAGCACCAAAAAGATTAAGAGAAGGCATTGACCCTCATCAGATAGGAATATGACATCAATCAGACAAGAAGAGCAATAAAAAAAAAACTCCATAGAAAGGAACTGCACTCTGCGTCTTATAATTCCTTCCATAGGCAAAACGGGAGAGTGCGGCGTATATATAAACGATTCTGCCAGTAGCGAATCTCCGACTACATCTACTAACTACATTAATATATCCAATCCACTGATCCAATCTAACAACGAAACAAATAACCTAAGATTACCCTCCCCTAATATAACTTTACAAATCTATACAGCCATTCACGCCCGACTTAAGTTTAACATTGATATATTTTAATTTATCGGAAAACAGAAATCATAAATAAACTTAAAGAACAAAGTTAAATAAATGGAAATGATTTTAAATAAATAAATAACAAATAGATCAAATAACATTATTAATGAAGAATTTAGTTTGGTCAGATAGGATTCTATTGCATTATTTACTAAAAAGTTTTAAAATTTAGAGTTCTTATTGTTTCAAGTGAATATAAAGTTCTTACGATTTTTAAAATGTCCAACTTTATCCGTTGCTTGCCATGAACATGAATTCCCATGCCGTCCTAAAATTGGTATTCTGTTGGCCGATTTATTTATTCATCCGGAGGTTTTTTGCTTTAACTGGTCCTCAATGTAGAAAAACGATAGTTCATTTCTTTTTCTTTTTAGCAAAGCTGAAGGGATTGAATCGTGCGTCTTTTTTCAATCCCTTCTCCTTCACTTCCACACTAACACATATCTCTCACATCGTAATAAATCAATAACTCACTGATTAATAATTTCCAAATTTTCCTTTTATATGTTTTCGAAGGATTGACTTGGCATTATGTCATTGATGTGATGATCCTTTTGCTGAGGTCCGATTTCCCGATGGATTTCTTTCATTGGCTATTTGTTTCTATTGTTTTCCTATCTGACCGATGTTTTTACATTTAAATGCCCACGGCTGGTTTACATTTGACTAATTAAATTTATCATTTCCATTTCTGATTAATTAATCTGTTTTCCAAATCAAAGATATATTTAAAGATAAATTTAAAGATATAATTTTATTTCCAAATCTTTTTAAAATTTAGTTTTAAAATACTTTTTCTTTAATAAAGTTTTATTTTAATAATTTTTCATTATCTGCGCGATTTAATATATAAGAGTTTAAGATGATATTTAATTTCAATTTTTAATTCTTAAAGAAAATTTTTAAATGCGAACTTTTTAATTTACTTTCATGTTTAATAAATATATAAAAAAACAATGTAACAAACGTCTGTGCTCGTTACATATCAGTAAAGTTGCTTAAAAAAAAGATAAAAAAAAATTTTACTTAGGGTTAGTAATTACGGTACACAATTGACGAAGACATTTACAAAACATCCGGTTAATAATTTTACAAAAAGAAAAATGTTTACTATCGCTTACCTAAGGACCATTTACATTTACACCCCTCCCCACAAGAGTTCTATTTTATTTTATACATTTTATTTTTACACATGGCATGACAAGCAAGTTATTTTATAAATTATTTATTTAAAGAAGGTTGCATTGAGATAAATATGTTTTAAGAAATAATGGATTTAAACGTGTATATTTGCAGAACAATTATAAATACCACCAACTTATTTATGACTGATTGAAATGCATAAATAGGGTTACACTTAAGTAATTCCCCATGGTACTCATCGTAAGGTACCACATTTCGATCATAAACTTACGTGGCTGTGCGCGCCTATACACGTTAAAGCATAATATATATCAACAACAAAAAAAACATATTTATTGCAACCTTTTGATTTTTTTTTTTTAACAAAAATTAGTTTTAATTTTTTTTTTTTTTTACACTTTCTTGTGTTTAATATATATGCGCAATTTCTTCTGGCAGTGCTTTTATAAGATTTAAAGTATACGACTATATGTAAACAGATAAAAATATTTCATTTTGATAAAATTTCCTCAGGGTATATGTGGTTTTTTAAAGATCGGCCCCAGATTGGGAAAGCCAGTTGTAACGATCCGGAGAATGGTATTTAACGTAAACTGCACTACAGGGTGCCATCTAGGCATTTGAACCTAGAAAAAATTTATAAAGTAGGCAGACACGTATGTCAAAAAAAAATTTTTTTTTTTTTTATTTGGATTCCGGTCATTAGCCCATGTCACTAGTTCAGTGGAATAGCAGAGATTAAATAATATGATATCTTATCTAATTATATTTCAACATTAAAAAATAAATAAAATAAGCCACTGCCAGTAATTAACATACAAACATTTATTTATGCACATATATATAAGATTTAAAATTATTTTAAATTAGTTTTACATTTTAACATTTAACATTATTTTTAACTTTACCTTAGATTTTAATTTACATTTTAATTTCTATTATATTATAAGATTACATTTTAATTAAGTTCGCACAGATGGGATTATAAAAGCTTGTTTTAATATGTTGCTATAGATCGGTTACATAGATTACATGGTCAAAAACATTCCAAAGTAAACATAAACGATCAAAATATAAAATCATTGATACTGGCATTTGCAGAGGGAAATTTATAAGTAACCCAGTAGTATTAACCATAAGATACTTGCATTGTCACCAATGACTTAAAAGACATCCGAATAAATACATTTTTGATACTCACCATAAGGTATCATTATTTATCGAACATCTATATATTTTGATCAAATATGAAAACCCAAAACATACTTAACCGATAACCAATCCATGCAAGCGTCTATAAACAACTTAAATGTAATGCATTTTTATTTAGGGTCAAGTATGAATAGACCACATAGATTTGCATTTGAAAATAAAATATTCTATCCCTATTTAACCTTAGGCTAAAATTTGCAGTCAAACTGGCATCAATTCATCTGATACATCGATGTATTCAATGTAATACGGAATACGACAGCACCAAAAAGATTAAGAGAAGGCATTGACCCTCATGAGATAGAAATATGACATCTATCAGACAAGAAGAGCAATAAAAAAAAACTCCATAGAAAGGAACTGCGCTCTGCATCTTATAATTCCTTCCATAGGCAAAACGGGAGAGTGCGGCGTATATATAAACGATTCTGCCAGTAGCGAATCTCTGACTACATCTACTAACTACATCAATATATCCAATCCATTGACCCAATCTAACAACGAAACAAATAACCTAAGATTACCCTCCCCTAATATAACTTTACAAATCTATACAGCCATTCACGCCCGACTTAAGTTTAACATTGATATATTTTAATTTATCGGAAAACAGAAATCATAAATAAACTTAAAGAACAAAGTTAAATAAATGAAAATGATTTTAAATAAATAAATAACAAATACATAAAATAACATTATTAATGAAGAATTTAGTTTGGTCAGATAGGATTCTATTGCATTATTTACTAAAAAGTTTTAAAATTTAGAGTTCTTATTGTTTCAAGTGAATATAAAGTTCTTACGATTTTTAAAACGTCCAACTTTATCCGTTGCTTGCCATGAATGTGAATTCCCATGCCATCCTAAAATTGGTATTCTGTTGGCCGATTTATTTATCCATCTGGAGGTTTTTTGCTTTAACTGGTCCTCAATGTAGAAAAATGATAGTTCATTTCTTTTTCTTTCTTAGCAAAGCTGAAGGGATTGAATCGTGCGTCTTTTTTCAATCTTTTCTCCTTCACTTCCGCACTAACACATATCTCTCACATAGTAATAAATCAATAACTCACTGATTAATAATTTCCAAATTTTCCTTTTATACGTATTCGAAGGATTGACTTGGCATTATGTCATCGATGTGATGATCCTTTCGCTGAGGTCCGATTTTCTGATGGATTTCTTTCATTGGCTATTTGTTTCTATTGTTTTCCTATCTGACCGATGTTTTTACATTTAAATGCCCTCGGCTGGTTTACATTTGACTAATTAATTTTATCATTTCCATTTCTGATTAATTAACCTGTTTTCCAAATCAAAGATATATTTAAAGAAAAATTTAAAGATATAATTTTATTTCCAAATCTTTTTAAAATTTAGTTTTAAAATACTTTTTCTTTAATAAAGTTTTATTTTAATAATTTTTCATTATCTGTGCGATTTAATATATAAGAGTTTAAGATGATATTTAATTTCAATTTTTAATTCTTAAAGAAAATTTTTAAATGCGAACTTTTTAATTTACTTTCATGTTTAATAAATCTAAAAAAAAAACAATGTAACGAACGTCTGTGCTCGTTATATAAGAGGAATAAAATAAGCCACTGCCAGTAATTAACATACAAACATTTATTTATGCATATATATATAAGATTTAAAATTATTTTACTATTAGTTTTACAGTTCAAAATTTAACCTACATTTTTAACTTTGATTTTTGACTTTAATTTACATTTAATTACTATTATATTCTAATTTTACATTTTAATTAAGTTCGCACATATAAATTTATGAAAGCTTGTTTATAATGTTGAATACAGATCGGTTACATAGATTTCATGGTCACAAACATTTCAAAATAAACATAAACGATCAAAATACAAAATTATTGATTACTGACAATTGCGGAGGGAAATTTATACGTAACCCAATAGTATTCACCATAAGATATTTGCGTTGTTACCAATAACTTAAAAGACATCCAAATAAATACATTTTAGATACTCACCATAAGGTATCATTATTTATCGAATGTCTATATATTTTGATCAAATATGAAAACCCAAAACATACTTAAAAAAAAAAAAATTTTTTTTTTTTTGACTTACGTATCTGCCTGACGATTGAATCTAACCGCAAAAACAATATCTGCAACTACCAGGGCGCCATCTAGGCATTTGAGCCTAGAAAAATTTATAAAGTAGGCAGATACGCGTTGTTAAGATTCCACTTTATTTAAATATTCCGATCGTTAGCCCAAGTCACTAGCTCAGCGGAGACGCAGAGATAAAAATCTATAACTTTTATATCTTAAATATAAAAGAATAAAAGCCACTGCCAGAAATTAACACATAAAAATATTTATTTACGCACATATAAAATAACATTTAAATTTTGAGGAATAAGTTTAACATTTTAGATTTTTATATTAACTTTTAATTTACATTTAACTAAGTTTCAATGAGTTTAATATTTTATTTAGATAGTCAAGTATGAATAGACTACATAGATCTGCATTTGAAAAGAAAATATTCTTCCCTGATTTAACCCTAGGCAACAAATTTTGCAACCAAACTGGCACCAATCCATCTGATACATTCATGTATTCAATGTAGCATGATACGACAACACAAAATACTATACTGTCAGGAAACGTACATCTGAACAATAAGTAGAAAATAGAGAAGACATTGACTCTCCACCAACAGGAATGTGACATCTGTTGGCAAGTAGAACAATAAACAAAAAACTCCATAGGAATGGGCTGCGGTCTTCTGCTGACTTACAAACCCATCCATAGGCAAACAGAGGGTGGTGGCGTATATCTATAATCCTGCCTGTAGCGGACCTCATACTACATCTACTAATTACACAAATATATCCAATCCATTGAACCAATTCAACTACGAAATGAATAACCTAAGATTACCCTCCCTTAATATAACTTTACAAAACTATACAGCCATTCACGCCCGACATAAATTTAACATTTAAATACGTTCGCACAAATGCATTTTATAAAATTTGTTTTAAAATGTTGAGTACAGATCAGCTGCACAGATTCCACGGTCAAAAACATTCCAAATTAAACACATACGATCAAAATACAAAGTCATCGATAAACGTCACTTGCATAGGGAATATACAAATCCCATCAGCATTCATCGTAAGATGCTTGCAGTGATATCGTTGACATATATTCTAATCGAATGTGAAAACCACAACATTATCAACCGCTAACGAATCTATGCAACGTCTATACCCAACCTAAATTTCATCATTTAAAATTTAAACAATAAACAATTTATACAATAAGAAAGAAAAAAAAATGGAAATGATTTTTATCAATTGGAAAACATATAAAATTAAACATTATTAATTTGATTTAAAAACTTACAAAAGTCAGATAAGAGTCCGTTTTAACATTTAAGTTGGCTTGTTTTTTAATTTGTAAAACTTGACGAAAGTTCGTAATTGATTTTAATAATTGTTAATTTCATATAGCTTATGGTAGAAGAGTCCATGCTCCCATTGGCAATTCCCATGGAGACTTTCCTGGAAGACCGGTCTGATATTTTGGAGGTAGCATTAGCTGGTTCTGTTCTGGTATCACAGTCTTTGCATTTTTAAAATAAGTGCGTGAGGACGACAAGTGCGTCTTGTCGCTCGACTCACCAAAATCAAGTTGGAAAACTGACTGGAACTCAATGTTTTTTCTTTTTATAGTCCTCCTATGGATTCCATGAACAAAAACGTCACTAATCCAAATTTTCGTTTGGGTCCGGGCTGAGGTTTGGTGCTTCCATTGGTCAAGCTAATTTCTTTTTATTTTCTTATCTATCTTTCATCAGATCATTTTAATTATACAAGAGCCCGAAGCTAGCTTGCTTTTCAAACAATTTATAAACAATCATTTCCATTTACAGATTACATTAATTAATTAATACCTGTTTTTATTTTAACTTATGTTATTTTTTTATTAAAATATTTTTATATTTCAATCTTGTATTTTTTTATTTAAAAAATACGTTCAAATACTTTTTTTTTTTGTTTATGAAAAAAATATTTTTAAAGTTTAGCATCTGTGCGAATATATATATATGTTTAACAAACATTTTAATTTTAGCGTTTAGTTTTTTCCTTTTATTTGCGAACTTTTAAGTTTTTATTTTAAATTAATGTAACGACATATTTATATATCATTACAATATATAATATAAAAATTAAAAATTAAATGTCCGTTAATTAAAACAAAATTGTAATTACAATAATTGTAATTTTCTGATAGAGATTTTGAATTCTTTATCTGTTGGCACTTATAATTAAAGTTTGTTTGGATTTAGTAGTAAGCTCCATCTAGTAAACATTTTAGCACAAGCTTAAAGGCAAGTTGCACAATTTGTGTCATTTTATTATATATATTGTACTGGATGAAATATTTTGGTTTTTACATATACAGAATATATGAAGCTGAATATACCGGACAAAACCTAGGGAGATCAAGAGCTTGTGAATGTTGTTCAGATAATTGAGAAACACTGAGACAAATGTCAGCTAAAATAATTACAAGAATGGAAATCTGACCTACATTTTCGTAGCAGATCTTATCATTGAGTGTATTTGAGCATTAATACATTAAATACTAAAGACAGACAAGTTCATTTCTCTCCTATAACATAAGAAGGGCTTATATCTTCCTGCTAGCAGTTCAATAAACCAATTCTATTTTTTATAAAGATATAGAAAGATGGATGTGTGTGGAGAACAAATGGAACAGTGCAGATGAGCTTTTATTAGCCTCAGAAAGAAACATCAGAACTAAGAATGTCTTAATTCTGCAAAATGCTCACGGTCAGGTATATTTAAACCAGCCAAAATTAGTCTTACACAAAAAAGGAAGACTACAGACTATGTAATCTGAACTATAAACAAATAAAATTTCTACCAAGAATAACAGAACAATATAGTCAATAAACCAGCAGCCAAAAGATCAATGGTCTACAGAAAATGCAAACCAAGTTTTATTAAGTTTAATTACAAAGAAAACAAATAAAAATGACAGGTGATTAAAAGAAAACTACTAAGATCGGCCTGCATGTTTATCAAGGGTTAATCTTAGAACTGAGAAAACATAAGCATATAAAATATCACTCACCATACACTCTCCAAGAAGTAATATTTTAAAATGAAAAATCTTGCTATTAAGATTCAAATATAAAAAAATACATTAATATTTATATTGCTAGGTTACACATCATATATAAACTTCTTTTTATAATTAATCTGAGATTTGCTAAACACTTAATTAGAGATTTAACCCTGATTTTAATATGGAAAGGTGAGTTACCTGGAAGTAATTTTAATTCCAGCTTTTCACACAAGGTTACAGTTAATAAATAGTCCTATAGAGTGGCTTTAATTTACTGCAGTTTCAGAAGAATGGAAGCACTATCATGATCAGCTCTGGATTTGGCACTTAGGTCATGATTGATGTCACAATTTTGGAGCTTCAGAGGTTCATCTTTGGAAAGGTTTAGCCCATCATGTTGGGTAATTTCTTCATGGTGTAGATTATAGGCATGGCATCTGAATGGTTGCTACTATCATGGCAAATGGTAGAATTATTTTTGATCAATTTCCATTGAACAAATATCAAAGAAAATCAGGAGCACTTCAACGATGCAGCAGTTCAATAAACATAAATATCTGGATGAATCCTCAATAACAAGAAGCTGAATAATCTGAGCAATCAGCATAAGTAAGCTGAGTGACTAGTATAGTCTATCTGAATAATCTGAATGAATGAATAAAAAAACCAGAGCTATTTATGTCCATCGTTATCTCCCATGTAAGCTTTTATTCCAAGTTTCAACCAGGGTAAATCTCTATCTCCCCTCAATCTTAATTAGAAAAACAACATCTGACAGGGCTTTATCTTACAAAATTATTTTTTTAAAAACACCATGCCAAACTAAATCTCAGCTTTAAAAATAAATCAATTTTTTTTAATAAAATACTTTTATAAAAAAGATTAATTAAACTTTGCTTGCTTTTAATAACTTTAAAAGAAAACAAGCATCGTAAAACTTATTGTAAACTAAAATCAATTGAGAAATAAAAATATAAGATTTTAATATAACTAAGTATGTGTGTTATTGCACTTTTAAAACTTGGTTTTAATTTATGTGATAAAACATTTGAATCAGATAAAGTATCCAGTTCGAGAGCCCCATCATGCTACGAAAAATATAAAAGCATTTCTTTGCTTTTTTTTTATTTTTTTAACCTTAAACCCCAAACATTTAAAGCTTTTAAACTCTCCCCCTCCTGGCTAGACATTTGCCCTGTGTTCAATTTCTTAAGTCTACCTCCTATCATTTAAGTGGCTGGCCTAGGGCTACATGCATTATAAGATCCATAAACCCCATGCTCATGTTCCAATACAAAGTCATTTAGACCACTTCCATTGTATAATGAAAGATCCATCATTGATGCTTAAATAACCAAGATGATTGGTTTAATTTTAAAAGTAACTGTCAGATGTTATTTAATCGATATTATGAAAAAATGTGCATAAAATTTGATAGAAAATTCCACTTTTTGTATTATAAAAGGTATAAAAGTCAATCTCAAGACAATAATTACATTAATTTGTAGAATTTTGATCTCAATTTTCATATATTAAATCTTGGTGCAAAATATGTTGGCAATCAGTGGGAAGACAGTCATCTAGAATTGAAATCTTCAGTTGAAAATTCCTTAAGCATAATTAAATCTGATTTAAAAGTTTTTAAGATTTAGTAAAAAAAAGTAAAGAAAAAAGTTTAATTATAAAACAGATTATCAGTGGAATGTACAAATATCTCAATTTAAAAAAAATTAAATCTGATAATTTAATTTGTATAAAAAAGATCAAGGTCTTAGAATGAGTTTATTACTAAAATCTGATTATGAAGACAAATTTATTACTCAAATGAAGAATATTAACTTTATGAAAATTGATAAAATAAATATAGAAAATTTATGAAATACACTTTATTAATAACATTTTAAAAAAGCCAAAAATAATGTGATTAATAATAGTACTTATAAAATTTATCCTTCTGCTGCAATATGTCCTGATATTTTTTTCAAATATAAAACTGCATAAAGAAAATAAACCATTACATTTAATGGTTCATTTCAGTGTGACATTTTATTATAAAATGTATTGTGTAATTGAGAAAATGCTACAATAAATTTTTGGCTTTGGTAAATATACAATATGTTCTTCATTTGATTTTATTAATAAAATCTGTTATGTTAAGATAGATGTTAATGATGTAATATGTACTCTATATGTAAGTGAAATGTATGAATCAATTGATAGAGTAACATCTATTGAAATTATTTCCGATGCATTAACTTTAAAAAATGTTAACACAAAAATAATAAAATTTATAACAGAAACATTAAGCTTTATCATTAAAATATTTATGTAGTTTTTAAGAAGGATTTTTACAAAATATGCAATGGCTGGCCAATGGGTTTACCTGCTGTCACTCAAATATGTAATATTGTAATTTCTACATATGAAGAAAATATTTTTAAAAAGGAATGTTTTCCAAAAAAGATTACTGTATATTATTGATATGTTAATGATATTTTTGACTGTGGCAAACCAAATAGAATTAATGAGTTATTTAAAGAATTAAATGGTTTAAAAGACATAAAATGGATAAAAACAGATGAAAATTTAATAAGGGATCAGTTTCTTGATCTTCTAATAACTAGAAATCACTGTAAGCTGAATTACTGTATGACCATTAAAACAATAGTAAAAAGAGGTTATATTCCATACAAATCAAAAGTGCCAATGTCACACAAACTGGCAGATTTGAAGTCATTCTTATTTAGAAATAATAGTCTTTGCAAGTATTCATCTTATAAAGGCAAAAATATCGACATATATTTGAATGAATTGTTAAATATTGGGTACAATTATAATCATATATATATATATATATATATATAGGATTTGAACTCAGATTGTCAATCACCCTTCAACTATCCACACTATCTCATACAACTGATACACATGACCACACACATGTAGAAAAGATTAATAATCACCAATATCCATATTTCATGCTAAACCAGCATTCATCAGTTGGTCCAGATTATCATCTCTCACACATATATATATATATATAATCAATGCTCAGTTTATATTAAGATAGCAAATCTTCATACGTTAATGGACAGGCTTCAATCCACTGCAATCTCCAACTTTTTAGCCATCCATATCATTGAAAATCTGATGATGAAAACTCAAATCCCATGCTGATGCTAATATTATTGCCATGCCCATGTTGACCTGAAGTCACTCTGACCCCTCATGTATAGGACAGTATCCATTACAATTAAGCTCCCAGATTTGTGAAGAGTGTCTGGTTTTCAAATATTTTCATATATATATATATATATATATATATGAAAATATTTTGTATTAAAAGCTCTAATATATATATATATATATATATATATATATAATGTTATTAGAGCTTTTAATACAAAATATAAGAATAAAAATGTTGATAATAATAATACTGACTCTCTTGATAATAAAACATATGGATATTAATACCATATATTTTAAAGGATCAAGTAAATTTTATAAGGAAAATTTATAAAGATATATGTGATATTGCATTTTACACACCTTCTACATTAAACAAATTAATAAATAACTCCAAAGATAAATCACCATTTATAAATAAAAATTGTGTCATTTATAAATGGATAAGTTGTTGTGGTAGTAGATATATAGGTGAATTGAGATTATGTTAGAAAAGGGAACTAACGAGCACTTGCTAGTATTAAAATGGGTTCAGAAATCGAAACAAAATTGTATAGTAGATAAATTTTCAGCATCTGTTTTTTACGACCATAGAAAGTCATGTATTTATGGTCTTGATTTCAATGTTAATAATGTAAACATATTGCAAATTGAAAAAAATAACAATAAAAAAAAATAAAGGAAGCTATGCTAATATAAAAATATAAACATGACTTAATTATCAGGCAGGCAACAAACATTAAGATCATAAAATTGTGGGAAGACTAATCATTCAAAGTTTTAATTGACAAAAATTACTAGGATAAATAAAAAGTACTTCTATGTGGATAAAATTTTTAATTATGTAATTACTGTATTTACAAATATTCAATTATATAATTATATATATGGCTTTGAAAAAATACTGAAATTTAATAATATTATATATATATATATATATATATATATATATATATATATATATATGGAACGTTATGTGGTGATTGACGCAAATGTAATGGAACTAATTTGCTCTTGGATGCTCAAATGTAATGGAACTTGGAGCCCATGTTTGGGGTAATATAATGGATCGTTTGTCATTCATTTAAATTGAAGAAAGACAAAATTATCGGTTTAAAAAATGTAATGGAAACTATATGGTAGCTCTAATTAGAAGTTAAATATAATGGAAGATATGAGTATTCCATTTATATTAAAGAATGAAGAAAAACAAACTTGTTCCAATTATATTTTAATAAATTGTTTAAATTGCCCTCCCAGCTAGTTTATATAAAAAAATCTAAAATCATACTAATCAATGAGATCTTCATTATAATTTATCTTTAGGTTAATGTGACTAACTAATCAAATATATATATCAAAAATAAAGGGACTTTATTAAATTCAAATATAACATCTATATATAAATTTATGTACCTCTAAATATGTGTATAAATAATATATATGTAAGTGACCTACAAACCAAGTAATAAATGAAATAAGAAATTATCCTTTATTAGTGTAAATTCAATTAATTTATAATAATTTTGGATTAGAAAATAAGACTAATATAGTATCGATCTTTAAATAATTAAAAGGATTATTTATAAAAATAAATAGAATTTTATTTTATGTTATCGTTTGATTTAAATAATATTAATATTTCAATATTAATATAAACAATAAATATATAAAGAATATTTCTGCTAATAGTTATAATATAAAGATACTAATTAATATATAGTACCTCAACTTATAAATTATATTTTCAGATTTTAAAATTATTTAAATATTTATCTAAACATCATCTGTTATAGTTAATGTTATAATAGAAAAGAGTAAATTGATATTAAAGTTATTTTAAATGAAAAATAAAAATAAAAAAAAAAATATATCAATCTCAAAAATATATATATCAACATCACAATATATATAAAATTATTAAATATTTAAAAGTTCACTTAGTTAATTGTCCTTTTTAAGAATTAATTTAGTCCATGAGTTTTTTCCATCTGTATATTTTTTTTTTTAGAATGATTCTATTAAGGAAGATTTATTAAAGAGATTTTAATTTTAAATATATGTTTTATTAAAATGTAAATCAGACATCAATTCCAATTATTAGATTAGAATTAAATTGAATAATAATTTAAGATAGTATAGTTTAACTAGAGGATGAAATTTATAGTTGAAATTTTTAGTTGTTCCATTGAAAATTGTTAGAATATATGAAAGGATGATGATGATGAGAGTGGATATATCCTTATTACCTCATAATTTATATGTTATTACAAAATATATAGTTTAGTATTTTAAAGAATGGTAATTTAGAAATAAAATGTAATAAAATTTATCCTTCAGTTGTTTGTTCTATATCCCATTTTAATAGAATATTTGATAATAGTTTATTATTGTTGTATGTAGCTGGTATATTTTAAACTATGTTTATATGTTTTTTAAAACAATTAACATTAAAATAAAATAAAATATCAAGTATATATATATAAAATATTAATTGAAAATTTGATTTTAAATATAATATTATAATTTATTATTTAATAATATTGTAAATAAAATAATTTTTATAATTAATAATTTATATGTTTATTTATTTTAATAATTAAATGTTATATTGATTAATATATATATAAATAAAATAATATAAATAATAAGTATATTTAATAAAATAAAAAAATTTAAATATTTATATAAAATAACTAAAGAATTTTTTAAAAAAATAAAATTAAATATATATATCGACTTATTGATATTTACAATATATATATAATTCTATTACAAAGTAGAGTGATTTACTTTAATTAGATATAAAGTTTGTTGATGTGGATCGTAAATTCAGTTTAAATTTTAATATTAGTATTTGATTAAACCACTAAACATCACATGATCACCATTTCTTATGCACAAGCCTTCTGGCATTCATTGATTACTCTGGCTTGCACTGAATGGCAATACTGTATGGATAGTTTTGCCTGTTTTAATATTTGATTGTAATAAATATTAATAATTTTTTGTATGTTTTGACAATTATAGCCTAAATTTTAATAACTTTGCTTCATTAAACTGAAGAGTAATTGGACATGATTTGTCAATTGTGTTGGAATAAGCACCAAATTAGAATCTACCATATATTTTATATAATGATGTGATTGGATATTATAAATGTTAATGTTATCTAATAATGTGTTTTTTTATATTATTTTAAGTTGGTGAAAGTGGAAAGATAGGATGGGTTAATTGATTTTATACTACCATTAAGTATTTATTTTTTATTATAAATGACTTAATTAGTAAGAGTATATTGATATTAGTGGATTAGTATAGCTAGATTCGCATTATTTTTATTTAATTTAGTTATTAGAAATCAGTTATATATATATATATATATATATATATATATATATATAACTAATATATTTGTGTTGTCATGAATATATATATATATATATATATATATATATATTCATGACAACACAAATTAAAAGTATTAAAAAAAACGTATGTTCCTTCTTTTCTTTAGACTACACCACTTTTAAAGCTGATTACTATATTGAAAAAAAAAAACTTGATGACAATATAATCAGTGCTAAAAATTATTATTCAGTTTAGCACTCTAAAAAATATCATTTTCCCAAAAAGTAAAAATCATAAATCCTTATTTATTATTCCTGTAAAATATATATGATAGCAGAATTATTCCTACATCATTATATTTATTTGATATTTAAATACACATGAGTAAACAATAGTTGAGAGTTTAATATATAAACTTAATTTATAGGTTACTTTCTTAATATAGATATTTTTCAGTTAATTTAGAGAGCTATTATAAATTAAAAAAAAAAGCTTCTGGTTAATGATAAAGTCCCAATATAGAGGTCACTTTGTTTGTGTGAGCAGAAAGAATAATGACTTATCCAAATGAAATATTATAGATAGCAATTAGTAAATTGCTAATTTTTTTAAAAATAATAAATCAGTAATACTAGTAGCAAACTACACTCTAGAACACTGTAGTTCCACTTAGTGAAAGTCTTAGTAACCAATGGATGAAAGAAGATTTGTGCATATAAACCGTCTCCCCTGACTTTTCATTCAAGTAACCCCTGATTTTGTTTCTACCTTGTGGCTTTTGTCAGTCTTCTTACTGATGAAGGTCACAAGCAAGAGACCTGTCTGGAAATATTGAGTGAGTAGGAACTAAATAGAGTTGATATGCACAGACGTTCATGCATGTTTTGATTACTAAGACTTTCACTGGTGTCAGTATTTTATAGAGAGTTTAATATTGCTATTAATTGCTTGAATATTCATAGTTCATAATGTTCATGTGGTGTTTTGTTTGTTTAATAATAAATCAAATTAAATTTTATTAATCTAAAAATTAAATATAAAATTTGACAAATGAGATAAAGTGAAAGTGATGGTTGTTATAGATATTCAATGTATACTTGGAAAAGATACTTTAATTAGCTAATAAATATTTTTATGAAGAATTTTCCATAAGATTATTGATTGTGATGATATAACAATTTTAATAATGTCATGTTTTGATGAAAATTTTTTATAAACTAAAGATAGAATCATCACTTTCATCATTATTATCATCCACTCAATGAAGAATATGACTTTTAATTCCAGAAAAGCAATTAAAAAGTGAAAAGATACCAATGAATACTGAGATGACATATAAGCTTATCTGTATAAGATAGATGTCTATCTCTTTATTTCCTACATTTACTTGGATACTTTATTTCTATCTTCCAATGCTATTTTTAAGTATGCTATATTTTTTAAATGAAAAAAAAAATGCTTTATAAATTCTATCTGTTCATATTTTTTCTCCCTACTTTATTAATTAAAACAATTAATATTACATATTTTAGAATATATTTAAAATAATTTGTAAATAAAATTAGACCTTCTCTACTTTAAATGACACATGGAACATGAACGGACATGTAAATATAAATTCAAGTTTGATATTGAAAGTGTTAAGATTCTTCTTGAAGAGAAAAAGCATAATAAATGAATCATTAAAGAGGCTATATTAATAAATAGAAATAAAATGACTTTAATTAATAAACATTGTTATGTTCAAATGTGGGATTTATGGGATATGAGCTTATGACATTTGCTTCCAGTATGTTTTTGAAATTAACTGCTGTTGAGGAGGGTTAAGGAATTGACTGAAAGTATTTCTGCAGATTGAAAGATTGTATATAATAATTAATCAACAATATATTTATTATTTTTAATTTTATTACAATATTTTTTTAAGTAATGGATACCATATATATATATATATATATATATATATATATATATATATATATATATATATATATATATATATATATTAAAAAATACAGTATTTAAAAGTTTATAAAAACTACAAAAACTACAAAGATAGTTGAAAGCGCTTCTAAGTGATGGTTATAGATATATTTTTATAAACTTTTAAATACTGTATTTTCTAATATTTATTTATAAATTTACGTATATCATTTTGAAGAAATACAGATATCGATTTGTAACACACACACACACACACATATATATATATATATATGTTACCTTATATTTTATTTGAGAAAGTAATACATATAGCCATGAACTATTATAGAGCTTATTGGCTTTTATTTCATGTTAAATTAAGTAAATTGCAACCTGCACTTTATATATATATATATATATATATATATATATATATATATATATATATATATATATATATATATATATATATATATATATATATATATATATAAAGACTATAATTTTTATTATATATATATATAAAGACTATAATTTTCATTGTATATATATATATATAATGAAAATAATAGTCTTTATACGGGCGTTTTATAACTATATATACACACATCTTAATACTTTTGCATTATTTTTTACATATTTATACAGCATTATACAAGTAATTCCAAAGCAAATTTACAAAATAGAAAAGTGTATATTTATATATAAATTATCCGGATAACTAATCTATGAAAAATCTAGCAAGTTATATAAATATTGATCAGTAAATAGATATTTATATATTTTTAACTAGAAAAAAATATATAAATCTCATCAATCGTCAAATGAATAGGATGTAGGTTTTGTCTTTTCCATTATGTTTTTCTATGAATGATTTCTAGGCAAAACGTCTATTCTAACATTAACTATTTGGAGCTATTAAGTACCGCTTAAATCATATTAGATTTTCTTTTTAAAATTCCATTTTATATTTATAGAATGATTCATTATTTAGATGTATTTTACTATATGTCATTATGGTATATAAAATATTATGTTCCTACTTATGAATGTTTTATATATTATTTGACTAAAGATATGTGTGTATTATATATTAATTCTAATATTCTCACGGTTAAATGAAATCATATTATTACTGTACTGAAACGTCAGCTATTTAGTTATTATATTTTTATTACGGAAACTCCCGGAAATAATACTATGAATATATACAGTATATATATCCAAGTGTTAATAATAGTTATATGTGGAGAACTTATAATAATAATAGAATAATTATTCGGTATATTTTTATATAAAAAATAATAACCTATCACGATGTATAAAGTTTAATTCTATGATGCTTTTTAGAAAAAAATGATATAAATATTAGATTGCTATGCATGTATCACTATAAAATGAATTTTCCGCAAAATTTAATATATACATTTTTTTTCTGAATAAGGATTTAATCTAAATTTATTTATTTGTATTGCATATTGCTATAAAAGGAATATTTTTATCCAATATATATTTAAATTTATTATTAGAATTAAAAAGATTTTCTAACTTTTATTATAATTAAAATCATGATGATTGCAAAACTAAATGACCAATTCTGGAATTTTGTAACTGCAACTAAATTAAAACCAATTTTATTGACATTAATTAAGTGGTTCGAATTAAAATATATTAAATAAATAAATATATGAAATACAAGATATATATTATTTATATATTAGTATTTTAAAAATATCCAAAGACATCAGGAAACAAAATATTTTTCAATCCGAAATTTCTTCAAAATCGAATATCACTTTTATTTAAAGTTAATTAAAATAATATTAACAATATTTTACCGAAATTTTTAACAACTTGGATTAATTTCTAAAAATGAAAATAAGGTTTAATGATAATATTTCAGTTAATTTAATTATATTTGTAAGTTTTCATTTTCTATATAAAGGATTAAACTACTGTCAAAAATCTTCTAAATTAGTACAATAAAAAGGAACTGATACAGTACTTAATAGATATTCAACTTTATTTGCAAAATAATTGTCCCGAAATATTAAAAGCTAAGTTTTATAAATTTTTTGAAACTAATGATAGAAATAAAATATTCTCAAGTGCTTATATTGAAATACAAAATTGTATAACTTTAAAAAACTAAGTCTCAAAAGATAATGCAAAAGCATCCTGAAATGAATTTGTGTCATATAAGATATAAACTTTTGAATAAAATGTAATTGGTAATCAATATCGGTCTTCTTAACACATCTTCTATTGCAATAAACTCACATATACATTACTATATAAAATGTAAAAATATAAAAAAAATTGATATAATATTTGAATCTGTATACATTTCTGACAAACTATAATGACAAGATATTGGTTAAGTTGGATGTAAAAAATCTAAATAATGTAAGTATTGGTTCCTAGTATTCATTACAATTTATTTATTTCAAAATAAATAAATAAAAATGTTTTATAGAAATTATATTACTAAGGTTTTTGATATTTTTGAATAGTTATCCATTCAATTATTATGCCCACTATTATTAAAAGGTATTTTAAACATAAAAGACTCCATTGTGTTACTAAAAATTAAAAATATATTAAAAGTTTTAAATTTATAAAATATTCAGATTCACAATGGATTAAATAGATGTAAAGTATTCATATATACTTCATTAAGTCTCGCAAAAGGGAAAAAATCAAACAGAAGCTGAATATTTTACTGTAATAATAAAACAAACTTGTAATTAAACAATTATTATTTTAAAAATGTTTTTTTTAAATAATCACTTTTTTATTACTATCTGATACCCATCTTATTCAAATTGAAGTAAATCCCTTATTTCAAATGAAAGTTAGCATAATGAAATATTACTATGGAATGTGAATTCTAAATTAGTCAGTTATGTTATACACTGTATGTGCAACAATATGGAATTTGGGGGATAGGGTATTTTTTTTCCTCATGTCATTCACATTTTCTCAGATTTTATAAAACCATTTAAACATGGCCAAAAATTTAAATCATATTTTGTCAAGGTTTAATACCACGCATATTAATCTAGAGATAGAACTGAAAGCAATAGAATGGATCTAAAATTATACCAAAGGAAATTAACTATTTGTTACAAACACATTAATATGGTTTTGACATAAGATTTTGTTTCTATTTCAGTCTACATATTCATATTTTCATATATTTAATAAATGTTAAGAGCACATTCTAACATTATAATGTTTCATCAATACATGAGCATACTGTGAAATTATTTTTAAAAATATAAGTAACTTGTATGTACAAATATGTGCAATTAATTGTAGAACAAATACATTATTTCTTTCAATGCTTGTTATTTTGAGATGTTGCATTTTTTATTTTATTATTATAATAATCAATCAAACAATAAAGTTCTAATTCATTTTAAAATGTTGTATTGTAAATCTAAATCAATCTTAATCCTTTAGAAAATAAAAACATATTAAGATATTTAAAAAGAAAAGATTTTAGAATATTAATTTCTACTTTAGTGTGTAGATACACACATGAGTTTGATAAAATTATTTAAAGCAATCTATAATTTTAAAAATAAACCTGAATTAATATTATATTGTATGACAATGATTTCAACACAATTGAAATAAAATATAAAAAAATTAAAAATAAACATTTTCTTTTCTTCTTTTAAATATTCCATCAAAGTATCATTATTGTTTTAAAAAAATATTTGATTTGGCTTTGATATGGGAATTTAAATATATTGAAAAAATTTTCTTTGTCTATCACTCTGTTTTCCCTACGATGTTCCATAGTAGTATCTTTTCCCCCAGTTCAAACCCTTCCAGTCCCTGTATATCGATTTACACTAATTTATTTTAATACATTAAAGATCAGCCTTTCAAGCTATTGTGCATGCACTTTTTATGAGTGTTAATAATAAATGAATACATTCATTCCCAACACAAGATATGGTATTTATGAAAGAATAAAATGAATCCACTTATTCTTTCAAACCAAATGCTTATATATGGGCAAATCTTAAGTACTGTTTACGATGTCTGAATGAATGATGTCGACAAAATTATCTAGAATTTATTAAATGTCATTCTCAAATGAAACTTAAACATATGTAAATAAGCATTTATTTTTATATAGCACTATGTTTATAACTTGTAATACATTAAAGATCAGCCTTTCAAGCTATTGTGCTTGCACTTTTTATGAGTGTTAATAATAAATGAATACTTTCCTTCCCAACACAAGATATAGCATTTATGAAAAAATAAAATGAATCCAAATGAATCCACCCATTCTTTCAAACCCAAATGCTTATAAATGGGCAAATCTTAAGTACTGGAAATGAAAGTGTCAGGATAGACCACTCACTTTAAATTACTGTTTATGATGTCTGAATGAATGATGTTGACAAAATTATCTACAATTTACTAAATGTAACTCTCAAATGAAACTTAAACATATGTAAATAAGCATTTATTTTATATAGCAATATGATTATAAATTGTAATACATTAAAGATCAGCCTTTCAAGCTATTGTGCATGCGCTTTTTACGAGTATTAATAATAAATGAATACTTTCATTCCAAACAAAGCTATAGTATTTATGAAAGAAAATGAATCCACCCATTTTTTCAAACCCAAATGCTTATATATGGGCAAATCTTAAGTACTGGAAATGAAAGCGTGAAAATAGACCACTCACTTTAAATTACTGTTTACAATGTATGAATGAATGACGTGGACAAAATTATCTAGAATTTACTAAACATCACTCTCATATGAAACTTAAACATATGTAAATAAGCATTTATTTTTATATAGTGCTATGTTTATAAATTGTAATACATTAATGATCAGTCTTTCAAGCTATTGTGCATGCACTTTTTATGAGTGTTAATAATAAATGAATACTTTCATTCCCAACACAAGATATAGTAAATATGAAAGAATAAAATGAATCCAAATGAATCCACTTATTCTTTCAAATCCAAGTGCTTAACTAAGGACAAATATTAAGTACTGGAAATGAGAACATGAGGATAGACCACTCACTTTAAATTACTCTTTACAATGTCTGAATGAATGATGTTGACAAATTTATCTAGAATTTACTAAATGTCACTCTCAAATGAAACTTAAACATATGTAAATAAACATTTATTTTTATATAGCACTATGTTTATAAATTGTAATACATTAAAAATGAACCTTTCAAGCTATTGTGCATGCGGTTTTTATGAGTGTTAATGATAAATGAGTAGTTTCATTCCCAACACAAGATATATTATTTATAAACTTTGAACATAAATAATTTTATATAAAAACTAATTCATTCAATAGTTTGTATTTGACAAATTACTAAAGTATTATCATAGAGTAAAAGAAATGTGTGAAACTAATTCTGAAAGTCACTTACTTTAATAGAATTACTTGATTTAGTATAAAGTTTATTTTGTATTATGAATTGTCACTGAATCATATTTATTATTATAATTTAATAATGTGTTAAAAACCTGTAAATTTAAGATATATTTTTAAATATCCATATTCAACACAAATTATATTAATAATTGCTTGCAATGGAAATCTATCAAAAAACGTTAGAGATTGGTTAAAGAATTCTACTGCATAGTTTGTCTTTCTGAATTTGAACTGAGAAATATATCTTTCAAGTATAATATAATTAAACATTGGTAAATATAACAAAATCTGGAAGAATATGAAATACTTTACTTTTGCTGTTAATGCCTAATTCTTACTAATAGCAGAATTAGTATTAATTTTTGATTAGTATGTTCTCATTAATTATTGATCAGTATAGAGACACTGATTAGTTATTAGTTGCATATATTGGTGTTATGTTTTTATGATTACAAGTGAACTATTTTTGGGGGTGTGGGGTACTTTTATAAATACTACTTTTGTACTGAATTCTCTATAATCTATTGTGTAAGCAAAATTTTATAATCTGCCTAATAAATTCAGGCATACTATTGGGAAAGAGACACAATTATTTTAATGTTTTTATATCATCAATTTATTTTTTGTTTTAATTACTTTAATGTATTATTGTTTTTTAAATAAATTTAGTCAAAATATAATTATGTAAATAAAGTAATTCTTAAAGTGTTATAAGCCTTATCACATAGATAAGAACAATAAGAGGATTTAAAGAAATAATATTCTTAATTAAATTTATTATATGATATATTTGTATTTAAGTTTAAAGTATTTAACTGGATTAAAAATAATCTATAAAACCTGTTAAAATGATATGTCAAATTAATTTATTCAGAAAGTGATGCAATAAATATTGAACTGCAATAATTTTTAAGCACAATTAATAACTATGATGATAAATATATGTGGATACGTATTTGAAACTATAGATGAAGACTGATTCCGATAAAAATGGATCTTGGAATTATTATTTTTTACATGCTTTATTTTCTAAACGTTTTAAATGCCTAAGGAGACTTTTACTAATATATTTAATAAAATAATTAATGAAATAAAACAATGTCAATAAAGCAATATATATTGCAATATAAAATGGTTTCTCGTTAAAAAAAAAAAAACAGAATTTTTTCTGCATAGACCTACTGCCTGGAAACTCTATTGGCTAGATAACCATTTCTTTTCTCTGAAACTTTTATATCCAACAACAGACTAGACTAGTTTTTATTCTGTATTAATAAATAATTATTTGAGCCTTATTAATTTTTTTGTTTTCCAGAAGGTTTGTGATGATAGTGTTCTAGTTGTTTTTTTTTTTTTTTTATATTGAGTTATTTCTATCAACTAATATGTGTATTGAATGTATTTAGAAAAAAATAACTTTATTTAAATATTCCAAATACATTCAACTGTAAGTAATAGCACAGCAAACATGTTAGTATATGCACAATGTACTGACTGTTGCCTTTGGCTGAATGGTCAGTAGGTTAAAGCATTATTTTAAAATTCAATAATCAAGAATCTAAGGACACATGTTTGAATCCCATGCTAGTACTGTCACTGGTCAAGCTAGCAACACCTGAAAAGGAGGGGAGAACAATACCCCTCAAAATGTTGTGCATATACTAACATGTTTGTTGTGCTATTACTAATAGATGAATGTATTTGGAATATTTAAATAAAGTTAAGTTTTTTTAAAGACAATCAATACACATATTAATTTTTGCTTCTATTTATTAAAGACTATTTTATTAACTTTTCTTTTGTATCACCATATTTCATATTTTTATTCTAGAGTATTAAGAAAAAATTTCATAATATCTATATTTGTTTCATTTCTTTTAGTTTTAAATTTTTCATACTATTAATATAATTTATTATGTTCCTTTTTTTCAATAATTGTCTTTTTACAAATAAATATTAAGTACTCTATTCCACAGAAAGTACATTTGTAGTTCATTTTATTTCCATATTCTTTTTCTGGAGTGAAGACATCTTTCTTTAAATCAATAATAGTAAGCTTCCTTTAATGTTATTCTAAATTCATTCATATTTTATATATTTATTTATTTTATATAACTTTCAATTATTTTTATTAATGTTTACTTTTCATAATTGTACCTCTTTTTCTCCAACTATCTTATTTATTCTCTTTCTCTACATGTCTTAATTACATATCTCACAACTCCTTAATTTTTGTATAAATATACAGAATAAAATGTCATTTATTAACTTTCAATATTGTAAAATCTTAATTGTCTAATATGTTTGTTTTCTAATGAATATTGGGACTGTATTTAGAGAAAAAAAATCCATAATAGCCTTCTGAATTGTCAATTGAATATTACTAAGGAAATATTATTGGCATTCATGAGCTTATTTATTTGTGGTACATTATAATTCTTATCTAAGTTGTTAGTAGAGAAAGTTGCATTTCCAGAATATGTGTAAAAATATAGGGCTTTGATTTTCTAAAGATTCAAGATTTCACTTGGATGTTTAATCAAAAATCAGCAATCAAAGCAATATAATGTAAAACTGGATTTCTTATGGAAATTCAAACAATATTTTTTTTTCTATATCTAACAATAAAGCTACATGGATTTGATTTTATAGATGCAATTAGAGTCTCATTAACTGATTCAAGACAACTCATATTCGTTTAAGTCCTCTGTTTCATAAACAAAATTTCCCAAGTGCTGATCTTTGCAAATGTGGCCAAACCCAAACCATGAAACACATAAATAATACCTGTCAAAGTAGAAAAATTGATGAACTTAATACTAGTGAATCTACTACATTCTTAATAAAATTTATGTCGTTCCTTTATAATATTTTAGTAAAATTATCTAATAAATTCATATTCTATATAAAACATTTTATTTCATACATTTCAATGTTAAACAAAACTTTTAATCTGTTTTTAAGTTCTCTCATTAGAAAGCAATAGGATAAAATGTTTGGTGCATATTTTATTATGCAAATTACTTTAAATATAAAATAATAAAACATATCATGTTTCAAAGGAACATATTATTATTTAATTTAAATATACATACATAATATTACATCCATACATATACATAGATAGTTATGATATTTTTCCTTCTAATTTACAACAATCAGTATTTATGTATTCTTTTATAATAAGTAAAAGAAAAACAAAACCCATTTCCAATGACTGTCATTCTACTTGGCCATGGGACCACATAAAATATTCAGTGGGGTAATCTTATTCCTTAACCTTATTTGTTTATTTTGTTAAAGAGAATCCATCATCTGCACAGCATATAGCAAAGTAAAAATGTTGCATTAATTATGTGGGGAAATAATCTTCTAGCAAAGGAATTAACAAGAGATTAAATAAAATTATTCTCGTTTGTGTACATTGTCAGTATTAATACACGCACGCATGCGCGCACACACATATATATATATATAATCAAATCCCTGACAATTAAAAAAAAATATAGAAATTTTGTGATTATGTTTCATTATCTCTATGTCAATACAAACATTATGCATTTGCATTATTAATCTGTTTTTGTATATTGCAAACCATAAAGTAGACAATGCACTAACTTTTATCTTAAGAAAAACAAAAATACTTTTGTTCCTTTTTAGAATCTAAAACCAGTTGTCTATTATTAATCATACATATTTTTTTGTTACTTCAGCAGGAAAATGAGCATTGATTAATTTATGAATCTTTTTGTATGTGAATTTCAATTGAAAAGGTGTAAATAAGATTCCAAGTTTCTATTAATGATAATTGTTGTAATACCAACAAACAAATTCTGAAGAGATGCTGATCTATAGGAGTAATTTGTAAGTATTTTGTAATTGAGGAATAATAATGGTAGACGATTTAAAGACTTTTGTAAAAATTAAAGGAGTGTCAAATCCATTAGATAAAATAGGCTTTTAACAATGTTTTAGTGTTATTGCAATTATTTTTCTTTCCTCAACAGTTTTTTTTTTCATTGTCACTTTATGGATAAGATAAAGGATTTTATAAATATTGTTATAGATAAATAATATGCACTTTTTTGTGAAAATTAGATTTTTAATAAGTGATACATTACAATATCAGCAATGGATTTTAAAAGAAAAAACAAAATCTCTTCACATCTTGATATAACTTATCTTTCATAGACTACCACATAGCTAAAAACTAATGTAAAATTGAAATCTCAACAATTTTGAGGAGTTTTCATGAACTATTTGTTCAAAACAATGATTAGTATGTAATGACTGTGCACAGATTTATTCAAATTGAATTAGATCATTTATTCTTCTCTGTGTTTTTTAATTAATTCAGTAAAACATATATTTGGTTTTTTTTTTAAATATTGCAAAAATATTTGTATATGCTATGCAAAATAAACTTAATTAAAATCCAGGTATGTCTTTACCTGAGAACTTATTACTTTAAGGAGTGGAATTAATCTACATAACAAATAGTAATGCATTTAAAGGTGATTGTTGTGATGTTTGGAATCATGTGAATAATGATAATATTCTTCCATTTAATGAATATGAATTTCTATACATAAACATAAGTTTTTAACTATATAGATTAATGATTTTGAAAATAAAGTGGTTATTAATATTTTTATGATTGTATTATTTGACATTAACTCAAATTCTACATGGTTATTAAGTTGCATTGCTATTGAACTGCATTTTTCCAGTATGTACTGTATCTATTACACTTCAAAACAAAATGTCTCCTTATCTATATACAAGCATTTTTTCATAAATTATATTGGAAAAGGAAGCAGTAATAATAAGGTTTCATTTTAATGTTTCACTACAGATTCTAGAATGTTAAAATCCAACTGATGCCATTGAAATGATTCATATATCATCAAATGAAGATATATTCATTGGTTCCTTCACAAAAAAATCCTATTGGATATCCTCTTGGAATTGTACTTTATTCTCTTTGATAGAAATGTGACAGTTGTATTGTTTTAAATTTACTGAAGGATGTAAAGACAACTTTAGGTATGCTATATATCCCAGTATGACATAAGTCTGGTTGATATATTTAATTAAATACTATTTGATTTAAATATCATGTTATTTTTTTATTCACCAATAAAATATGATAAAGTCAGAAATGCATCTTTTTACTAAAATTTACTCTCATAAATATATATATATATATATATATATATATATATATATATATATATATATATATATATATATATATATATATATATATATATATATATATGTTAAAACGAAGATTTGACGGGTTAAATATATAAAATACATTTTGGGGTTATCCGTGTTAAAAACTTTTAAAGTAAATTGATATTAAAAGTTTTTAACACGGATGAACCCGCAAAATATGTATTTTATATATTTAACCCGTGCAAATCTTCGTTTTAACATTACTAACCTCTACGGGGAGGAAATTTTCAAACAGCTGCGTATATTTGAAAGAACGTGGAGTAAGAAATAGTAAATTGATATTAAAAGTTTTTAACACGGATGAACCCGCAAAATATGTATTTTATATATATATATATATATATAGAGAGAGAGAGAGAGAGAGAGAGAGAGAATGTGTAGCATGTTATTCTCTGTGACTACAATATTTTCTATGTCAGTAGCTGAAAGAATTCATATTTTTGATGAATAACTTAACACCCAGTGAATATACTGCATTATTCACAGGTGTGGATGGATTAAATTATTCTTTTTTGTTGTTGTTAAAGAATTTTTATGGTGTTCTTTTTACTAATGCTTGCATTTATATCTGTCATTGGTGTGTATTAAGTTTTTTTGTGCAAACTGACCACCAAAGCAACAATCTAGATGATAGAAGTGATTTGCAAAAAAAAATATTATCTGTTGTGTATAAAGAAAATATTAAATCGTTCCCAAATAATTTTATTACTAAATAACACATAAGAGGATTTGAATATTATCTGAAAAATATGTCAATGAATTATAGAGGATTGAATAAGATTGAACAATTTTCAAGATGAATAAAATTAAATTGTGCTACATATTGAAACAGCTGACTAAAATCCTATAAACCAACAATACCTTTTATATTGGTGAGATATATTTATTTTCTAACAGAGGAGATTCCAAACTTTATATCACTGAAACAATTTATATAATTAATCATTGAATATTATATTAACTCTAAAGGTTCAGTGGGGTCTATTCAATAATTAGTGCTTATAAAGGTATTGTTTTATTTAGTGCAGTGTAAATTGACTGTCCTATTTAAATAATATAAAAATCATTGGTTCATTTAACTGAAAAGCTGTTTAATGCCTCATCTTCTGTTAGAGTGCTTGAAAAGTAATCAAAATTATATTAATGCCTAACCTTTCAAATTAACATATTAAATACATTAAGAACAGATCAGTTATTTTATATTTTAATTTTCAACATTTCACTTTATTAATATATTAAACTTTATTATATATAATAAAAAAATGTAGTAAATGGTTGAGATTATTAGTCTTTATAATACTCAGGCATATATATTTTATTGAAATTATATGATTTAAGTCATAGATAATTCCATAATATTTTAAATATTAATGCCATTATTGAATGTTAGAATATTTTTTTAAATTATTTTATTCTCCTTTTATGCACATTTTAAAATGTGAAAATTTCATTTTACACATTTACCCACCACTGTTACATAAAATAGCTTGGGTTAATTAGAGTATCATATTTCTATTCAAATCAACTGCAAAAAAATTTTTTTTGAAACATGACGTGCACTTCCTTATTATAGGAAGAGTAAAGAAACAGCCAAAGATCACAAATATTAAAATATTAAAGTAAGCAAAAATAATTTTTAAAATAAATTACAAAAGGCAACATTTTTCCATAGAAGATTTTGCTATCTTTTTTATTCATTATATTTTGAAAGATGTCACTTTTTACAAAGTCATCCACAATGAAGTAATTATTATTTTAAAAAAGAAAAAAAAAATAAAGAAACAGTTTATTATTATTTTCACAAAAGACAAATAAAATGTTCTTTTTTCTTTTGGAAACATTATACATAAATATATCTCATTTATGAAATGTCCCTACTATTATTGTCTGTGTATAAAACTACTGTTACTGCTACTACAACTGCTATTACCACTACCATTACTAATAATAATAATATATTACGTTTCTGATCACAAACTTTTAAGAAGTTCGGGTAGAGCATGGAAACGACAGACTTGGGTCATGATACATAAACTTCGATCTCAAAAATTTATTACACTATAAAATCATACAGAATATATATATATATATAATAGAAATAAAAATATTATATTAAATAATATTTCAAAAATTTATTACACTATAAAATCATACAGAATATATATATATATATAATAGAAATAAAAATATTATATTAAATGCTCTTATTGACTATATACTGAAAAAAAATGTCATTCAACCACAATTGGAGTTTTTAGATTTAACTTGAAATAAATGTAAAGGGAATCCAGAAATTAATTAAGTCAATCCCTACTTTTTGTAACAAGGGATCTACTTATTTAATTTCTGGATTCCCCATGCTCTTATGTCAAGTTAAATCTAAAAACTTCAATTGTGGTTAGGAAAGCAATTATTTTGTAAAACTATCATCATCACCATTATCATTGGCAATCATTATCAATCCATGGCAGGATGAAGGTCTCTCCAAGTTCAATCCATCTTCTCTGATCTCTAGACTCTCATCTCCACATCATGCCTGCAAACATTCTTATTTTATTCATCCATTTCATATGTGGTTTCTCTCTGGGTTTTTTACAAACTATTGGAATCCAGTTTAAGATTGCAATTGGTCATCTATTATCATTTTTTCTAGAAATATGTCGAACCCAACACCACTTCAGTCTTTTAATTCTTTTAATGTCAGTAACACTTGTTTGTTCTCTTGCCCATATATTATCTTTTCAATCTTTTCTTGTTATTTCTGACATGCATTTTTCCATATTTTTTGAGTGCTATGAAGTCTCTGTATATCTTTTTTATTAAGTGACCAAGTCTCAGATCCATTAGTAACAACACAATATCATAAGTAAAACTATATCATAATTTTAATTGACTGTGGGCTTATATAACTAATAATGCCTGAGGCTAAATGGGTTTGTAAATAATCATTAAAAATTAGTCACAATGCCAATATTAATAATAAACATTTTCAAACTGTTCTCAAGGCAATCTATTTTAAATAATAAAGCCTTAAAAATTAAAATATTTTGAATGCATTCTCATGTAAGAAAAATCTTATCTATGAAAGTAGATAGATTTTGTAACTATTGATTTCTCAAACTCATATTATGTTTTATTGCAGGATCAATGGAAATACTGATTCTTAATAAAATATTGTAGCAAACTCTTAACTCTCATTACTCTATAACAATTATTGTTTAAATGAGATTGCAATGACAACAGTTTGAAATTGTTGATTGTTAATGATATAGGGATTGCCTAAGTGTTGATTGGCTTTTAATGATATATATATATATATATATATATATATATATATATATATATATATATATATATATATATATATATATATATATATATATATATATATATATATATATATATATATATATATATATATATATATATATATATTGTGCCCTTATCTATAGGTCATAATAAGGTAGAATGGTCAATTACTAAAAAAATTTAAATTTTAAAATACGTTTGTGTAATATATTGATAATTGTATGATCGATTAGATCTTATAGTATAATTTAAGGCTGAAAATACCTGGTATATAAAAGTGTAATGGATTATTTTAAAAGAAAACAGTTAAATAAAGCTTAAATATATCCTTGCTTATGGTTGTAAAAGCTGGCCATATAAAATAATACAGCTATAAATAGTTAAAAATATATTAAACAATTCAATTGTAATGTTTTAAAACTAATAAATTAAATAAACGTGATATGTAATATTATAATTATAATTAATATTCAAATTTAATCTAATATATTTTAAGATAAACTTTATGATGGTGAGAATTATATTTAGTTCTACATTTTTAAATTATTTTCCAATTTTTTATAAAATATATCAGTTTTGGTAATTTAGACCGAGACGTAAATTAAAAAATCATCTGATAAAGTTAGTAATCATGTGACTGTATATTATATACCTTCACACACACACTTGTTAGAATATAATAATAAAGTTTGTGAATTATGGAACTAAATGTAATTGCTGTCTATCGTTGAAATGAATGTTGAAATATTAAATAGTTATTTTAAATGTTTAAATGATGTAATATTTAAGTAGTGTTTAAAAGTTGAATACAGTTAATAAAAAAAAAAAAATTAAATATTTTATTTAAATAAAGTTTAAATGATTTTGATAAAACTATAATTGAATTTAAAAATACTATTCTAAGTAATATTTTGAAACATGACGTCATAAATTCTTTATTTTAAAAGGTTTAATCTATTATAATACTAAAATGTGTAAATTTGTTCGCGCTAAAAAAGTCATTAACCAATCAACGGAGGTAATTTAGCAGACGAAATATAAGAACTAGATGGAGCGGGAGAAAGTAATGTGTAAGTGAAGGAGGGAGTAACATTTTTTAGCTGTATAAGATCATAAGCTAGAAAAGTGATATAATTTTAAAATTTTATATTTATTTTAAAAGTTTTTTAAATATGGTATTTTGAACTGCCTTTACATGGAGGGCTAATTTAAAAGTTTTCTTACCAGGATTTTTTATTCAAGTTTAGCCAAAACCTTGCAGTAAAAATGGAAGTACTACAGAAAAAAATACCTAAAAATATTGCTAAAGGAAAAATATTTGTAAAGTGCTTCGATACAGCTTTATATATGCTCAACCAGAAACTTATAATTGTAACTCAGAGGAATATAATTTGGACGCTATAGGAAAACTTAAAAGAGAAGTTACTTGCCATCAGAAAAATTTATGACGTACAAATTTATAAGGCTACTCTGAAGTTTTTATTCTTCTCTATGGAAAAATTAAGATGCGTTTATCATAAAGAAAAAATTATGTAAAAGTTATAACAGAGAAAGAATGTTTATCTTTTTAAAGGAAACATTACAAAGTATATAGTTACCAGAACTATAAAAGAAAGGAAAAATTACCGAATAATGATATGAAAGAGCTATTGTGTTTTATGAAATAAAGAACAGAAAAACTTTCTCTAATAGGAATTTAAAAAAAAATATTATAAAGTGTTCATTGGAGAAATGCTTGATTTAGAAAATATAAATTTAAATTACTTAATGGAAATGGATCCATGGAGACAGAAAAATTTACTGAATATTTAAATCAAAGTACCTAGAAGATGCATCATAAAAGTCGTGCGGGGAAAATATTAGCAGAAAATATTAGAAGAGAATATGTAGACGTTTTCTTTACGGGATTAATTGATATCATAATTAATAATTGTATTAAATATTATAAAAAACCAAGGATTGTCATCTATGAATGTTTATTAAACAGAGCAATAATTTGTTTTACCTTAAAATTGAACAAGCAGGGAGAAAAACATTAAGTGACAGAAGAAGAAATAATAAATATTTTTTTTTAGCTTTAATATGAACGGTTTTTAAGAAAATTTGATGAAGAAGTACAGTAAATATAGTTTGGAATATTTTTTTACTAATTTATTTTAAAATATAAAATGTTATGTGAGATTAGGGAAAACATATAAACATAAATTTAGTAATATTAAAAATTAAATATAATAGCTTGATAAAATTATAGAAATAGTGTTTAAAATAAAGTGTATGGATGTGAATCTTATATCTACAAGGATCAAATGGATGGTGAAGCCTACGGAACGCGATCGAGGAGATAAAGGTCGTTTGGTAATTTTAATAGTTATTTATAATGCATAATGTATTTTTTTTAGATCATCTATTGACCTAAGAATGAAGTGTGAAAGTTTAAATTATATGTACACACTTTATAAAACATTTTTAACATATTATGAGATAGGAGTAATTCGGAATATGCATGCAATAATTTATTTAAAGTATATTAATAATATAATTTAACAGAACAATTGTGTGATTCTTTTGAACTTTCATGTGATAAAGTATTCAGATATTTAAATAGTTTGTATATGATTAAATATATGGAGGAAAGTAGTAAAAATATTTTCTTATAGAACAGTGGAATAGTTTTAAAATATCAATGAATTTTATTATTGTTAGTAATGCAGATATGTATTTGTCGATGTACAGTATAGAAAAAATCTTGAGAAATAAGATCGGATAGTGACTTTGAAGTACTAGTGGAGAGGAAACCAAGATGATGTTTTTTTTTTAAGAAATAGGAAAAATAAAGGATTCGGATCATATTTAGTTTTGTGTGATTTCAGTATAGTTAACTAAGCCCTATGACTGAACACATATAGTTTGGACAGTGTTTTTTGCATATCTTTAAACTTTTGATGTAAGAATAAAGCTGAAGAAATAGCTTTAACATCGCTCCTATAATAGAGGTTGGTAGACAGGTAAAGGTCACTCCTCTATAGTGTCTTTTAATTCACTGTGCCATGATTGTCAAGATATATGACGAGTAATATTCTAGTTGTATTTTGATCCTATGCATCTATCTTCACTATCCTTATTTCATGAATCTGCATCGGTCAGAAAGATATTTTCAAAGAAATAATGAATAAAATAGAACTGAAGATATGTTATCGTTTATGTAAGAATAGTTTATTTGCTTGAATGTATAGAATTGTGTAACTTTAAAATTGAAAGTCCAAAATATCATAAAGAGAGAAAGAATCATATAATACATTGTAAAATTAATTCAGAAATGAATATAAGATTTTTTGAAAGAGAAATCTAAACAAAGTTTTTTTTTTTTTTTTAAAGTGATAATAAAATTTGAATGAATTTTTTTTTATAATATTTAGAAATAAGTATTGCATATTTATTAAGAAGATAGTTCAATAAGGTATAATAAACATATACTTGTGCATGGTATATTAATAGTTGTAATTATATCATCCAAAATAAGGCTTAAATGAGAATATTAGGATTAATAAACATTGGATAATGAACAATAAAAACCTAATACCGAATGTAGAACAATGTTTTGACTTTGTAAGATTTCATACAACCAATATAAAACTAAAATTTGTTATTTTGTAGAATTTTACTACAAATGTAAATTTTGTAAAAAATATAATTTTAATAATATTAGGGATGCAAAGTGTTAGTGATAATCATATAAGAAATGCATTTTGTAATAAGCTAACCATAATAATGAATCAAGTAATAATACTGTATTTTCTTAAGTGTTTTAAAAAAATAAGATTTAACTGGGAAAAGTAGATATTATTTTGATTTCATTTTATAAACTAATAAACTAAGTTGAGATATGAGAGCAAGGGATATCCAATGTATATAGTGTAAAAATATTGTTAATTTATTTATGTTGTTAATAAACTTTCTTTTAAATTTGTTTTAAAGTTTTGTGTCCGAGTTGTTATTTCTCCACATGGATGCATGAAATCATGATACATTTATACTTGAAACAGACATATAAATTTTGCACAAAAGGTAAACATAAAAGTGTTATAATAATTTTGAGAATTTATTGGTATGTTAAAATTAAAAGATCATAATTTTATATTATTTATTGGTCATAAGTCGGTTGCCATAATATTACATTAAATTATATGCTAATGTTGCCACACGTATTCTGTTGTCAGATTATTAAAATACTACCACGTACGTATTTATGTATTTCATTTAGGAAGAAATAAGATTATATTATATTATTATTGTTATTATTATTTTTATTATTATTAGTTGCTGTGTAGTAGATTATGACATAAAATTCCCTTTTCATATTTTACTACCGTAATTTTAAATCAGTTAGAATACAATTTATGAACCTGAGATTTTATTTTATTTTACTTCATTTTATTTAATTGAGCTAGATTCTTGTAATAAAGAAGATTAAGATATGATTATTATTTTAATCATAGTGAATAGAGCTCAGAAAGTCATAAGAATACTATGAGTTAGTTATTTGGTATAGTGAAAAGGGGGAATAGTGTTCTTATGCCATTGAGGTAGTATCGTGTGGATAATGTCTCAATGTAGTCTATCTCGTTCCCTGTATTGTCACTCCATGTCTCATGAAAATAGTAAATATTTGTTTAATTCATTTTAAAATTGAACCGTATTTGTATTTTAAAATTAATTAATTAATTAATGCTGAATATTTCATGTATTTATTTGCTAACTGAGCTAGAACCCGTAATATTCGTAATAAACAATATATTTTGGGGTGAGGATGTGTGGGGGGAGAGATTTTTTTATATATATATATATATATATATATATATATATATATATATATATATATATATATATATATATATATATATATATATATATATATATATATATATATATATATATTGTACCCTTCCAGCAAAATATAATAATAATAAAATAGGACTAGCTCAGATAAATGGTTATGCTTGGCTAAAATACATATAATCGATAATAAAGATATCCTATGTTACTGTTTATTATTTAACTAGCTCTAACTAATAAAAATAATAAAAATGTTCCAGTTTTATAAAATAAATAAATAAAATATTAATAAATCATGAGACAATAAAGTGAGCTGCAAGAAGTAATTTGAATTATACTGAGCCAATATCCCTAGGATACCACCTCAGTGGCATAAGAATACTATTCCCCCTATTTTTTTCAAATAATAACATACTCATAGCATTCTTAAGACTTTAAAAATAATAATCAATTAAATATTATACTGATAAATAAATTCAAATCTTTTAATTAAAAATAATATTATTATGTTAATCTCGGGTTCTTTAAACTAATTCAAATCAAGTAAAAATTTCTGTAGTCAAGTATGATAAGGGATTTTATATCATTCTAAACTACACATAACTAATAAAAATAATAAATAATAATAATAAACTTCAATGTGTAATTATCAATCTTATCTATTTTTCTTGTTATAATAATTATACATAATAATAATAATATTAATAAATAAATAAATAAATAAATAATATAGTATAATCTTTAGCTTTCATGTGGCATCTTAAATAAAATATGTGGTGTAATCTGATAATCTGAAAATATGCGGCAACGAATAACATTATAATTCTGTGTAATAAATTATCTAATTAGTTTATGACTATAATGATAATAATGTTTTAAAATGAAAACTTCTCATATAAATTATATTAAGAAAACACTATAATTTATTAAGTAAATAATCTTATTTTTAATGTGCAAATATTATATTTTGGTTCAATATATCTGAAAAAATCATGTGTGTGCAGTGTGAAAAATCAATGTAACACAAAATTTATAAAAACAAGTTTAACAAAATTTTATTATAACATTTCTAACAAAAATGAACTATGTGCATTATTTACAATTAAAATCTTGGATCCATTACATACTTCATTTCAAATAAAAATAATAAAATCTAAAAGTACCTAAGTGTTCACTCTGACTTAGTACTTTTTATATTTCTTTACAACAATCATAATAATAATACTAATAATAATCACAGATACAATTATGGATTAAAATATATTGTCTACCAATTGAATTATATCATAATATATTTTTCATAAGCATACACAAATTATGAAAACATAAAAATAAACTACAGAAGTATCACTTATTTCAATATATGTCTATAGATTTATACTCAATTAATCAAATAACTTTTATTATGATAGTGCTGATATTATCAAAAAATATTTATTTCAGTTCGTTAATAAATACATGGACTTAAATAAAATATTATAATTAATATACTTTATACCTCTTACACAGCATCAGTTTAATATAAAATTTTACGTGTGTGTTTATACGTATTATAAACATAAAAAAAAATCATATTTATAAACTATAAATACTTGTTCTATTTTATGTTGTTTTTCTGGACGTATTGTCCTTTAAAAATATGCATTACATGTATGATAAAAATATACAAAAAATATTCAAAAAGTCTTGTGAATAATTTTATTGTCATTTATATATTTTTATAAAAGAAATAGTTTACTAAAATACGGAAAGTATTTATGATTCTTTATCCTTATATTTTAATTTTACTCTGTCTCATTTTTATTTAATCTCAACATACATCAAAGCAAGAAAAAGCTATCTTATTCTCTTTCAAAATAACAACCCTACAATTCCCAAAATTATTTATTACTCTACTTCAAAATACAGTTCTGTACAATGCAATATCTTAGAAATTACGATAGTGATCAGATGCATAGGTATGAAGAACTAACTAGAGTATTAACTCAACAGAATAAACATATAAGATAATCAACATGGCAAAAGTGCAATAAAGAAAAGAGGCATGACTTCTCTTTCTACTAACATCCCCTATAAAATAATGACCAGGCTATTTATTCAGCTCTTTGAAACATTAATATGCAATACAAAGGAAAACACTGTCCATAAAAATATACAAGTTACAGTACTTCGTTATCTGTACCTGCATAATTACTACGATAATAAAATTACTTTTAAACCCATACATTCTACATTTAAGCATCCTTTTGGTTTATTTGCATACTTCCAAAGTCACTACCACTTTAAAATTTCCTAATATATTTATCTATCTACATCACAGAAATTATCAAACATATTTCTAAAACAATAAATAAAATTCACATATGAACTCAAGAACTATTCAACAAGAAAAGGTTATTTCACTTTTGAAATTCCTCAATAGAAATACAAATTATTTTGTATCAATGCATTAAATTAATACTTTAAACATTTTTAAAATAGTAGGGTTCCTTTATTAAAAAATCATATAAATTATATTTATTGCTGAATCATATTACATTAGTAATATAAAAAATAAAGTATGCATTTTTTTAAAAAAAATCTATCTCATATTTTAGAACATAAATGATAAGTCATATGTGTGTTTAATTCACTCACACATACCCACACATTCATATACTAATTCTATAAAATACTTCAATCAATCAAAAGAAAAGAAAAGAAATACATCATAAATAATAATAATAATAATAATAATAATAATAATAATAATAATAATAATAATAATAATAATAATAATAATAATAATAATAATAATAATAATAATAATAATAATAATAATAATAATAATAATAATAATAATAATAATAATAATAATATTTTATAAATTTTATGCATGTGACAATTTGCTAGCTGGTCACTTTTAAACATTGTCTGGTCCATTTTTCATAAAATATTACATAATATGAGCATTTATTCAGCAAACTATCATACACAAAAATATTAAAAAAAAATTTATGGAAAATTAAATATTCTTTATGATAATTATTATTATATTAGTAAATAATTTGTATGTAATTTCCTGCCTATAATAATACTAAAAAATTTAATGCTATTATTAGTACATAAAATAACGAAAACCATAGTTTCATATAACTCTAATACATTAAATAATTTTTTAAAAAAATGTTATTTCTTTCTTCAGATATTTTTCATTATCAATCCTTGTAAACACTCACTCCCTTGGCACATGTTGCTATGACAACCATTGTCTTAACACTTGAAAACAATACTTCTTCCCCTGCCACACAATTCATGATCAATTGATTAAAAAAATGATGAAAACAAAAAGCGAAAAAAAAGTCAACTTTTAAAATCCAGATTCATTTATAATAATAATCACTAATCAAAGTACAATCCTTTATTTATATCTTTCACAATAATGATTATTAAAGACAATATTAATTTATAAATTTAAAAAAAATCCTCTGGAGTTTTTCGTCTGTGCTATAGGATCCTGTATCAGCTTCTGATGCCTTTGATATGGTAATATGGATTTGGACATATTAATATAAAAATTACACATTTTCAATCAATGGAAATTGGCATTTAATAAAGTTAACATAAAGTTATTTCATCAGGATAATTTTAATTAACCTAAGATTTTGTTTTCCAAATAATAATTTCAAATATTTTTTTAAAAAAAAAAAATTAAATAAATGTGATCTTCTCTAATATTGATAAGTTATCTTATAAAATATATTTGCAGTAATATTAATCATCATTTCTCCATCATTTTTAATAAAAGTTCAGAATACATTCTTAAAAGAATATTTTCTTTAAAATACTTACTGCAATTTTTTTTTTTTTTTTAAAAAAAAAAACTATACATTTTCAAAATATTGAGAATTAAAAATATTTACCATATAACTTTGCTTTTTAGATAAGGTTATCTTTTTTCACAATAAAATGCATCTACATTTACTTTCCTGCAAACTTGTCTATCAAATTCTCTCCACAATGTCTAAAACATTAATATAACCAATATTATATTTTTCTTCACTAATAACTTTAGAAATATATTTTCACTTAATGTCTGTACCTCCATCTTTTCTTTCCAAAGATATACAATTATTTTTGGTATGAATTCCATAGTTACTGCAAAATCTGGTTTAAGTTTCAACAAAAATACTCAATAGGGAATTTTGGTTGTTTAACAGTATATAACTTTAACTTGATAAACCTATAATTTTTTTATACTCTCTTCTAGAATAATTTCAATTAATAAATTGTACAATACTTTAATATTTTAAGAATAATAAATTATTAAGAGAGCACAGAATTGACTTTTAAAGCAAAAACAATTGATAAAAGACAATTATATTATTAAAGCATAATTTTATTAAAGCAGACAGAAACAGGTGAGCATCTTCTTTTATACCAAAATAAATTGATGATTTCATTGGCTATATAGATCTTCATCTGATGATCTAATTTACATATTATTTAAGATTGAACAATTAAAATTAAAAATAGAATCATGACTCACCAACCAAATATTAAATATTACATTATTTAATTCTAAATTAATTTTATATTTTATTTAAACCAATTAAACATTTTAAAATAGCATTTTAAAAATAATACTTTATTAATTTATCCAGCATTTATTTTTTATGTACCTTTTTTTAAAAATCTAATTATATTAACTACATTTGTTTTTTAAACCTTATAAATATTTTACAACAGCTATTTTTTTTAATCTTGTCTGGTGACCAACAAATATTTTCAATCCTATAGTACAATTCTAAAGCAATTTTGAAACTTTATTAGAAAACTTGTAAGCACACAGATATGAATATTTACATGTCACATGATTCAAAAGTCAGACTACATCCATCAATTTCTGTCTGGAAACAAAAATAAATGTTTAATTGCAAATAAATATTATATTAAAGAATAATGATATAATAATATATATTACAATAATAAATTTGATACTATAAAATTAAACACATTTGTTCTCACAAAATATTACATTTTAAATAAATAATTTTATAATACAACTATTAAGTGTAATTTTCATTTTAAAATACACTATTTATTTAATTTTAAGTTATTACTTTAAAATTTAGCTTTTAACACTTATTCAAAAAGTCATTTAATATACTATTTTATTATGGCCAGTTTTCCCAAACATACACAATTACACTATTTAGCTTTACTGGACTATATTTAAAATATTAGTATAGTTTTATGCATTAAATATTCTCCTTTACTTTAACAAAGCATTTAAAAAAAAACATTGTAAACATAACACAGTAGACATACTAATTAAAATATCTCTTCAAATTTTTTTTTAGAAAATTGACTAAATGAATTCATTTGGACCTAAACAAAAGGCTACTATATATATATATATATATATATATATATATATATATATATATATATATATATATATATGGCATTCTACCAAAAACACCATCAAGCGTGTTTGTTTACATAAATGTCAGAAAAAGCATTCACTATCTCTAATTTAATTTCCACCTCCAGAACATGATTTCAAGCTATTTGCTATTGTCAGTGAAGGACAGGAATAAGAAACTAGATCTAAACACAAACTCTGAGCATTTATGAAACAGTTTCTATTCAGCTTGCAAGCGTGAATCTTTTAGATACGTAATGTCTTCAAACTCAGCATAGCAAGCCAGGTAGCTATATGGGTCTGATATCAGTTCAGCATCACCACATAGTAGAAGCCTCTGCAATATACATCATTGCAAGAAAGACCTCAAAGGTACATTTATGAAAAACAAAAAAACACAAGTTAAAAAACTTGCTAACGCTTGTATTTATGATAACAGATGGCGTTCTACCAAAAACACTCTCAAGCATCGTTTTCTGTTTACATAAACATCAGAGCGAGCATTCACTATCTCTAACTTTAATTCCACTTTCAGATCTGAAAGTTTTTTAACTTCTGTTATTTTTGTTTTTCATAAATGTACTTTGAGGTCTTTCTTGCAATGATGTATATTGCAGAGGCTTCTACTATGTGGTGATGCTGAACTGAGATCAGACCCATGTAGCTATCTGGCTTGCTATGCTGAGTTTGAAGACATTATGTGTCTAAAAGATTCACGCTTGCAAGCTGAAGAGAAACTGTTTCATAAACGCTCAGAGTTTGTGTTTAGATCTAGTTTCTTTATTCCTGTCTTTCACTGATGATAGCAAATAGCTTGAAATCATGATCTTAAAGTGGAATTATAGTTAGAGATAGTGAATACTGCTCTGACATTTATGTAAACAAAACATACGCTTGATCAGTGTTTTTGGTAGAACGCCATCTGTGGACATAAATACAAGCGTTAGCAAGTTTTTTTAACTTGCATTTTGTTTTTCATATATATATATATATATGATTATAATTGTAGCTAACATTTAACAATTCATTTGAATATATTTCAATATTTTTGTCTTTATCCAATGAATATTTGCAAAGACTATTATTTCTAAATAAGAAGGACTTCAAACCTGACATTTTGTCTGACATTGGCACTTTTGTTTTATATGGAATATAACCTATTTTTACTATTGGTTCAATGGTCATACATTAATCCAGCATGCATTGATTTCTAGTTATTTTAAGATCACAAAACTGAAGGCACATTAAATTTTCATCGTTTTTATCAATTTTAGGCCTTTTAAACGATTTAATTGTTTAAACAACTCATTAAAAGTAACTTCTGCAAAAAAAAAAAAAAAACAACAACCAACAAACAAAGTTTTATATATCCTAATAGTAACAGATGCTCAGATAAAAATATCACTTATCAACAACAGATCGAGGAACAAGTAACTATTTTTATTTTTATTTTATTCTAAAAAGTTTGCTTAAAATTACATAAATATTTTTTTTTTTAAAAAAGAAGGAAGATAATGGTATTTAACTACATAATAATTTGAAGGATATAGGTTATAATGATTTGTTAAAATGGAAAAATAAGTTTAAATGATCTCTACTGGCAAAACCAACATTTAATGGTGCTTGGAAAATTTCTTGAAATCATTATATGGAGAAAGATAATATAAAAATGAAAGCGGATAGTTGTAATTACCTATCAAAATATTAAATGAAGAATATATGTATAGATGTACATAATAATAGTGGTCTGCTAGAATGAATGGAAGCATTATCCATCATCTGGAATTGAGATAATATATAAAATGAGTGTAAGAACGTAAAATTGTCCCAAAAAATATTTAATAAATATGCATGGAGAATAAATTGTTTAAGAAAAGATGGAATAAAAATTAGTGCTTAAGGAAATATAAAACGTATTTGGAAGATAATATTATTCTACTTTTAAAAAGTAAATGAAAACTATGTTTTTTTAATAATAATAGTAAACAAAAATAAGTAAGGGATCAGTTGAATGCTGAATTATTATGAGTGCAAGGGACATTTAAATCGAATATATAAACCACGTTGCAGATAATCTTTAATTATTAAAAAAACCTGTTATATTTTAAATAACCCAATGTCATGTGAATTTTATAATTGTAATAGTGATAATAATATTGAGGTCCAACTAATCTGAATTATGTGGAACAATTGGAATTCTAATTCTATATTTTAACATGGGGGGATATATTAATAGATAATGAGATTAATAATTGAGTTAATTTGGTTATCTATGTCATGAAGAATTTTAAAAGTTATGTTTTATCAAATATTGTAGATAATTAAAATCAATAGTTATGATTAACGAGTTAATGAAATGTATCACAAAAATAGTTAATATATATATATATATATATATATATATATATATATATATATATATATATATATATATATATATAGAGAGAGAGATAGAGAGAGAGAGAGAGAGAGAGAGAGAGGGGACAGGTTTGTGTTTAAATATACAATATTGAAAAGGAGAAACGATGATTTTTTTAAATTTGATCTTATGTTTTACAATAAACAGTTTAATATAGTCATACGGAAATATAAGTAATTTTAGTTTGTAATTTGTACAAGCAAATAGTTATAAAAAAGATATTAAACAAATATAATTGGAAATATGAAGGTAATAATTAAGTTGTTAGAAAAAGCAAAGATATGTATTTTATTTAGGATACACCAAAGGGTGATCTATGAACAGTTAGCTGAACCTTATAAATTGTATATGAAAATTATTGCAGGAATATATAGAGGCTCAGATTTAATAGTACACAGTAGAAATTGCTTATTATTTATATTTTAGTATATACATTGAGAATAAAACCATAGTGAAATGAGTTTGAAATCGAAAAATTAATTGATGATTTTATAATTATTATAGTAATATCTTCTTTTAAGAAAAATACATAAATAATAATCAAAGGATAAATATCATAGAACCTAAAATATACAAAAAGTGACATTTCATCAAATTATAAAAAGATTATTGTATTGAAGCAAGAATATTAAAATTAATATTTTCATTTTGTCTTTATAATTTAAAGCCTAACTTATAATGGGTTAATAATTGTAAAAGAATGGAAAAAGTGATTATCTAATGGAGACACCGGATTTGTGATAAAAGAAAAAATCTGAAGGTAAATATCACCATATTATATGAAAAGGTATTACATATTTTGTTTTATTGTAAATATCCAAAAGAAAAAAAAAGGAATGGGAATTTTTCAATTTTTTATAATTTTTTATAGTGTTACTATATTATGTTGGTGTATAACTTTATTACTATACCTATCTTTTTTTTAAATTACTCATCAGTTAAAATGTTTATTATAATATTTTGTAAATAATAAGTTTAAAGTTGTTGTTTTAAAAGTTAACTTGAGTGTTAAAAATTGGATTTCTTTTGTTAGAGTCATTATCACTATATCACATGAACTCAGGGTGTTCAGTTTGAGATTGTAATAAGAAATGAATCCAGTATAGAACAATATAATCATCATATAAGCACAAGCATGTAAAAGAGCTTTTAATTTAATGTAAACTGCCTTGATCATATAAGTCATTGATAATGTTGCAAATTATTAAAGTATGATTATTTATAGGAAACTAAATTATGAATTATTTATTGTTAAAAGTATAAAATATAATTACAATTTAGATAACCATATTGAACATAGCAAAACTCTCCATACAGTAGTGCCACCCTGTGCCAACCAGAGTAATCAATAAATGCTAGAAGGCTTGTGCATAAAATCCCTATCTAGTTCCTACTCATCCAATATCCCCAGACTAATTTCTGGCTTGTGGCCTTTGTAAGTGAGCAGTCTTGGATCTGAGAGCACAACATCTAAAACTTAGTATCTAATTAAACCCTCCAGCAGCCACCATTTAACTCTACTTAACAACAAAACCATGAAAATGAAATTGAAAACACCATAATAATTTCAATCTAAGCTCAATAGCTTATATGGTCATAAATGTCTGATTTCTGTTCAGCACACATTCATTTTGGTGTCTTTGGCTCTTTAACAACCATAACCACCATTATCCTATTATTCAGGATTGGTGTTAAACCACTAAACATTACATGATCACTATCTCTGTTTGGCACAAGGTGGCACTACTCTTTGGAGAGTTTTTTCTTGTTTAATAACAATTATGTGCTAGTATAAGAGACAGTGATCATTTGATGTTTAGTGGTTTATAACCATATTGGTTTAAGAGTAAGTATTAGGAAAGATTTATACAAATGAGTAGTACAATTTTAATTATAGATTCAGGTGCTATGTCTTTTTTAATTGATGAATAACAATAAAGTTCAATAAAATCCCTCTTGATATTTTATAGGTTGACCAAATAACTAATTGAAAATCAATGATAATCCTGAGATTTCCATAGAAGGGTATTGTTATTGGGGTTATTCTTAATGATAATGTTATAAAAGTAAAATAATAAAAGATTACTATACTATAAAATAACAATACAACTCATTGAGTAGATTAATTTAAATGCTATCATTATAAATATTTGATTCTATTTATTTAAGCATTGTCATTACTCATGAGAATATTGAGATACTGAATAAGGAGGAATGTCTAAATTTTATTATGCCATTGGATAAATACTTGAGTATTAATTTTATCTTGTTGATAAGATATAGGAGCCACACAATAGTTATAATTGACTAAACCATGTTGAAAATGTTAAGTCTATTAAATGGAACTTAGATAATATCCTAGTATAGCCTAATGTAGGGAATTGGCATATCTAGTAGGGATCATCCTCTTATTGACAGGGCACAATATTTGTATATTGTGGCCCTAGTGAATAGCACTACATGTTTGTAATTTTTAAAGAAATAATTATGAATAATTTAAGATTTTAAGATGAAATTTTTAAAAAATAAAAATACCATGGAATCATTTATTAGTAAATGATCAGATTAAATCTTACAAAAGAAGTAAGTAAAGTTTTAATAAATGAGAAATATTAGTACTAAAACATTTAGAGTTTTTGTTGTGTCATCTTGTTATTTAAAAACAATATATATATATATATATATATATATATATATATATATATATATATATATATATATATATATATATATATATATATATATATATATATATATATATATATATATATATATATATATATGAGTTTTAATATTTAAAGAATGATTAGGAAAAGGATGGGGAAAATTAACTAAGTAAAAAGTTAAAACTGGAGCTCTCTCTTTTTATGAATTTAGAAAAAATTAACATTGAATTAAAATATGAAAATAAAGCTAGTAAACTTAAATCCACTTAAATAATGCTTGGCTGATATATAGAAGAAATGAAATAATAATTGCAATTACACTAAGAGAAAAACCAAAGGAAAATGATTCAAGACTGTAACTTATTAGAATGCTAAATTAATCTAAGCAAAAATGCAGATTAATACATAATGGAAAATTGAGTCATAAAATTGTAAATTAATTAAATCAGATCAGCATGCTAACTAGAAAAATAATAAATCCATTCATATATATATATATATTAATTATTAACATTATAGTACTGTATAATATTATTGATACAACATAAGATTTTCTAAAAAAGAGAAGATTGAAGGTCATTGACAACTTCAGCATGTAACTGTGTGTATTTAGATTTACCAAAGAACCACCTAGCATCACACAGTGCTAGATAGTCATCGAAGTATGTGATCAGTCTTCAGTCCCAATCCTCTAGAAAAGCATAAGTTCTTTATCTAGAAATCATGTTCACCTTATGATCTGAACATACAATGAATATCTCTCTCAGTCAGCAAAGAGCAAAACTATAATGGAATCCAAAATCCAACATCTTGGTGATCAATATAGCAGAAAGTGAGGAGTCATGTATCTTGAAGTGTAAAGTACAATCCACCAAAAATCCTGGATAATTATGAATGTTATTATTCCCATTTACAAAACTGAATCATGTTTGAATAAAACACTTTGCTGAACTGTTATAGCCAGAGCCATAGCAGTCCTTAAGTATTTCCTATAAGTTATTGCAGAGAATTAAACCTTAATATGTGTGTGCATATTTAAATTTTCTCATAATGTATTTTTAATAAGTGCAATGCTTTACATTCATTACTGAATTATTGTTATAATACATTTAATGTTCTTTAATTATAATATTCTTTATTATCATATATTTAACTAGAAGTGTGTTTAAATAAACTTATAATGTTTCTTTTATTACAATACTCTTTATTATCATACCTTTTAATTAGAAGTGTATTTAAATAAATTGTTTGTTTGCTAATTATTGTATGGTCAGTTCTCTTTTATAATCATGCCACTAATAGATAATTTATAGTTAAATATAAGCATTAAGCAGGGTGTCAAAGTGTGTTTTCCACAATTAAACAAAAGAGCTACATTGGGATACATCAAGTGCTAAATTGTATACCTGCCTTCTAGCCATTCTGATTATCACTTATGATTATCTGGTGTCTTAAGTTTTACTTTAAAACAAATAAAAATGCTTTGGATGGAAGGGGTTTGAATTTAAAAGCTGAGTAGTTCTATAACTGGGTAATGTGGCCTCGGGTTATACTTTGTTTTACCTTTTATGGTTTGGTATTATTGGTCTCATCAACCTTCTGTATTAGATTTCTCCACTTGAAGGGCTGGTCTGCTACAATAGTAAAAGTGCAGCTGGCATTAAGATTGAGATTTCTAAATATAAATAATTATAATGATTTTCTCCCACACAGTTCAATTAGCTTTTCAATGTGGTTCCTGAACTGCTACAAGTAACTATCAATTATAAACATAATTAAAATAGAATTAAGTAAATGCTAAATTGCACTGTAATAAATATGAAAATGGTAAGCAGCATGGGAAAGAAGGGGTCAAAGCAAACAAATTATAACAAATGTAAATAAAAGATAAATATTTTATGCAGATTAGGGGTATTGATGATAAGGTGGAGATCAGAAAGAACTAGAGGGTTGGAGGTGGTTGCATGCCTCATTCAAAAAATATTTGAAATAAAAATAACAGAAATGTTTCTGGAAGAAATGAAACAGTAGGGATTGGAAATGAGGATACCACAACAAAAGATTATAAAAATACTAGAGAACATGAGAAGAGGCATATATAAAAAAGTAAAGAGGGTATATGTATAAGAAAATGTAAAGGACAGCATAAGAATATGCACATATATAGATAGAATTACTGCAGTGAATCAGATTTTAAAAATAAAAATGTTTTCATGGTATATAGGGGATGCTCCATATGAGCAGCTTGATAGATTGAATTGCTATTTTCCCTTGAACAAATTAAATGAAGAATCCAGGGTTGATATAGCTCACAGTAATATATAGGGTGATACTCAATTCTTGTGGGACTTGCAATTCTCAAAGCCAATTGCATTTGGAGAATATAAGAAGTCTCTTTGTGGTGAGCTAGTTGGGTGATGAATGTCAAAATAACATTAAACACCAGCTGGCACATGATAAATGGGAATCTGGAGAACCATTTGCCACATTATTCCACTGACAAATGGTAAAATTAAGGTTGATCATGTCAAACCCTTTATCTGAACAGAAAATTATATGAATGGTCAGACATTGTTTTCCTACGAATATATAACAAATAAAAATTGGAACAGAATGAAAAATGGTGGAGCAAATGGCCAAATTACTTAGATCATTGGGAAGCAGTAGACAAATGATGAAAAATAGGGACAGGAAAAATAAACTTTCAGAAATAGACAAAACAGAAGGGTGGTGCAAAGGACTATGTTTCCAAAAGAAATCAGAATAAGAAGGATAGTGAAGTAAAAATCAAGGGGAAGAACAAATTGCAGATGGGAAGATATGACAGGGAAGACAGTCATATGCAAGTAACAATCTTGGTGTGCAGATGTTAAGAGAGAGAGCCAACAATGGCACCACAGGGCTTTCTGAAAGTGAAATAGTAGTAAAGGGGGTGATAACCAGTGTTTTTTTTCTAGATTTAGAAAGACAGGTGTAAGTAAAATCTCAAGAAATGTTTAATAGAATGAGCCATGTTAACCTTAAAGTTGCAATCTTGCTGTTAAAATGGTATATGTCACGAAAGCCAAGAGTAAAAGGGTGAAATTGACATCAAAACAGGTATTTTAAACATACACATTATGGAGAAAAAATATAGCCATGTTCTGCTTACATTGGAGGTTTTGATCCACAAAGTTATACTGGAATCAGACTTTATGCATAATACTGGCTGTATCCTGGATTATAAACTAAACCCAGTAAAATTAAAGTATAAATCAATTATGTTTACATCAGACTAAGTGGATAGATCTACAAGGGCATGATATGTATAAAGCATTTGAATAAAACAGAGATAGGGAAAAAAGTTAAAAGAATCAAGGTTTATAAATAATTTTCAAAAGGCACAATTATAGAAATGCTAAATGAATGTGAGAGCATTTTCTCCAAGTTCTAAATTGTGAAATCATCTGCAAATGTTCATTCTCTTTTAACAATGCTATTTCAACCATAAAGAAAAAAAGCTGGGCTCATTCAGCTTTGCTTAGACACCATACAATTAAATAAGATAACAATCCCAGACACAAATGCCTCTCCACCCATGAATGGATTACTGAAAAAATTTCTGTAATAAAAGAATATTTTCAACATTTGATTTGACTGTCAGTTGATTGCAGATCAAGCTACACCTAATGATCAGAAATACACTGCATTTTGTTATCATGGGCATGTAAATAACTTCAATTGGATACTCTTTGGTTTGATAAATAGTGGGATAGAGCTAATACATTATTTAGATCAAGTGATCTCAGATTTAATCAAGAATTTAGTAGTAATGTATGTAGATGCCATTGTATTGATGTAGGAAAGTACAGAAGAGCATTTTACACAAAATATAGCAGCTGTTGTACAAGTAGAGACAAAATGGATGAAAATAAATTTGAATAAAAACAACTTCATGACCACCAAAATAAAAGTTTTAGGCCACATAATTAGTGAAAAGGAAATCCAACCTAATTTTAAAAAAATTCAGAAAATCCAGGAGTTTCTGGTGCCTAGAAATAAAAATGTGTAAAGTTCTCCCTAGGGATATGCAATTTTTATAGCTGATTTTACCAAAAAAAAAGTTCTGGATATCGAACTATTATGACAATTGCTTAAGTAAAAAAAGCAGTGGGCATGGACTGAACAGCATGGATGCAGTTTCAAAAATGTAAAAAACAAGGTTTCTAGAAAAGGTTGTTGTCATATCCCAACTTTCATAAGCCATTTTATGTGCAAATTAATAATGGTAGGTATTAATCGGGGGCTCCACTTTCCCAAATACAAGAGAGAAGTCAACAAGGGGACCTATTGTCATTAGCTACTTATTGAAGGATCCTGACATAAGCTGTACCATACCTGAGAATAAGGCCTAAGCAATTGTATGGGCATTCAAAGAGTTTTTCCAGTTTCTAATAGGATCCAAGATAATAATAAACACTGATCACAGATCCCTTGAATTCTTAAACCATAGCTTCTTTACAAACAGCCCATTAGTAAGATGAAGTTTATTTTTTCAAGAATTTAATTACAGGGAGAAATATAGCCAAGATAAAGAAAATGTCATGATAGACACATTAAGCCAATACCCTGTGCTACAAGAACAGCAGCATTTAAGTTGTGATGGTATATACATTGCTGCAACAGAAATAAATGGAAAAGTGAGACAGTAAAAAATGAACCCTAGAAATTAAAAAAGCAGCAAAGCAGGGACTTTGATTGTGGACAGATAATAAAGTACTTACATCAGTAACTCATGATGACAATCAAAAATAACCCATTATGGAAGAATAGAAAGTTCTATTGCCTAAAATGGTGGGTTGCAGCATAAAATGAACACTGGAGATTAAAAGAGCAGCAAAGCAGTGATTTTAATTGTGGACAGATAATAAAGTACTTACATCATCAATTCATGAGGACAATCAGAAACAACGCATTATGGAAGACTAGAAAGTGCTATTACCTAAAATGGGGGGTTTCAGCAAAAAAATGAAAAAAGATAAACAAAAGTGGATAGTATCCATGTCACCATGCAGAGACAGATGGTTGATCATATACATCAAAAGTATGGTCGCTATAGGCCAAATAAAATTGAAGGTTGCTTAAACCATTGGTTTTACTGGCTGGGAATGTAAGCCAGCATCTTGGACATCATAGACAAGTGTAAAATATGATTGAAGACTAACCAAACCACTCAATGTATCTGTAGGAGGGCCACAGAGGCCTATATATGATCAACAACCAAATAGTTTAGTGGCTATAGATTTTTATGTACCATTGCCTCCATTTAATAAAATTAAATACCTAGTTTTAGCTTATAGTATATTTTCAAAACTGGTAGCTGCATATCCAGTGTCCCAGACAAATGTGAAATAGACAATATGGGTTTTGGAACAATGACATTTTGGTACTGTGGGAATTCCTGGTAAATTCATATCTAATCATGAAATGCCATTTTAATCTGATGAGTGGAAAAAAATGGACTGAGAATCATAGAGTAAAACACATACATTGATTCACAATCTCATCCAATCCATGTGAACAGGTCATGCAGAATCTAGGGCAATGTATACATATCAATGATCATTAAAGTCAGTTAAGAAAATCCCATTAATACTTAATATAATGAATTGGTCAAAAATAAATCTACATGGATCAAACCCATCTGGATTCACTTTGGGAAGAATATACCATACCCATTTAAAACAAGGCACCCAGTGGAAGTACACCCAATATATAAAGGAAGGATGATGAACAAGTGCAAATTAGAGTAGAGAAGATGTGTGAGTTAAGGCAGAAAATGGAAGAAAGGGCCAATGATGAATGTGTGGTAGGAGACAAGATCATGATAAGAGTTAGCCCTGTAAGCCACCCAGAAAAAATATATTTAGAAAAAGTTTCAATCAATCTACAATGATCCATCTATATAATAATATGCAAATACAATTGCAAAGGGTTTTGTGTAGCACAAGGCATGAAGGAGAAGGGAACATACACTGCCCAGTCATTAAGATTATAAAGAGAAGTAACTACTGCACAGACAGTGAACAAAATATGATATGAGTCAGAACTGTAGATAATAAAAGTGAAATGAGACTAGACTAAATGAAGAAGGGAAATAACATTCATAAAATTAAATGTGTTGTGCTGAAAGAAATCACTTAAGTAAAATGCTATGAATATATTATTAAAAATAAAATGGATCAAACTGATGCATATTAACTGTTGAATGGAGGGGTGTTTGATGTACTGCTAGTGAATAGTGCTACATGTTTTGTAATTTTTAAGAAAAAGTTATGACTAATTTAAGATTTTAAGATGAAATTTTACAAAATAAAAATACTGAGGAATTATTTATTAGTAAATGATCAGATTAAATCTTACAAAAGAAATAAGTAAAGTTTTAATAAATAAGAAATATTAGTATTATAATTAGTACTAGAATTTTTAAAGACGTTTTTGTTAAGAAATGCAAATTACCTAAAGATAAAGAATTGCACCATCATGTTATTTTAAAAAATATGAGTTTTAATAGTTAAAGAGCAATTAGTAAATGGAGGGGGGGGTAAATTAACTAAGTAAAAAGTTAAACCTAGAGCTTTCTTTATTAATGAATTTAAAAAAAAAAATGTAAAAATAAAAATTTAATTAAAATGTGAAAATAAAGTCTGTCAACTTGAATCCACTAAATATTTCTTGGCAGATAAATAGAAGAAAGGAAATAATAACTCTAATTACAATAATGGGTAGAATCTTTGTAGGGCAGCCTGCATATGTGGATGCTAATTCATTGAGGTTCTGTCTTCTTTTTTAAATTTCACAAAAACTATAAGGATGACATCAACAAAAATACGACCATTTGTTGCTGCTTAATTTCATCTTTAAAATGATATATTACAATTTAAAATCAGATATTATTTGAATTTTTTATTAATATTTTTATTAATAGGTGTATTTATTTTTTTATTTTCTGGTCAGTTCATCAGTTTACATGAGAATGATAAAGGTAGGTATTCTTTATCAGCCTTATAAGCCAATAAACTGGATTGCAAATATGCTGATGATTCATGTGTCAAGGTCTTCAATATGATATACATGTAATATTTTTTTATTTTTTAAATTATTATTTGGCTTAATTTAATATTTTTTACGTTGGTATAACTGTGTACTATATCAATTATATAGTATTAAATCATTTATGCTTCTTATTATAGAGTATATAAATTTGTATTCAAATATAACAAAAGTGTTTTTTGTACAACATAATTTTCAGTCTCTGATTCAAGTTTGAGGCAACCTTATTATAAAGACATAATGATTTTCAAAAAGTTTTAATAATGTATTAGTAAGTTTATATTTGTATTGGTGTGTTGTGTTTGTTCTTGCATGTTCGTATAACAAGTAATGATTTACATATATAGAGTAGTGCAATGTAAATTTTAAAAAAGTGATAATAAATGTACAGAAAGGTTGCAGATTGCAGTTTATAAAGCAATTACAATATTTACTGGACAAAGTACCATGTGAAAATATAAACACTTAAAACAAATAAAGATATATTTCAAATGGTGTCTGTGTAATGGTAGTCACAATTGTTTTGCATATACCACATGAAATTGTATGCAAGCAAAAAATCAAACTCTGATTTCTGTCTATGCCTTGATACTCATGCTGTCAAGTCAGTAGTTTTACTGCAATTTTCATTAATTTATTTTCAAGTCTATAGCTAGCAGATGAGCTATATGAAAATAAATTATATCTATGTGAGACAATAAATATAACAAGATAGCATCACTTGTGTGCATAAAGAATATAAGCATCACTGATGTACACTAAAATGTAAAGTGAAGAGATGAAACTTATTTTATAAGTGATAAAGACAGTAGCCTATAGTTTCTAGTTTTAGATAGATGAGAAGTCAATTGCTATGATGACAAATGCATATCAACCTTCTGAAAATAATTTGTTTTCTAATGACAAATGCATATCAACCTTCTGAAAATAATTTGTTTTCTATCTTTTATTATGATGGATCTTTTTCTTATAAAAATCTTTGAAATTTTTTAACTTTTGGAGTATAAGATATTCTTATGTGACTAGTTTTGGAGATTCTGAAGCTATGGATCATCTCAGGTAAGAAGTATTATATATAGTTTGAAAGATACTTTTATGAGGAATACAAATAAATTATCAATGACGATGTAATTTAAACTTCTGGAGTAATAAATTAGAAATTATGAACAAACAATAAAGTAATAATTATATTGGATATTGAATAATTCTTTTTTCTTTATTTTTAAATGGTTATTCCTATTTGACTTAGTCCTATTGTTTTCTTTAGTTTTTCTAGTTTCTAACAATGTAATTTTTGTGCTCTAACATTACTAAATCTGAAGTTATTGTGAAAAGTGTGTCTCAGGTTATTTTTAAAAAAATTAAATATGGTGCCTGGAAGAATCAACCAGTTAAGTGAAAAAAACAATAGAAAATGATTCAAGACTCTATCTTATCCAAATGCTAGATTAACCAACTTTTTTCTAGTTATCACTAAAAATGTGATGGTTTGACATCGGCTTCCCATCATTTTTAATACTACGGTAAAGATTTCACCATCATTTGAAAGGTTATTAAAAGTTCCGTAAGATGCTGCCCTCTTTTGAAATATTTTACAAGCAAAAAATCAATAAAACTGGCAGTGAAGGTCTAACAAAGGAAAAAGGCTGTCTTTTCTTGAATCTGATTGGCTGTTAAATTTCGACAACAAAGAAAATGGTTGTCAATAACTAAATTTCTTTTGTGTCACTTCAAAAATGATAAACGAATATTATAGACCATTTTAAAAGGATTTTTTGATAAATTAAAAATTATTTTAATAAAATATGCTAAAAATAAAATTATTGTAGAAAAATAGTTAAGACTTTAGCAAAAATTATTTACTTTCCAGCAATGTAAAATTGGGAAAGAAATAACTAAAATCAGAAAAACTTTTTGGTTGGTGAGTAACATTCATATTAGATTTGCCGCTATTGAATATTTTATAATTATAAATAAAAACTTATTTTTGAAAAAAACTTTCATTCACTTTCATAACCTGACAAATTATTAATATACTTTTTACAAATGAAACTAAAGTGAATATAGTATTAAAAGTGAATATATTTTGATGCTTAAGTTTGCGAATTGATGCTTGAGTTTTTGAATTGACCAAATAAAAGTTTAGACTTTTACCTCACTCAGCCAATAAAATAATCAGCAAAAAAGAGGTCACTCTAAGCAAAAATGCAGATTATAGTGTAATGGAAAATTGATTAATACAATTGTAAGTTAATTAAATCAGATTGGAGTGATAACTAGAAAAAAATTAAGGAGGAAGCACATAAAACAGCTGAAAAATCATTTCCTAATTATTAATTACTAAAATTAACATTATAATACCATTATATTCATTATTGCTACTGTGTAAGAGTTTCCAAAAATAAAAGTACAGCAAAGACCATTGATGTTTTCAGCATGTCAGCATGTGTATTCACAATTACTGTAGAACCACCTATCATCATGCAGTGCTAGACAGTTATTGAAGTGTGTGGTCAGTCTTCAGTCCCATCCCTCTAGAACAACAGCAGTTTTTTATCTAGAAATTATATCCACCTTATGTTCTGAACATTCAAAAATATGTCTCCCAGTGAATGTGGAAAGTCAGCAAGAAGCAAAACTATTAATGGAGTTCAAAATCACAACCGATTTGTTACCAATATAGCAAAAGAAATTGAGAAGTCATGTCTCTCAAAGTGTAAAGTGCAATCTGCCAAAACTCCAAAGTAACTATGACCTTTATTATTCCCATTTATAAAGCTGAATCATGTTCGAATACTTTGCTGAACTCTAATAGACAGAGCCATAGCAATCTTTAAGTATCCGCCATAAGTTATTACAGAGAGTTAAACATTAATATTGAAGCAGTCGCATCTGAGTTCGATCCTAGATTCATGACATCTAGCTATAAGCCCACTTCAAACCCTAGTACTAACCTTAAACTTCTGATGCAATGGGGCTTTATACATTCAATCCACACTAATTTCCATAAAGAATAACTTATTTCATAAATGTATATTCAAATAATTAGTTTCAGATTTAAATTGATCAATTCCATTAATAAATTCATGATAGAATTAATTATGAATTTATATATTATAACTGTGTGGATTGTATGTATATATTTGTAAATATTTAAATATATATAATTGTTTAAAAGTTTCATTGTGTCGGGAATGTTTGATTTTATTTTTAAATAATTTGTTAAAGTTTTATTGATTAAAAGCTACATTCTTTCGATAAGCTTTCAGATTTTCCCTTTCCAAAAACAAGAGTTAAAGTTTTATTAATTAGAAAAAAAGATGAGTATTTCCTAATTAAAATCATTTTCTGATTTTAGGAATTCATTTTCTAATTAGAAAATGAGAATTAGAAAATGAATTCAAGTTAATGAGTTTGAAAGCCTTATCAAAGGAATGTATCTAAAAACAACCAGTAAATCTAAAAACATTGATAATGAAAGAAGCGCTATCCTGAAGGCAACAAAGGACATATATATAGCTCTGAAAAGTTTGGAGAAGGAGAAGGCATCTTTGTTGTAGAGAAGTGCAGTCAACTCTGTGCATTTTAAATAGTGTTTTGATCATGGTAAGGGGCTAAACATCAGGAATCTGGCTTTCGGTTCCTTAAGTCCCCTGAAAATCTTCAATGGAGCTGCTGAATCTTTTCTGGACCAATCATGCTGCTAAAATTGTGAAAATTCATTAAAATAGTGTTCAAGTAATCGACCAAATGGTGCCTACATTTTTTACCAACCTGGATGTGTAACCTAAGAGAACCAGCCCCAGAAGAAATGGGTAATATATTTCCATAATGAACCTTAAGCTTTCTGGACAGTTTCCGAACTTTACTTTGCACTCCCTTTAAGAGCTCTTCTCATTCATAATGTAATAATCTTTATAAAACCTTTTATTTATGCTATTTTAAATTAGTAATTCTCTCAATCTCTAGTCTTTAACTCTATGGCAGTTCATTTACTATACTATATATATATATATATATATATATATATATATATATATATACACACAATATATATATATATATATATATATATATATATTGTGTGTGATTTATTAATGTTGTTTATTTTAATTATATGCCAATAATCCTTCGACTCGATGAGCCCCTTTGTTCTCTTTGCCTTACGCAGAAAATATAATATTAAATCTGATAATAATTCTCGTCCATTAGAACTAGATTTATACAGTTCTATCAATCATCGAGTTGAAAGAAATTATTAAATGTTGTTATTTTTATATTTGGCTAATAATAAATTATTAGCTCCGTTTCTCACCTATGTCCCCAGCTCCAATCTAATTTACAAATGTTTATATATTCATATATATGATGTTAAAATGTTTTTTTCTTGTATTCACCAATATTTATTTATTCACGTATAATCTAAAATATTTTTGTAAAAAGGGTAGATAAAGGAATCAACTAAATACATTCTAATTCAAATTGTTTTCACTGTCTATTAATATTCAGGAGGGGCACGGTATTTTGGGCATGATGAATATAATTTTATAATGTGTTTAAATAGTTTAAGTTAAAAGCTCGTTTGACTTTAATTAAATTGATCAAGTCATCACATAGAACATTCTATCATTGGGTTTTAGTTCTCAAACGGTGACTAGTAAGTCATCATCTTCAACGTTGCTGACATAGGACAATCTTCCACTCTGTTAGGCTGGTCAGTGATAATACTTCTGTTATTTTAAATTATCAAGGAAAAAAGTACTTCCTCTCCAATTCATATTAGTCAAAGGGCATAAGACTTGTCAGACGCAAGCTGCCGTAGGACTTCGATTATCGACTAGCTATTATCTTTCAATTTTGTTTTATAGCTCATAGTTCATCAGCACCGTTGCCTCTCTGTTCCAGTAAAGTCCGCTCTGATGCTCGTAATTTCTGATGAAGTGATTTCAATTAAAGTCGAACAACTTCTCAGTTATTTCAAATTAAATAATTTTTCCAATAAAGATTGAAGTTATGCCCTAAAATAAATATCTTGCTCTTCATGAATGGATTTGCGAATGTGAAAATAAATCTCACATTCTTTCGTATAAAATTAGAGTAACAATTTCCTTTTACTAATGAATACCTTTATCTGCCTTTTATCATCTTGTTGGGGGCATAAATATAGACTTTCAAATATTGCATAATATTCATTAGCATATATTAAGGACGCCACTCGTATCATAATTATAAACTTTGGTTAGGGAATAGAATTAATTAATATAATCATTATTTAAAACTCAAACAAAACAAACTATTATTATTAAATATTTTCTAAAGACACTTGGTTTCTTAAGTCTTTTTATTCATAATTATTTTAATGTTAATGCTCGCTGTCTGTGTTGGCAACCCAAACAGATACATATGATTCAATTTAAAATTGTCTTATTTAATTTATTATCCGATATTAGTGTCAGATCAGGGGTCTCTAGTCCTCACCAACCATTAAGCTAGTTTCTTGGCACATAGCAATGTGCTGTCGATTTAGATTTCTACTAATCTGAGCTGTTGAGTTGGGTTTGAATTCAGTTTTGTTTCAGCTGAGTTTGGATCCGACTTGCAGTTTAGGTGGTGGGTTTTTCGACTGGTACAATATGTGTGTGCATATTTGAATTTTCTTATAATGTATTTTTAATGTGTGAAATGCTTTACATTCATTATTGAATTATTATTATAATATATTTTAATGTCCATGTTTAAATTTATAATGTTCTTTAATTATAATATCCTTTATTATCATATATTTTAATTAGAAGTGTCTTTAAATAAATTAATAATCTTTCTTTTATTACATATTTTTATCATATCTTTTTATTATAAACACATTTAAATAAATTGTTTGTTTGCTAATTATTGTTTAGTCAATTCTTTTTTATAACTGTGCCATTAATAGATAGTTTATAAGTAAATCTAACCATTAAGCTGGGCGTCAAAGTTTGTTTTTCCACAATTAAATAAAATAGCTAGGTTTATACATCTATCACTAAATTGTATATCTGTCATCTAGTTATGCTGATTATAATTTATGATTAAATGGTGCCTGAGATTTTATCTCAAAACAAACAAAAATGCTTTGGATGGCAGGGGTTTCAATTGAGTAGTCAAGGAGTTCTATAGCCTTGAAATGCAGCCACAGTTTATACATTGTATAGCTTCAGTCTTATTATAAGTGCTGTTCATCTCATACGCCTTCTGCATAAGGCTTCTCTGCTTGAAGGGCTGGTCTTTTGCAATATTAAAAGTGAAACCAGAGTTAAGAATGAGATTCTAAATATTGATATTCATAGTGATTTTGTCCCATATATATATTCTGCCCTTATCATCGTGTGTAGCTCCACTACACATCAGGCCAATCACGTTGAAGGCCATAATCTAACCGCCCTGTTCCCGCATCTCCACTTCCCCCAAAATAATTATAATATAGTGAAAATCACCTAACCGGGTTCTAGCTCTAATAATTAATGAAATATTCAATTAAATGCTTTACTAGCTCAAGTTTCTTAAAATTAACTTAGGTTCTGTTTTAAACTAACTCAAATAAATATTCAGGAATTCATGAGACTAGAAGTGGAAATACGGGTGACAAGGTAGATTACATTGAGACAATATCCCACAGGATACCACCTCAATGGCATAAGAACACTATCCCCCCTTATACTACTATTACACATAATGACTACATAGTATTATTATGACTTCCACAACTTCTAATCACTAAGACTCATTTAACAATTAAAGTATTAATCTTTTATCTCTAATAATAATAATAGTAATCATCTAGCTCAAATGAAATAATCTCAGGTTCTTAAATTTATTCGTATGTTAATAACATATGGTATCAAAATATGATAAGGGATTTTATGTCATAATCTACTACTCTGAAATTAGATTAATAATAAAAACAATAATAATCACAATCTTCATTGCTTAATCCAACTAGTACAGCTTTTCTTTCATCGCAAATTTATAACCATAATAAATTAGTTAATAATCTAATATCCCCTTTTTTATCTTTAAGTAATAAAATAAATTAATAAGTGGCAGTGTTTAGATAATCTGATAAATAAAGCAAGTGGCAACTAATAGCATATAATTTAGCAAAATATTATGATAATGGATTGTTGACTAGTAACGCAATGCAATTTTATAATTATTTAATTATAAGAACATCAATAAATATTTAAGATTAAACATACTTCTCTATTTAAATTTTGTGCAAACAATCATATATTTAGTTTAATGGGTGTGAACATACCCTGTGAATTCATGCAATGATGTAGAGAAAACAAAACTCAGACACAAGTTTTAATAAACAAATTTTCAAATTTTATTAACATCAATAAAAAATATATAAAACAAACAAATCCATCTATGTCTATTTACAAGGGATATCCTCATTTTTCTTTACATTAAAATAGCTGAATTATACACATTTATATTTCTTTTATCGTTAATTAAACTTATTATGCCTTTTAAAAGTTATTTATTTATTTCTCATTAGGTTTATCATATCACTTATTTTAACTATTTTAAGGGTAACCCCATTCTTTACCTTTTAATATTAAAGTTACCGTATTATAAATTATCTATGTGGATAAACATCATTTATAACATCATAATTTTACAATCAATATGGTTTTTTAAAAGAAAATTACATTTTCTTGTAACTTTATATAAGTCACTCCGCATATTATTCAAATATTATTATTACTTTTAATGTTTGTTCTCTAATGCTCGTAAACTATAATAAGTTTATTCCATAAACCATACTCATGTATAATACTATAACACAGATTTAATTATCACCTATTACAGTTTCACATACACTATAATTATCGAATGTTATTGTATTTTTTTAAATATGCAATACTTATATTTTTTTAAAAATATAATTAACAATAAGAAAACGTGAAATTATATTTAATATTTTTGTATATTTCTATTTGGAAATACTTTTATAAAATTATAGTTCATTTCTTAAAAAAGAATTAAAATAATTCTCTAACTCCTTCCCTTCTTAGGATATCTGCATCTTTCTTTCAATAATCATAATCTACTCTTCGTTAATACTTAACTATTCTTATTCCAAATAATAGCATGACATACATTCTAAAATATCTATTGTTTCCCTTTTAATAGACTTATCACATAACGATGTAGTTGCAAGAAATACAGATAAAGATAGCGAAAGATGTATAGGATATCAGGAAGATAGATAGATAACTTATCCACAATATACTTCAAAAAATGTATGGAACAGTGTGAATAGGTCTGACATTCATTGTCTAATAACCTTGGCGATAAGCATGATGTGGCAGCTATTTACTCAGCTTTACCAAACATTTAGTACAACTCACAAGAAATATATAAAATACCACTGTCCAAGACAACATGTGTATCAGTCGTAGGGCTTTGTTAACTAGCTGATTAACATCTAAAACTACTTATTATTTCATTCCCTGTAGCATCCTAGTTTTTAATACATCCTCTTGGTTTTCGAATCACCACGTACTACCAAGTCACTATCCAAACTATCTCTCGAGATTTTTACTGTATCCAACATCGATAAAATACTAACTACTTTTTAAAACAATAAACAAAATTCGCTAATATAAAACATTTCCCTATTCCATAAGAACAATTTGTCTTGCTTTATTACACTGTAGGTTCAACATCTACATTTTGTTAAAATAACATTTAAATATCCCAATCGGAAAATTAACAGAAAATATCACATTACCATCGGTTATATTGAACTATATTAATAATACATAAAATTCGATTCCCAGCTGATCTAAATAAATAAAACATACATTATATATCATTAATAATTATAAATGTTACCAAAAACAATCTTTATCTTCCTATCAGAGTTCGTAGTAGGTTTCTTTCTCTTCGAGCATCGCAAATATACAAATTTCCACATACATACAATTTTATTTTAAAATTCAAAATCAAAACATATTATTTCATATAATGTTATATTACGAATTAATGTATTTTGTTTTCCCTATCGCTATCTAAAACTTAATGTTTAACTTAGATTAGTAAAGAAAATAATTCAAACTATAATCACATATTTTTCTGACGGTAAATCTTGGTTAGTCCCATAATATTTATTATTTCTTCTTTTGTCCGAATGTTATCCTTTCTGCTTATTAAAGTTTTAAATAAATTAGTTCATTTAATAAACTGTTTAGATGATCTTTAGTTTTAGTGTTTAATCCAAAATTATTAGAAAACATTTTATTTAGTTATCCCACGAAGCTTTTTAATGTTCTGGCGAATATTACCTCGGCACATTGATGCATCTTTATTTCTAGTTAAACTACAATTATTTAATAATTACGGTACCAATTGCGTTTTCCATGGATCCAATATTTTATATTTCTCTTCTGTAAAATTTTTTTTTTCTTTAGGCAAGTGTTTTCCTTGGTAAACTTCACTTTCATTCATTATTATTTTATATACACTACTTTCGATCCTTAACTATTTTCTAAAGTATTTTCTCAAGTCATCTTAAAGAAAGCAATTCAAACTATTTCAATATTAAAATTCCTTTTGTCCATTTATTCTTATACGAATAATACTAATTTTTATTTTCCATTATCTTCATTAATTTTGCGCACAATGTCCTTTCATTGATTTTATACGCACAAAAACAGCTTACATAGTGATACACTATATAAACTATATCAATGAATAACATTAACATATTTGGAACATTATAAAATTTACAACTTGGTTTTAAGAATCTATCCATTTTCTATTGAAAACTCCGATTATATTTCGATAGAATCCACTGGCAGGTTACTGTAAAGTTAGTGAAACATTACTATGAAAATTTTTTTAAAAAAAAATTTTATTCTAAGATTCTCTTCGGATGATTTTTAAATTGTCAGTTGGTTTCTTTCAAAGATATTATTAAAATTATAATAAAATTGACTAATAAATTGAAAAAAAAAATTAGAGAGCTTAAAATTTTACCTCTGCTCTGGAGTCAACACATTTTTGTTCTCCCCCGTTTATACAATTAGTTGGCGCGATTTTGGTTGTCTGCCAAGATCTATTTTTTTATTGGTAAATCCCTACTTGGATTTATAAACAATTTCTAAAGTTTTAAAATCATGATGTAATAGACTTAAATGTTAACTCATTATTATTTTTAAATCAATTATTATCTATTACAATTTAACTACCTTTAAAACAATTATGAAATAATAATTAATAAAGGTGTATACTACTTATTTTTATTATGATGTGTGACAATTCCATCCACTTCTATAATATACTATTTAAATATTTTAATTATTAGTATTAATTTAAACCGGTGCTTATACATAGAATATTTCAGACAGTCACGTAGTCATTTCCGGTGTTTAGTCTAATTTTATCTGTCTTAATAAATTTGCTACTTATATTATATAAAATAATTATATAAAATTTTGAAAAACAATTTAGAAAAATATAGAATTAGATACAATTCTCACCATCACAATACTTATTATTAAATATATCATATTAATCTTTTACTGCTTAATATAATCTATAATTTTAAATACTATATAATATTAATTTTAAATTTTTTTAGTAATTGACCATTTATAACCATCATTGACCTATAGAAAAGGGCACTATATATATATATATATATATATATATATATATATATATATATATATATATATATATATATATATATATATATATATATATATATATATATATATATTGCACATAATTCAAATCATATTTCACATGGACTACTTGAATAAGCTTGTATGACAAATGTTATCTAATGAGCTTGCCAACAGCTTTTAACAATCTTTTCAGACTTGATTTATTTGCAAATTATATTTTTTGCTATTAAGTCTTTGACAATTTTATATTTCTAAAACTACTAATATATAGCTCATTTCAACTAAGTTCAGTCCCATATGTCTATTTAAGTTAGATAACTGGATTTGAAGACATAGATGTCTGAAATTTTCAGCTATTTTAATTAATAGTTAGCCATTAGTTCTGGACTTGGCCTGGAGTTTTAAATATAGTGCTTGCATATCCAAGCACCTCAGTGAGTAAGACAGTTGGAGAAACTGATCTGAGGTTGGAGATATTTTCACAAGCTTGTTATTAGCAAGCTGATCAAATTTTATATATATATGTATGTATATATATATATATATATATATATGATACATATATATATATATATATATATATATATATATATATATATATATTGGCGATTGGGGAATGCTTGGAGATTTATAATACTTACATTACATCATATAATCTCAAGTTAATTATCCTTCTATATACACAGTAAAAGCATAAAGAAAAAACTAGTCAATAAATATTCCAAATTACAATTCAATTAGACAAGCCAAGAAAACAAATGGAAAAAACTACCAATAATCTCACTGCTACAGGCAGACGTCTCAAGTGTAATGAACTACAAAATATCAACATATTTGAACTAAATATTACCCACAATTCCACTTCTCTTATACATCCTTAATATTAAACAAACTTTTAAATAAGTTAATTACTTCAAAATCATAAATTTTTAATAATAAATATTCTTCAATTCTTCTTCTTATTTCATTTCTCTAAAAAAACACAACTTTAGTTTCTGCAAAATTAATAGTGTGACCTATATATTTTTCATGGATATAAAAAGCAGAACTAAGAAATTATCACCAACCTACTTTTTATTTTTTCATTTAAGATCAAATTATTCTGATATATATATATATATATATAACAAGAGATAATATACACTACTCCAGGAATAGTCTTTTTATCAAAACGTTTTCTCTGTATTATTTAATAAATTATGAGAGTAGAACCTCTTTTCCAATTAATTTTCTTATTTCCAAACAAATTACTATTTTTACATACAATTTTATAAGAAGACAATTTAAATGGCAAATAAATAAAGTCATATTTTTCTTTAACCTTTCCATCAGTACAAATAGTATTACTATTAAATAAATTACTTTTAACAAATTTATCAGAGTAAGCAACACTCAAATATTTTTTATCAAATTGACCTTTTTGAAACAAAGCTACACACTATAATTATTTAATCTCTTATTTTTATAAAGACAATTTCTTAAAGCAGTTACTTTATGAAATGCAGATTGATGCTATCAGTTTTACATATAGATCTTCACTTTTAACATAATAATTTCATATCAAATAATGATTCTTTACATTTCTAATCACAAATTTATCTTAAAAATTTATTTAACAAATTCTAATTTTCCATCTTTTGTCATATATTTTATATAAGGATCAAAACAATTGAACCCATTTACCAACTCTTTCAATTTATCATTCTTAACTACAAACAAGAATCTAGGAATATCCTCCACAACACTACCTATAAATTCAAAAATAAATCTTAAAGGAAAACCATATTTCACATATAACTCTTATCCAAAGATGGAGGAAAAGTGAAGGTAGAAGAAAGTTAAGATCAGATGAAGACTGCTAGTACAGTCGAAACTGTTATAATAAATAAAATTATTTGCTTAAAGTGTTAAAGGAGTGTTGATGAGTTTATAGTGAAAAAAAAACATCTTTATGAGTCTTAATATTCATAAACATCATAGCTGATCTGAAGACATTAGGAAAACATTTTAAATAATCTACTCTATAAAATTTTTAAGTTTACATTATTTATCATATTTATTAACCTCATTTTAATCACATTACTAGGATCTTTTTCAAACACATATGTTTACCATTAAGTAATTCTTTATGCATTTTCTCCCTAAACATATTTCCATTCATCATGACAAATTGTCCAGATTTATTGTTAATCACTTTGAGGTTAGACATCTTAAGGATATGTTAAAAGTAATTATGTATTTGATAGTTTGGATATTGAGAATATGTATCAGTATGTTAATACATTAAGAAGTATTGATGTTCTTGTCTCTATGCTGGTTAATTATGGATCATTGTCAAAGGATATGATGAAAGTTATTAAAGATTTGCTTTTATTATTGGAGGATTCTATGTATTTTATTTATAATGGTCATTTTTATAAAATTAAGTAAGGGTGGATAATAAGTTATATTATTCCTCCTTTAATTTGTTTAGTTTATATTAATTATTTGGAAGATGAAATTATTAGTAAAAAGATTTGTTTATATTTAAAATTATTCACTTTTTTTTTTTTTTTTTTTTTATATATATATATATATATATATATATATATATATATATATATATATATATATATATATATATATATATATATGGATGATTGTTTGTTTGTAGTTCAGAATAATAAATTGAAAGAGTTGGTGAATTAGTTTTATTATTTTGATCTTTCTATAAAAGAGATGGTAGAAGGAGGAAATGTTATATTTTATTAAATTAAATTTTTGAGATCTATTGTTGATTAGAAATGTAAAGAATAAATGGTTTGCATGTAGTCATTATGTTAACAATAAAGATATAAGGTCTATATTTAAACTTGATAACTATCAGTCTGTATCTCATAAAGTAGCTGCTTTAAAAAATTATTGTTATTAAAACAAGAGATTAAATAATTCTAGTGAAATAGGCTTATTTCAAAAAGGTCAATTTTTTAAAGATTATTTGAGTGTTGGCTATTCTGATAAATTTGTTAAAAGTATTTTATTTAATAGTGATAATAATTGTAATGATGCAAAGAATAAAAAATATGATTTTACTTCTTTTCTATCTAATGTCCCTTCTTCTAAAATTGTATGTAAAAATAGTAATTTGTTTGGAAATAAGAAAATTGCTTGGAAAATGGGTATTCCTTTCAATAATTTATTAACTAATACAAATAAAATTTTTGATAAAAAGACTATTCCTTGAGTGGTGTATATTAAACCTTGTTTTTGTCAGAAGGTATATATAGGTCAAAGTAATTTGAGCTTAAATGAAAGAATAAAGGTAAATAAAATTAAGGCTAGAAATAAATATCTTTACTCTGCTTTACATACTCATGAAAAAGATATATACCAAAGTAACAATTTTGATTAAACTACAGTTGTCTTCTTTGAGAGAAATGATATAAAAAACAATTAAAGAATCTTTATTAATAATAATTTAGGCTTCTGAAACAATTAACTTATTTAAAATTTATTTTAATATTAAGGGTGGTTGGAAAGTAAGTGGAACTGTGGGTAATGCTTAATTTAAATATGTATTTATTTTGTAGTTTTTTAAACTTGAGAAGTCTTCTTCTTGCAGTGAAAGCTTTGGTAGTATTTTAGAGTTTATTTTTGCAGCTGATCTGGTTGAATATTCAGTTTGGAGTAATTTTGATTATATATATATATATATATATATCAAAATTACTCCAAACTGAATATATCTCATTGATATATATATATATATATATATATATATATATATATATCAATGGATGGAGCTTACCAATAGTTCTAAACAAGCTTTGTTTTTATAAGTGCCAAAAGACAAAGATTTCAAAATCTCTATTTTGAATTTTTTCTCTTTCGGCACTTATAAAAACAAAGCTTCTTCAGAGATATTGGTAAGCTCCATCTAGTGTTCATTTAAATGCTAGCTTAAAAGCAAGTTACAAAATTTATAACTTGTTTTATTAATTGTATACAATACTGTATTTTATCCTAGTCCAAATAGCATTGGCAATTTAAAAAATAAATTGATAAATTCCTAACGAAAAATATATTCATTTTAATATATTTGATCGATTCGTTTAAACAACACTGGTATAGATATTTTTTATGTGTGTTAAAAAAAATAAAAAAAGAGAGAAAGAATGTAAGAAGTATAATAAAAACAAAAGGGAAACTACTTTGTATTTTATAAAATTAGAACAAACCGTTTTCACAAAGCCATCAGCAGTAAGGAAGACAAATTTGTAGCATTTCTTTGGTAATTAAAGATGGCAACCAAAAAAAAGGAAGACTTTGTGTGCTAAATTCTTTTAAATTTGGTACACATTGACAGAGGTCAACAGGAGTTGTGCAGAAAAAAAATAAGGATGATAAAAGAAATAACATGCCGTGCAGAGTGACACTTCTGAGATCTTCCTTCCTGCAGAAATCAGTAAAAAAAATAAACATGAAGAATTATAAAAGTGGGCCAAACTACTCTTACTAATAGGCTGAAGTATTAAGATGTGCAGGTTTTGGCAGTTCATTTGCTGGTGTTGCTTTGTACCTGTTGCCGCAAACTAACTAAATGAAGAAGCCATCTCCTACTAGATTTCAAACCACAAAAACTTAAGGATCACCATAATGCTGGACAATAGATCCATTCTAAGGAAATCCATGCATGGTCAACATTAGAAATCGTATGTGTGAACATTTAAACTTACCGGTAAGTAACTTTATATTAAATCAAATATTAGTGATCACTTTCTTGAACTCTTAAGTGTGATGATCTGTCGCCATAAGGCTTACCAATAAAAAACAAAAAACAAATATTAGCTGTAGTTTTAATCTTTATTTGTTATTTATATTTTATTTTCTCGATCAGATTAATGTTTTGTTTTGTATTATTAAAATAATATATAATGTATTTTGTTTTTGATTATTATAGTTCTAAATTCATTATAACTTAGACATTATTATAGTTCAAATAAATTGTCAATGCTGTACAGAAACGCAATCCTCCAGAGATTCCAAATAATTTTGTCATACTTGAATAAATAAAATGGGTTTGGCCAGTAGATTCTGATACAGATTCCAGGCACCTTTCAAATAATTTAAAGGCTGGCTTACTTGATTCCATTATTTTAGTAGTTACTTTAGTTGGAAGGATGTTGTGTGACCAGGAAAGATAATTGCATCCATTAAATCTTACTGAATTTTCTGACAAAAAAATTAATACATAGGACGTAATTTGGTCATTGAATATGGGTAGTTAACTAATAAAAAATCTCAAATAGAGCAAGTGAATGTTACAATATATACACATTTACTCACGCAATGGGGGCTAGTGACTAATAAAAAAAATCTGACACAAAATATTACATAGACCTTTTACTCTTTTTTATTTAGTAAATTAAAATATCATTTGCTATTACATTCATAGTAGTCTTTTAAAATTGAATTACAGACAAAAGCAATGTCATAGATAATTTTCTTCAGATTACATTATATTCAATATTTCATGGGTTATCCATATTTTTACAATTATTTTTGCCATTAACAATTAAAAAGTTAATGTTAATCTTTATTCCTAAGTTAACTAGAGATGTGGAATCATCTAAACTAAAATTAAAACATTAATCCACTGTCAATTTCCATATGTTCTGATTTATGATACAATATATATATATATATATATATATATATATATATATATATATATATATATCTGATTTATGATACAATATATATATAGACTGAAGATTATTTGTGGCATAACAAGAACTCAAACTGTATTTTGTTATGTTCCAATACTTATTATCAAAGTATATAACGTATAACCATTTTTTTTATGTTATGGCTAACATGCTTTGAGTTAAAAGGATTTTCAAGTTGTAATCATTCCAAATATTTTTTATGGAGATTACATGCAATACACCATGAAGATAAATTTATATACATTTTCAAATTATTAAACGTTAATCTTGAATATATTCGAATACAACTGCATTTCCAAATAAAAATAAAAGTTAAAAAATTTGTAATAACAATGTATATTGAAACTAATAAAAATTAAATATTACTTCTATAGAAATGAATAATAAAAACTAACACTTATTTAATAATAAATATATTTAATTAACTAATTAACATTGCCAATTCATTACAAACATATTTAAAAATAGCTTCGAGGGACTTTAATAAATACATTTATGTTTTTATGAAAGAAAAGCTAATGAAATAAACTTAAAAAGAAAGAAAAATTAATTATAACTTTAAGCATCTTTATATATATGATAAACAAAAATGCAAGTTAAAAAACTTGCTAACGCTTGTATTTATGTCCACAGATGGCGTCCTACCAAAAACACCTATCAAGCGTATTTTCGTTTACATAAACGTCAGAGTAGTTAGTATTCACTATCTCTAACTATAATTCCACTTTCAGATCATGATTTCAAGCTATTTGCTATCGTCAGTGAAAGACAGGAATAAAGAAACTAGATCTAAATACAAACTCTGAGCGTTTATGAAACAATTTCTATTCAGCTTGCAAGCGTGAATTTTTTAGACACGTAATGTCTTCAAACTCAGCATAGCAAACCAGATAGCTATATGGGTCTGATCTCAGTTCAGCATCACCACATAGTAGAAGCCTCTGCAATCTATATCATTGCAAGAAAGACCTCAAAGGTACATTTATGATAAACAAAAATGCAAGTTAAAAAACTTGCTAACGCTTGTATTTATGTCCACAGATGGCGTCCTACCAAAAACACCTATCAAGCGTATTTTCGTTTACATAAACGTCAGAGTAGTTAGTATTCACTATCTCTAACTATAATTCCACTTTCAGATCATGATTTCAAGCTATTTGCTATCGTCAGTGAAAGACAGGAATAAAGAAACTAGATCTAAATACAAACTCTGAGCGTTTATGAAACAATTTCTATTCAGCTTGCAAGCGTGAATTTTTTAGACACGTAATGACTTCAAACTCAGCATAGCAAACCAGATAGCTATATGGGTCTGATCTCAGTTCAGCATCACCACATAGTAGAAGCCTCTGCAATCTATATCATTGCAAGAAAGACCTCAAAGGTACATTTATGATAAACAAAAATGCAAGTTAAAAAACTTGCTAACGCTTGTATTTATGTCCACAGATGGCGTCCTACCAAAAACACCTATCAAGCGTATTTTCGTTTACATAAACGTCAGAGTAGTTAGTATTCACTATCTCTAACTATAATTCCACTTTCAGATCATGATTTCAAGCTATTTTCTATCGTCAGTGAAAGACAGGAATAAAGAAACTAGATCTAAATACAAACTCTGAGCGTTTATGAAACAATTTCTATTCAGCTTGCAAGCGTGAATTTTTTAGACACGTAATGTCTTCAAACTCAGCATAGCAAACCAGATAGCTATATGGGTCTGATCTCAGTTCAGCATCACCACATAGTAGAAGCCTCTGCAATCTATATCATTGCAAGAAAGACCTCAAAGGTACATTTATGATAAACAAATATGCAAGTTAAAAAACTTGCTAACGCTTGTATTTATGTCCACAGATGGCGTCCTACCAAAAACACCTATCAAGCGTATTTTCGTTTACATAAACGTCAGAGTAGTTAGTATTCACTATCTCTAACTATAATTCCACTTTCAGATCATGATTTCAAGCTATTTGCTATCGTCAGTGAAAGACAGGAATAAAGGAACTAGATCTAAATACAAACTCTGAGCGTTTATGAAACAATTTCTATTCAGCTTGCAAGCGTGAATTTTTTAGACACGTAATGTCTTCAAACTCAGCATAGCAAACCAGATAGCTATATGGGTCTGATCTCAGTTCAGCATCACCACATAGTAGAAGCCTCTGCAATCTATATCATTGCAAGAAAGACCTCAAAGGTACATTTATGATAAACAAAAATGCAAGTTAAAAAACTTGCTAACGCTTGTATTTATGTCCACAGATGGCGTCCTACCAAAAACACCTATCAAGCGTATTTTCGTTTACATAAACGTCAGAGTAGTTAGTATTCACTATCTCTAACTATAATTCCACTTTCAGATCATGATTTCAAGCTATTTGCTATCGTCAGTGAAAGACAGGAATAAAGAAACTAGATCTAAATACAAACTCTGAGCGTTTATGAAACAATTTCTATTCAGCTTGCAAGCGTGAATTTTTTAGACACGTAATGTCTTCAAACTCAGCATAGCAAACCAGATAGCTATATGGGTCTGATCTCAGTTCAGCATCACCACATAGTAGAAGCCTCTGCAATCTATATCATTGCAAGAAAGACCTCAAAGGTACATTTATGATAAACAAAAATGCAAGTTAAAAAACTTGCTAACGCTTGTATTTATGTCCACAGATGGCGTCCTACCAAAAACACCTATCAAGCGTATTTTCGTTTACATAAACGTCAGAGTAGTTAGTATTCACTATCTCTAACTATAATTCCACTTTCAGATCATGATTTCAAGCTATTTGCTATCGTCAGTGAAAGACAGGAATAAAGAAACTAGATCTAAATACAAACTCTGAGCGTTTATGAAACAATTTCTATTCAGCTTGCAAGCGTGAATTTTTTAGACACGTAATGTCTTCAAACTCAGCATAGCAAACCAGATAGCTATATGGGTCTGATCTCAGTTCAGCATCACCACATAGTAGAAGCCTCTGCAATCTATATCATTGCAAGAAAGACCTCAAAGGTACATTTATGATAAACAAAAATGCAAGTTAAAAAACTTGCTAACGCTTGTATTTATGTCCACAGATGGCGTCCTACCAAAAACACCTATCAAGCGTATTTTCGTTTACATAAACGTCAGAGTAGTTAGTATTCACTATCTCTAACTATAATTCCACTTTCAGATCATGATTTCAAGCTATTTGCTATCGTCAGTGAAAGACAGGAATAAAGAAACTAGATCTAAATACAAACTCTGAGCGTTTATGAAACAATTTCTATTCAGCTTGCAAGCGTGAATTTTTTAGACACGTAATGTCTTCAAACTCAGCATAGCAAACCAGATAGCTATATGGGTCTGATCTCAGTTCAGCATCACCACATAGTAGAAGCCTCTGCAATCTATATCATTGCAAGAAAGACCTCAAAGGTACATTTATGATAAACAAAAATGCAAGTTAAAAAACTTGCTAACGCTTGTATTTATGTCCACAGATGGCGTCCTACCAAAAACACCTATCAAGCGTATTTTCGTTTACATAAACGTCAGAGTAGTTAGTATTCACTATCTCTAACTATAATTCCACTTTCAGATCATGATTTCAAGCTATTTGCTATCGTCAGTGAAAGACAGGAATAAAGAAACTAGATCTAAATACAAACTCTGAGCGTTTATGAAACAATTTCTATTCAGCTTGCAAGCGTGAATTTTTTAGACACGTAATGTCTTCAAACTCAGCATAGCAAACCAGATAGCTATATGGGTCTGATCTCAGTTCAGCATCACCACATAGTAGAAGCCTCTGCAATCTATATCATTGCAAGAAAGACCTCAAAGGTACATTTATGATAAACAAAAATGCAAGTTAAGAAACTTGCTAACGCTTGTATTTATGTCCACAGATGGCGTCCTACCAAAAACACCTATCAAGCGTATTTTCGTTTACATAAACGTCAGAGTAGTTAGTATTCACTATCTCTAACTATAATTCCACTTTCAGATCATGATTTCAAGCTATTTGCTATCGTCAGTGAAAGACAGGAATAAAGAAACTAGATCTAAATACAAACTCTGAGCGTTTATGAAACAATTTCTATTCAGCTTGCAAGCGTGAATTTTTTAGACACGTAATGTCTTCAAACTCAGCATAGCAAACCAGATAGCTATATGGGTCTGATCTCAGTTCAGCATCACCACATAGTAGAAGCCTCTGCAATCTATATCATTGCAAGAAAGACCTCAAAGGTACATTTATGATAAACAAAAATTCAAGTTAAAAAACTTGCTAACGCTTGTATTTATGTCCACAGATGGCGTCCTACCAAAAACACCTATCAAGCGTATTTTCGTTTACATAAACGTCAGAGTAGTTAGTATTCACTATCTCTAACTATAATTCCACTTTCAGATCATGATTTCAAGCTATTTGCTATCGTCAGTGAAAGACAGGAATAAAGAAACTAGATCTAAATACAAACTCTGAGCGTTTATGAAACAATTTCTATTCAGCTTGCAAGCGTGAATTTTTTAGACACGTAATGTCTTCAAACTCAGCATAGCAAACCAGATAGCTATATGGGTCTGATCTCAGTTCAGCATCACCACATAGTAGAAGCCTCTGCAATCTATATCATTGCAAGAAAGACCTCAAAGGTACATTTATGATAAACAAAAATGCAAGTTAAAAAAACTTGCTAACGCTTGTATTTATGTCCACAGATGGCGTCCTACCAAAAACACCTATCAAGCGTATTTTCGTTTACATAAACGTCAGAGTAGTTAGTATTCACTATCTCTAACTATAATTCCACTTTCAGATCATGATTTCAAGCTATTTGCTATCGTCAGTGAAAGACAGGAATAAAGAAACTAGATCTAAATACAAACTCTGAGCGTTTATGAAACAATTTCTATTCAGCTTGCAAGCGTGAATTTTTTAGACACGTAATGTCTTCAAACTCAGCATAGCAAACCAGATAGCTATATGGGTCTGATCTCAGTTCAGCATCACCACATAGTAGAAGCCTCTGCAATCTATATCATTGCAAGAAAGACCTCAAAGGTACATTTATGATAAACAAAAATGCAAGTTAAAAAACTTGCTAACGCTTGTATTTATGTCCACAGATGATCTGAAAGTGGAATTATAGTTAGAGATAGTGAATACTAACTACTCTGACGTTTATGTAAACGAAAATACGCTTGATAGGTGTTTTTGGTAGGACGCCATCTGTGGACATAAATACAAGCGTTAGCAAGTTTTTTAACTTGCATTTTTGTTTATCATAAATGTACCTTTGAGGTCTTTCTTGCAATGATATAGATTGCAGAGGCTTCTACTATGTGGTGATGCTGAACTGAGATCAGACCCATATAGCTATCTGGTTTGCTATGCTGAGTTTGAAGACATTACGTGTCTAAAAAATTCACGCTTGCAAGCTGAATAGAAATTGTTTCATAAACGCTCAGAGTTTGTATTTAGATCTAGTTTCTTTATTCCTGTCTTTCACTGACGATAGCAAATAGCTTGAAATCATGATCTGAAAGTGGAATTATAGTTAGAGATAGTGAATACTAACTACTATGACGTTTATGTAAACGAAAATACGCTTGATAGGTGTTTTTGGTAGGACGCCATCTGTGGACATAAATACAAGCGTTAGCAAGTTTTTTAACTTGCATTTTTGTTTATCATAAATGTACCTTTGAGGTCTTTCTTGCAATGATATAGATTGCAGAGGCTTCTACTATGTGGTGATGCTGAACTGAGATCAGACCCATATAGCTATCTGGTTTGCTATGCTGAGTTTGAAGACATTACATGTCTAAAAAATTCACGCTTGCAAGCTGAATAGAAATTGTTTCATAAACGCTCAGAGTTTGTATTTAGATCTAGTTTCTTTATTCCTGTCTTTCACTGACGATAGCAAATAGCTTGAAATCATGATCTGAAAGTGGAATTATAGTTAGAGATAGTGAATACTAACTACTCTGACGTTTATGTAAACGAAAATACGCTTGATAGGTGTTTTTGGTAGGACGCCATCTGTGGACATAAATACAAGCATTAGCAAGTTTTTTAACTTGCATTTTTGTTTATCATAAATGTACCTTTGAGGTCTTTCTTGCAATGATATAGATTGCAGAGGCTTCTACTATGTGGTGATGCTGAACTGAGATCAGACCCATATAGCTATCTGGTTTGCTATGCTGAGTTTGAAGACATTACGTGTCTAAAAAATTCACGCTTGCAAGCTGAATAGAAATTGTTTCATAAACGCTCAGAGTTTGTATTTAGATCTAGTTTCTTTATTCCTGTCTTTCACTGACGATAGCAAATAGCTTGAAATCATGATCTGAAAGTGGAATTATAGTTAGAGATAGTGAATACTAACTACTCTGACGTTTATGTAAACGAAAATACGCTTGATAGGTGTTTTTGGTAGGACGCCATCTGTGGACATAAATACAAGCGTTAGCAAGTTTTTTAACTTGCATTTTTGTTTATCATAAATGTACCTTTGAGGTCTTTCTTGCAATGATATAGATTGCAGAGGCTTCTACTATGTGGTGATGCTGAACTGAGATCAGACCCATATAGCTATCTGGTTTGCTATGCTGAGTTTGAAGACATTACGTGTCTAAAAAATTCACGCTTGCAAGCTGAATAGAAATTGTTTCATAAACGCTCAGAGTTTGTATTTAGATCTAGTTTCTTTATTCCTGTCTTTCACTGACGATAGCAAATAGCTTGAAATCATGATCTGAAAGTGGAATTATAGTTAGAGATAGTGAATACTAACTACTCTGACGTTTATGTAAACGAAAATACGCTTGATAGGTGTTTTTGGTAGGACGCCATCTGTGGACATAAATACAAGCGTTAGCAAGTTTTTTAACTTGCATTTTTGTTTATCATAAATGTACCTTTGAGGTCTTTCTTGCAATGATATAGATTGCAGAGGCTTCTACTATGTGGTGATGCTGAACTGAGATCAGACCCATATAGCTATCTGGTTTGCTATGCTGAGTTTGAAGACATTACGTGTCTAAAAAATTCACGCTTGCAAGCTGAATAGAAATTGTTTCATAAACGCTCAGAGTTTGTATTTAGATCTAGTTTCTTTATTCCTGTCTTTCACTGACGATAGCAAATAGCTTGAAATCATGATCTGAAAGTGGAATTATAGTTAGAGATAGTGAATACTAACTACTCTGACGTTTATGTAAACGAAAATACGCTTGATAGGTGTTTTTGGTAGGACGCCATCTGTGGACATAAATACAAGCGTTAGCAAGTTTTTTAACTTGCATTTTTGTTTATCATAAATGTACCTTTGAGGTCTTTCTTGCAATGATATAGATTGCAGAGGCTTCTACTATGTGGTGATGCTGAACTGAGATCAGACCCATATAGCTATCTGGTTTGCTATGCTGAGTTTGAAGACATTACGTGTCTAAAAAATTCACGCTTGCAAGCTGAATAGAAATTGTTTCATAAACGCTCAGAGTTTGTATTTAGATCTAGTTTCTTTATTCCTGTCTTTCACTGACGATAGCAAATAGCTTGAAATCATGATCTGAAAGTGGAATTATAGTTAGAGATAGTGAATACTAGCTACTCTGACGTTTATGTAAACGAAAATACGCTTGATAGGTGTTTTTGGTAGGACGCCATCTGTGGACATATATATATACATATATATATATATATATATATACATCGAAAAAAAAATAATACAACAACTCACAATAATTATGTATTGATTTTAAAATGTTAATTGAAAAAAATAATTATTTTCTTTAAAAATATTTTATAAATTTTTTTTTGAATGTTATACATATAAAGTATATAGAATATTATCCAAACATTTTCTGAATACCTATGACTTAGGATTCAAATCAAAAGACTTTAAATCTTGGAAATATATTTTTTTTTTTACATTTTAAACAAATGTAGATTTTTATTCAGGTTGCTGATACAAAGAGCTGTCATTATTAGCCTTTAAATGGATATCCAGCTTTTATTATTTTATTATCTGGATATTAAAAATGAAAGTTGAATGATAATTCATTAATTTGTAATTGTAAAATTTAATATTGACTACAAAATGTGGTATACTATTACTTTGTCACCTCTGTTTCTTTTGATTCAGTAAGTAATAAATTACAATGACTACACTACATATTTATTTGCTGTAAACATTAATAATCCACATACACTAAAAGATAATTACATAATCAAGGTCTGAATTTTAATTTAGTTATTGTTATTGCAAAAACTACTTTTTAATAATTAAGAATCATGATAAATTTAAAAGTGATATTGTTAAAGTAATCAAATTTTGAAAGTCATTATTTCCTTGGAAATAGTAGGAGTTATAAATAAATGTAAAGTGAATACACTTTAAAAAGAGTGAAAAAATTAAAATAGCTTATAATAAATATAAAAAGATTGTTATGAAATATGTCAGGGAAAGATAGCATTGAGTAAATTGAATAAAAATAATATAGAATTATAACAAATGACAAGTTTAATCAGAATTTACTGAAAAAATAAATAATGCTGATTGAAAGATTTGTAAAAAATATTGGAAATATGTAAAAAAAGATATAAAAAATAAAATGCAGAATAAATAAAGGTGAATATAAAAAAAAATGTAAATGTATTCTATATGTTAGTTATAAAATCCTTGGATAAATGGAGTTGATAAATGAATGTTATGCTTACAGAGCTAAATTTATAAAATGTATAAATAAAATAATAGATTTGAGGTTGAATGGATCAGGATAAAAATAAAAATGTGAAAGTTAGATATGATAATTAAAATATTTCTTAGTATAATTGAGAGTTAATTATTAAAAATGGTTTTAAAATATTATATATGCATTCGATGAATGGAAGAGTTGTAAGAAATTAAATTGTTATATAAAGATTTTTAAAATGCTGATTTATTACTAAGTGAAAATCAGAATTATAAATGACATTATTTATAATATGTATAAATGGATGGGAGTAAGGCTTATATGGAAGATTTTTAAATCTTGGGGTAAATTTTGAATATACTTCATTTTAAAATACTGATAAGAGATAGCTCAGTCATTGTTATTCAGTTAATTGTAAAAGTTAATTAAAATATTTATTATATATTTAGATATAGAATGCCTTATTATAGAATGGGTAAGTACTGACTACAGAGAAATCCGGAAAATATATAAATATAAGTGGGTTTTTAAGAATGATTAAAGGTTATTTAGAAATAATGTTGTGGGAAATATCAATGGGAAGTTGAGAAATTGCTGAAAAATTGTAAAATGAGGTTAAAACAACAATGCCCATTATTACTTTAGTTTGTTATTTTATTTCCTTAAAAAAGTGCAGGTTCGAAAAAAAATATAGAGAGCGAGTGAGAATTGTTATAAAAAGAACTTAGTGTATATGTAATGTAATGGCTCTTTGTTTTTTTTTGTTTTTTATAGATAATATTTTTTTTTTAAATATGGTAAAAATATTGACTTAATATTAAAGTTGTGCAGAGTTAAGAAAAAATATAAAAACTTAGTAAGATAATTAAAAAAAATTAATAAAAATGATATAATTGAAATATGGGAAATGAAAAATAAATTTGCTCATAAAACTCAGTTATATATATATAATTAAAATAATAAATTTAACAGTTCACAAACTATTATAAACAATCCTTAAATCTGCAGAAGTACTTTCGGTTAATTTCTTAAACCTGCCTCAACTGCCATTAATTTTTTTTTTAATTTAATGGCAGTTGAGGAAGGTTTAAGAAATTAACCGAAAGTACTTCTGTGGATTTAAGGATTGTTTATAATAGTTTGTAAACGGTTAAATTTATTATTTCAATTATAATTACAATTTTGATTTAATTAACAGACATTTTATTTATATATATATATATATTCTGCCCTATCACCCTACACGTATTTATGTGTATATGTGTACACCACTTCCCCCCAAATAAATAATAGATAGTGAAAATCGCCTCACCGGGTTCTAGCTCTAATAATTAATGAGATATTCAATTAAATGCTTTACTAGCTCAAATTTCTTAAAATTAACTTAGGTTCTGTTTTAAACTAACTCAAATAACTATTTCAGAATTCATGAGACTAGAAGTGGAATTAAAGGGTGACAAAGTAGATTACATTGAGATAATATCCCATAGGATACCACCTCAATGGCACAAGAACATTATCCCCCTTTATATTACTATTACATATAGTAACTACATAGTATTCTTATGACTTCTGCAACTTCTAATCACTAAGACTCATTTAACAATTAAAGTATTAATCTTTTATCTATAATAACAATAATAGTAATTATCTAGCTCAAATGAAATAATCTCAGGTTCTTAAATTTATTCAAGGTTAAATTAAAATAAGGTAGCAAAATATGATGAGGGATTTTGTGTCATAATTTACTACTCTGAAATTAGATTACTAATAAAACAATAATAATAATAATAATAATCACAATCTTCATTGTTTAATCTAACTAGTACAACTTTTCTTTTATCGCAAATTTATAACCGTAATAAAATAGTTAATAATTTAATATCCTCCTTTTTTATCTTTATGTAATAAAATAAATTAGTAAGTGGCAGTGTTTAGATAATATGATAAATGAAGCAAGTGGCAACTAATTGCATACAATTTAGCAAATCATTATGACAATGGGTTTATGACCAGTAACACAATGCAATTTTATAATTATTCAATTACAAAAACATCAATATATATTTAAGATTAAATATACTTCTCTATTTATATTTTGTGCAAAACAATTAAATACTTATTTTAATGATGGCAAACATATCCTATGAATTCATGCAATGATGTAGAGAAAACAAAACTCAGACACAAGTTTTAATAAACAAATTTTATAATTTTATTAACAACAATTAAAATTAAGATAAAACAAACAAATCTATTTACATTTATTTACAAGGGATATCCTCCTTTCTTTTAACCTTACAATAGTTGAATTATACATTTTTTTTAGATTTCTTTTATAGTTAATTTAAATTATTATACCTTTTATAAGTTATTTATTTATTTCTCATTAGGTTTATTATATTACTTATTTTAACTATTTTATGGGTAATACTATTCTTTACCTTTTAATATTAAAGTTACAGTATTATAAATTATATATGTGGATAAACATCATTTATAAACATTATAAATTTACAATCAATATGGTTTTTCCTCTTAAAAAATTACATTTCTTGTAACTCTATATGTCACTCTGCATATTGTTCAAATATTATTACTACCTATTACGTTTGTTATCTAATGCTCGTAAACTCTAATACATTTATTCCATAAGCCATATTCATGTATAATGCCATAACACGGGTTTAATTATCACCTGTTTCAGTTTCACATATATTATAATTATCGAATGTTATTATATTCTTTAAATATGCAATACTTATATTTTTAAATAAAATCAATAATAAGAAAACGTTAAATCATTTTTAATATTTTTGTATATTTCTATTTGGGTATATTTTTATAAAATTATAGTTCATTTCTTAAAAATTAAAATAATTCTCTGACTCCTTCCTTTCTTAGGATATCTGCATCTCTCTTTCAATAATCATAATCTACTCTTTGTTAATACTTAACTATTCTTATTTCAAATAACAGCATGACATACATTCTAAAAATATCTATTGTTTCTTTTCAATAGACTTATCAAATAACGATGTAGTTGCAAGAAATACAGATAAGGATAGCAAAAGATGTATAGGATATTGGGAAGATAGATAGATAACTTATCAAAATATATACTTCAAAATGTATGGAACAATTTGAATAGGGCCAACATTCATTGTCTAATAACCCTGGTGATAAGTGTGATGTGGCAGCTATTTATTCAGCTTTACCAAACATCTAATAAGATTCACAAGAAATATAAAAATAACACTGTCCATGACAACATGTGTAACAGTCATAGGGCTTTGTTAACTACGCTGATTACCATCTAAAACTACTTATTATTTCACTCCCTGTAGCATCCTAGTATTTTAATACATCCTCTTGGTTTCCGAATCTCCACGTACTACCAAGTCACTACCCAAACTATCTCTCAAGATTTTTACTGTATCCAACATCGATAAAACTAACTACCTTTTAAAACAATAAACAAAATTCACTAATATAAAACATTTCCCTATTCCATAAGTACAATTTATCTTGCTTTATTACACTGTAGGTTCGATATCGACATTTTGTTAAAATACCACTTAAATATCCTAATCGGAAAATTTAACAGAAAATATGACATAACCATCGTTTATATTGAACTATATTTATAACACATTAAATGATTATTGTATGCATATTTTTAAAAAATCTAATTACATCTCAAAGTGTTTAGAGTGTTGTTTTTTTCAAAATGCGTTTTACAATAATTATAACAATAAAATTTTGCATTACATTCATTCGATTCACAGCTGATCTAAATAAATAAAACATACATTATATCATTAATAACCATAAAATGTACCAAAATAATCTTTACCTTCCTATTAGAGTTCGTAGTAGGTTTCTTTCTCCTCGAGCATCGCAAACGTACAAAATTTTCACACACATACAATTTTATTTGAACATTCAAAATCACAACATATGATTTTATATAATGTTATATTGCGAATTAATGTATTTGTTTCCCTATCGCGATCTAAACTTAATGTTTAACTTAGATTAATAAAGAAAATTATTTAAACCATAATCACATATTTTCTCTGCGGTAAATCTTGATTAGTCCCATAATATTTATTATTTCTTCTTTTGTCCGAATGTTCTCCTTTCTGATTATTAAAGTTTTAAATAAATTAGTTCATTTAGTAAACTGTTTAGATGATCTTTAGTTTCAATGTTTAATTCAAAATTATTAAAAAACATTTTATTTAGTTATCCCACAATGTTTTTTAATGTTCGGGCAAATATTACCTCGGCGTGTTGATGCATCTTTATTTCTAGCTGAACGACAATTATTTAATCATTACGGTATCAATTGCGTTCTCCATGGATCCAATTTTTATATTTATTTCTCTGTAAAATATTTTTTTCTTCTTTAGGCAAGTATTTTCCTTGGTAAATTTCACTTTTATTCATTATTATTTTATATACAACATTTTTGATCTTTAACTATTTATAGAGTATTTGCTCAGGTCATCTTAAAGAAAGCAATTCATAAAAATTCTTTTTGTCCATTTATTCTTATATGAATAATATTCATTTTTATTTTCCATTATATTCATTAACTTTGTGCACAATGTCCTTTCATTAATTTTATATGCATGAAAGCAGTTTTCATAGTAATACGCTATACAAACTATATCAACGAACGACATTAACATTTTTGGAATATTATAAAATTTATAACTTGGTTTTCAGAATCTATCCATTTTTTATTGAAAATTCAGATTATATTTTAATAGAATCCACTGGCAGGTTACTGTAAAGTTAGTGAAACATTATTATGAGAACTTTTTTAAAATTTTATTCTTAGATTCTCTTCGGAAGATTTTAAATTGTCAGTTAGTTTCTTTCAAAGATATTATTAAAGTTATAATAAAATTGACTAATAAATTGAAGAAAGAAAGAAATTTTAAAGAGCTTAAAATTTTACCTCTGCTCTGGAGTCAACACATTTTTGTTCTCCTAGTTTATACAATTAATTGGCGCGATTTCTGTTGTCTGCCAAGATCTATCTTTTTATTGGTCAATCCCTACTTTAGTTTATAGACAATTTCTAAAGTTTTAAAATTGTGACATAATAGACTTAATATTAACCTATTATTATTTTTAAATTAATTATTATCTATTACAATTTAACTATCTTTTAAAATAATTTCAAAACAATAATTAATAAAATGTATAATCTTATTTTTTATTATAATGTGTGACAATTCCATCCTGTTCCATAATATACTATTTAAATATTTTAATTATTAGTATTAATTTAAACTAGTGCTTATACATAGAATATTCCAGACAGTCACGTAGACATTTCCGGTGTTTAGTCTAGTTTTATCTGTCTTAATAAATTGGCTACTTATATTATTTAAAATGATTATATAAAATTTTGAAAAATAATTTTAGAAAAATATAGAACTAGATGCAATCCTCATCATCACAATACTTATTATTAAATATATTATATTAACCCTTTATTGCCTAACCATAGTTTATGATTTTAAATACTATATAATATTAATTTTAAAATTTTTTAGTAATTGACCATTTATAACCATTATTGACCTATAGAAAAGGGAACAATATATATATATATATTATTTATACTAATATTAATGTAATTATAAGGGCTTTGAACTCAGATTTTCAAACTTTCCACAGCTATCCAATCCATACCATGCAACTAATACAGATGACCACTTACATGTGAAAAATATAAATAGTGCCCAATATACATACTTCTTTCTGAACCAGCATTCATAAATTGGTCCAGATCACCATTTTCCACACATAAATACAATCACTGCTCAGTTTATATTTAAATAGCAAAATTCAAACTTTAATAGACAAGATTCAGTCTTCTCCACTCTCCATTTAATTATTACATGTTTGGTCTGCATTATTCCCATTCCTCTTCTGTATAATTAAATGGATGTATTAAGATCTTATGGATGGTAAGTCAGATTGATTTAGGGTCATCATGGGTATGACAATAATATTGGCATCATCAAGGCCTTTGAGTATTTTATCCTTAGATTTTCAAAGATATAGATGGCTAAAGGTTGGAGAGTGGGGAGATTGAAACTTAACCATTAAAGTTTGAAGATTTTCCATCTTGATACAAACTGAGCAGTGATTATATATGTGTGTGGGAGATGGTGATTTGGACCAACTGATGAGGGCTGGTTCAGCATGACTTATGTATATTGGGAATCATATTATGGATTGGATAGCTGTGGAGTGTTTAAATATCTGAGTTCATGTCTTTTATAAGGTTTTTCACATACCAAATGTAAGATATATAGAATGGTTTAGAAAGAAGTATTACAAGCTGATTTAATATTTAGAAATGAGATATTTTATAATAGGAAAATTTCTCAAACATTTTATGATAGAATTTAAAGACAGTAAATGAATATGCATTGAGAACATATTCTAATCATCAAGTGAAACAAGAGAAATTGAAAAGTAATTAAAAACAAATTACAAATAATTGAAGTATCCCAGAATATTGATGAATATAGATAAAAGGTTACTTCATGATATATAAAAAAATTTAAAAATATTAATTGTAGCAATGAGTAGTACAAAAAAAATGTTTGAAATGCAAGGGTTAATAGAACAAGTTATTTAACTAAATCTTAATACTCCTATAAATAAATGGGTTTTGACATAGGTTGTATATGCAAAGCTACAATAAACTATTTGTATATATATATAAGTGTATGAATATGATCAGAAAAAAGTTAGGTAAATACAATTTAATTGAATTTAATTTGTAATTAGTAAAGTCTCATTTTTATTTAAGTCATTTTTATATTTTTTACCATAAGTAAGCAAAATAAAAAACTACTTTTATAGATATGATTTTTTTACTCATTAAAATAAATAAAATGAACGATTTATTTGGTAATTCTAAAATGTCAATTTTATTTTAATTAAGTAACACCTAAAAATGTTTTTAAAGTAAATATTTAAAATATATAAAGTTCTCTTATTTATAAACATTTATTTTACAGATAAAATAAAATTAGATTAAAGATTGGTAACAAAATAGATACTTTGTTTTTATGAATGTAAAAGTCAGACTAAAATTATTTTAAGAGAAAAAAATATTTTTTTAATTGGTAGCTCATTCCAGAAATGAACACATATTTACACATGTATTTAGATTTAAAAGGAAAACACTAAAGCTTTAAAACCCAAAATCAGTCAAAGATTTATTTGTTTAGCACAAATATTGTGCTGGATTTAAAAAAAAAAACATTCTGATAGTGTCTGTAATATATCTTCAATTTCATAAATGGCCTATATAAATCAAAATTTAGGTTAAAGATAAGATAACCACTTTTATTTTTATAAAGTCTATATCTGGTTTTTGAGTTTCAGAGTTTCCTCTATACTCAACATGGCATCATTGAGCTATTATAAAAATCAGTAAGGCACATATGTTAAAAAGATGAAATTTTATTTATTGTTTTATTTAAATATTAAATTTAAAAAATTTAACCTCTATATAAATTTGTTGAATCTAAAAAAATTAAATATTTTTATCATTTTTGTATAAAATAAAAATGTGTGGCTAATAAAAAAAGAATTTTTTTTCATCATAAAATCTCCATACTAACATAAAAAATATTTGAAATTAAAATTAAAGTTGTCATATTCAAAAATTAGACAAACGACTTAGTTATTCTCCATATTCAGAGATAATTGTTTCTACACAATTAATCCGAAAATTTGAATGTGAAAGTTTAGTTTAAATTATTTTCTTTTTGAAAAACAAAAAAATATATATTGAAATATAAACCTGTAAACATATTAGTAAAATAAAAAAAAAATGTTTAAAATTAAGAGTAATGTCTTAACATAATTTAAACATAACTTGCTAGTAATATTTTTATAAAATAATTTAATAAAAATAAATTTAAATTAATTATTTATATTTACTTAATTACTAAAAAATTTTGCATTAGAAAGTGATACAAATTTCCCTACTTTACTGTAATAAGAGTTGCATCATTTTTCTATATCAAAACTGATAAGAAAATGGTTAAAATATTTAATGTACAATATTATTAAATGTCTATATAAATCAAATATTTATATATTTACAAATGTTTGTTTTCACATTTTAAAAATTCGTGTTTTCACAAGGAGAAAATGCATATGGCAATATATTTCTATATAACATCAAATATAAAGAATATTGGATACTAGCATCCATTTTTTAAAAAAAAATAATTTTAATATAAAAACAAAACAATGCCGTGTTTTACTCTTAAAAGTTATTGAATAAAAAGTTGAGAGTTTCTAAGAACTTAATAAGAAAGGGTTACTTTTAATATTTTCTCATTTAATAATTTATTATTTTGACACTAGAAATTATTAAATATATCATTAATTTATTTATCATCATCATCAACTTTAATCATTATCACCATTGCAGGAGACAAACCTCTCCAAGTTTAATTTAGTTTCTCTCATTCCCCGTCTCTCTGTTACATATTGCATCATCAAACTATCTTATTTTATTGACCCAATTCAGTTGTAGTCATTTCTAGGTTTGTTACAATTTCTTGGGATCCATTTTTAAATTTTAAATGTCCATCTATTATAAGAAATTCTAAAAACATATGTATAGCAGCTCCATTTAGTTTAGTCTTTTAATGGTATTAGGGATAATTTTTTCCTCTCAACTATTTCCATTTTTGATCTTTATATGTATTTTCTAACATTACAGTTCTCAATATATTATTGAATGGCCTGAAAGTGTCTGTATTATTTTTTTGTTAAAAATCTATATCTCAGAGACATATGTAAGAGCTGGTTAGATTTATATATTAAACATCTTCAATTTTAAAATTGTAGGCATATTTTATTTAATACAAACTTATTTCTATAAAAAATAGTACATCCATTTTTATTCTGTAATTAATTGCATTAAGTAATTTTCCACTTAATTAAACATCTGTACAAGATATTTGTGATGGTTAACTTATTTCAGTTATGATTATCAATCTTTATTTTAATCATTTTAGCATTTATTTTTAGTTCTTTTTTTTATTTCACCAAATAAGTTTTGCAATATTTCCAGAAACTCTGAATCATTATTTGCAAAATGTAGATTACCTTTAGTTTATTTAGCTTATCATTTTAATCCCAAATTTTTTATTGTTAAATTGCTGTAAAAAGTACAATCATCCTATCATATGACTTTTTATGGTAATTCACTAATTATCACCATGTTTCTGTTATATGTTGATAAATATTCTTAATAATTTGACAATGAATCTCATCTATATCTTGATGATTCAAAGTTTTAAGCACTGTGAAAATGCTTAGAATATCAAATACATTTTCATAATTTACAAACCCAAAACATAATGACAACTCATATTTATGTGGGTTTGCTGTAGCTTCTCTAAATATATATTTTATTAAAATTATTCTTAAATACATCTCACAATTTTGGTTATTTAGGATCCTTAGTTGACCCATAATGAATTATAATTATCTTGGTAAATATTTTGCTTAGAATTGATAAAAGACTGATGGATATGTAATTTTTAATATTTATTTTATCACCTTTCTTGAATATTACTATTTCTATTGCATTTTTTTATTTCTCTAGACTAGTTTTACTATTTACCTAGACCAGTTTTATCACTTAATCATTTGATGTTTTAATAAATTGTCTACTTTTTCAACTGATTTTTTTAAAGTACAAATAATAATTCCATCACTCCCTAAAGCTTTTCTACTTTGTAAATTTGATTTCATTTATCTCTTCATTTACAACATTTGACAACTAAGATATAATAAATGTACAGAATATTTTGTTTTGTTTATTACTGGATAATTATGTATAAATCACTTCCAAACATTTTATTACACCATTTTTTAGTAAAAGTTCTATTTTTTGCTTTTATTGCTGCAATAACATTCTATCAACTAACAAGATGTTATTATACTTTATTAGCAGTTTATTTTTGTTCTAGTTTTGTTCTGCCAATTCATTATTATATATTCTGATATCATTAATAACAATTTTTCATACCCTTTTATACATTCATTATTTTAGTTTATATATTGTAATGTACCAGTAAGAGAAATGATTAGTAAACTACCAGCATATTTGTCTCAGATATTTTTTGCAATAATTAATAGATTATAGTTATTTTCTTGTTCATTTCAATCAAGTCTAAATTATCTTAACAGTTTGATATTTAAATAATTTTCAAATGTATATTTAATGTCATTTGACTTTTTACGATAATTAATAATATTAACTGATAACACTGTCTTTCTTAATAGTTTTTTTGTCTCTATAGATTTGCATTAACATATATCTTACATCTCAGTAATTGATGATCACTTCCTGTGTTGCATTTATTACAAACATTGCAATCTTGAAATACATATTTTCTGTTAGTCAAAATATAATTCAAATCTGCTCTACCATCATTTGAATGTTTCCAGATCCATTTTCTTTTATCATCTTTTTCAACTCAGGAAATCGTTTTATAAAGTTTTTTTTTCTACAAAGTATACAATACTATTATCTCATTTTTATCAACACAAACAATTTTTTATATATTTCAAAAAGTTGACTGGGAAGCAAACTCAGGCCCACTGATTGGAAGGTAGCTATGCTAACTGCTAGGCCACCAATGCTTGACAACACCACAAACAAAATTTACTTATATCATATTTAGCTTTCAATTATTTACTAATTTTAGGATTAATGTTTTCCATGACAATTTTAAAATGTTGTTTTGTCTGATCAAAAGCCTTTTCAACATCCATATATAATTCTCTACTTTTTCATCACAATGAAAATGTGCTGGAATCTAAATTATCTGCATTTAATATCTGTATTAAGTTGCATAACTAATCACGCCACTCTGTCTCATACATTATCTATTTTCATGTCATTGTTCTTCCATTTTTTATTATAATAAATCCTGCTTAACTTGTACTTTCAATATTTATGCCTTTGTAGTATAGTATATGACGACTTTTAGATTAAATGTTTCTTCATCTTTACTTTTAACTTCACAAAGTACAATTATGTCCAATTTAGTATTAAAAATTTCATTTTCCAATTTCTGTAATCTTTCTTCACTTGAAAGTGATCTATAGTTCTAAGTACCTAAATAAAAGGTCATCAAATGGCAGCTTGCTTTTGCTATCAGGAGATTCTTTGCATCCTTCACTGTTGATTGCCAAGTGTTATCACAGCTGGTGATTTTATAATTCTATGGGAATAAGGATTGAGGTTTATTTCTGTCAGTTCTGATTGTAAATATCTATTGGAGAAAAAATATTCACATACACATTCATTCCACTTTCAAGAAGCCAATTTATAATAACTAAAGTGTTTGATGAGCAGTCTGCTCTTGTTTGTGTACTATATGAATGATCACATAGTAATAACAGCTGCAATAATAAAAGCATATGTAGTGGATAATAAGAATTTGCCCTGATCAGTTTTTTAAGGATTTTAAGAGAAATTCAATAGTATTCTTTCAGTTAACAGCGACTGTTTTCTGTGGGAAAAAACACACCCATAAATATTTATGATTCAGGAAAGCATCCTAAAATTGCCCAAACTAGATTTTATAAGCTCTATGATCTTATATAAATTCATTGAAAAAAATTCAATTTTTTCACCATTACAATTCATTCTTCTATTATCAGTATTTTACATTTCAGAAAGTAAAAAATATTTTTTAAAAAAAATTAGGCCTACTAATAATTTTATAGAAGAACATGTGAATCTTGATGAGAAATGTTTTCCAACCACTGTATTAGAAAATATAGCAATTTATGTATCTAAGTATTTTAATAATATTTATTAATTATATTTAAATATTACATTCATTATACTACAAAAAAAGAGATGAAAAATAATTAATAAGATTCTAAGTAAGTTTAAAATTATATTAACATTTGAAAAAAATGTTATGAATGAAACAATATCTGCTTTATAATTTAGAAATTACTATTTAAGTTTTTTTTAAAAAAGTTGTTTTATTAAGATACTATTTAAGACATAAATAAAAAATTACAACTAATAAGCTTACATTTAAACCAATTTATTAATTCTTAAAAATAAAATATATTTAATGCTTCTATATAGATTTTTCATAAGTGTGAGAGAATAATGTGTACAAAAATTGAATTATTTAACAATGCATAATTTTATGAGCAAATAATGGAGACATTTTTAAATACTAAATGCTGTTATTTACTGTGCACTAAAAAAGAAATAAAATGATGTTTCTTCAACCATAATTAGAGTTTTTAGTTTAACTTGAAATAAAAGCACAGGGGTTTCAGAAACTAATCAAGTCAATCTCTTGTTATAAAAAATAGAAATGGACTTAATTTCTGGCCTCGACCAGTTTTTGCTTTTATTTCATGTTAAATCTAAAAACTCCAATTGTACGAAATGAAAATTCTAAGAATAATTGTTAACTGAAAAATGTGAAATTATTAAATGTTTTCATACTTTTCCCACCTTTTGTTCCATATCTATCAAACTAGTTGACATACTGAAAAAATAAGTGTTTCAAATGGATTAAATGGTTATAATTTAGTTATATATCAATTTCCTAGCAATTCAATTCTATTGAATATAAATATATTAAGCCTCCATTTTAAAATTTAATTTTAACTCGAAATAGATCAAATGTTAACAAAAAACAAAAACAAATAGATTTCCCAAAATCAATTAAAGTATTTAATAATATAAGTTGCCTGAAAATATTAAAGTAGCAAAAAAATAAATGTTCTTTATAACAAACAAATACTGAATCCGATTTATCTGTAGAAAAAAATGACAATGTATTGACAAATTATTTTAAACAATTCAAAACAAAACAACACTCTCCATATAGTAGTTGTTTTGTTTTGAATTGTTTAATAACAATTATTGTGCTAGTATGAGATAGTGATCATGTGACAAATTATTTTATGATTGTTTAAAATGAATGATAAATTATTCTGAGTTTTCAATTTTGTATGGATTTGATACACACATATATATCATATTTACAATATATATATATAGGTGTGTGTAATCTCACTGCCGGGTAATACAATATATAAAATGGTCTAGCTCAGTTAACGATTACGTTCGGTTAAATGCAAATAATTGATAAATAAAATATTCTGCATTAATATTAAAACATTGTACTAACTTAAATTAATAACAATAATAATAAGGTTCAGTTTATAAAATAAATAAATAAATATTTATTAAATTATGAAACTTGGAAGTGAGATACAGGTGGCAAGAAATATTACATTGAGCCAATATAACACACGATATTACCTCAATGGCATAAGAACACTATCCCCCTGTTATTATCTCAAATAAATAAATTTATAGCATTCTTACGACTTCAATAATAACTAATCATTAAGATTGAACTAATAATTAAATTTTTATCTTTTTATCTATAATAATTTAGCTAAATAAAATCTCATGTTCATAAAACTACTTTAAGTTAATCAAAAATTACTGTAGTAAAGCATGATAGGGGATTTAATGTCATACTTTACCACACCTAACTAATAATTATAATAATAAATAATAATAATAATAATAATAATAATAATAATAATAATAATAATAATAATAATAATAATAATAATAATAATAATAATAATAATAATAATAATAATAATATTCTTCATTGTATGATCTAATTATATATTTCTTTTCTTCACTATAATTCTTATTCCCATGATAATAATAAGGAAATAATACAATATAATCTTTTACCTTTCATATAATAACGTAATAAATATGTGGTAGCATCTTATAATCTGAAAAATACATGCGTGGCAACGGATAGCATTTATAATTCAATGTACTATTATAATAATCCACTTATGATCATAAAGATAATGCAAAATGTAACTCTTAAATAAATAAATTCCAAAAAAAAAAAATATTAAAATTCTTAAAAATAATACTTTATTTATTTCTGTGCAAATGTTATGTTTGATTCAAATATTCTGTGTTTATTATGCATTGTAATGGGAAAGAAAACAATCTGAACACACAAATTTTGAAAAAAAAAAACAAAACAAATTTAATAGAGTTTTATTATAACAGATAAAAATAAAACAACAATCTATTTACACTATTTACAATCGGTATATGAAAATTGCACCATTAACATCTATTATTCATTGTAACTCCTAATACAATAGAAAATCAATTTAAGTCTTCACTCTGACTTAAAAAAAATAATAATACAATTTTTATATCTCTTTGTTATCAAATTTTATGATAAAATTATATCTATTTATATTTATTCTAAAATATTATCTTTTTAAATATTATTACAATATGCTTCCTTAAAACATATATTGAAGCATATAACGGGCAACACAAAAAATAACTATCAAATATGAATCTTTTTACTACATAAATTTTCATTTTGCAATGTTATGAATATTATACACAAAATATCTACGGTTGATTTCTTAATACAATATATGGACATCGTTGTTAACCACACTATGATTATTATATCCAATATCTCCTACTTAATATTACTTTAATATGGAATAGTTGCAATTATTGATGTACTTTTATTATTTAAAATAAATACTAAATTGTACCTTGAAAAATATGTAATACTTATAAAATAAAATATTTGAAATTATTTAATATTTCAGAGCAACTTTGCTTCATTTATTTTATTCATGAAATTTATTTTATTTCCAATATAGAACATATTCTATGATTCTTTACCATCTAGTTCCACTGGATTCTTAATTCCATTTTACACTAACTCTTTTCTCCCTTATAAGTAAATGAACCTACCTTATTCATTCAATAACAATTTTTAAATTCTAAATTATTTATTATTTATTTTCAAAAATGCAATACTGTTTGATGTAATTGCTTTGGAAAACCGTGATAGGAAATAGATGTGTAGGCCTAGGAAAAAAAACTAGATTCTTACTCATAGTATATGTTAGATAAAAAAACACCATGGCACAGTGTATCTATGAAATAGAGGCATGACCTATTTGTCTAATGCCCTCCACTACCAACAATGATGTCAAAGTTATTACTTCAGCTTTATTAAAAATATCAGTATTTTAAATAAAATAGACACTGCCCACAAACAAAATATACCAGCTTCATAGCTTTGTTAACTGTACTGTATACTTAATAAGATTACAAAATGTTATTCCTATTTCCATAATAAATCCTACATTAATAATATCTCATTGTGTTCATGTTTTTAAAATTACTACCAAGTCACTATCTCATAAAAATTTCCCTTTAGATTTATCAAAATCTACACCGACAAATAAAACTAACTCACATGATCAAAATAATAAACAAAATTCAATCGTAATTTAAACGATCTTACTAATCTACAAGAAAAGTATACTTAACTTTCCTATTCAATATTATTGAACCAAAATACATAATAATCATTATCCATACTTTAAATATCTAAAATATTAAAATACTTTGTAAAAGAATCATATAATTATCCATCATTATATTGCATTATATTAATAATATGAAATTAAAGTATGCATATTCCTAGAACAAATATGGTATAATCTTATAATTTAAACGTATTGTATAAGTGTGTTCACATACAACATAACATTCATAATTCAATATAATATATTTCATTGATAATCTGCTAAAGAAACAAAAAATACATCATAAAATATCAATATCAACAACTATTACCTAAGTGATATCAACTTGTTAATCACTTATGACGTCTTTATGTCCATCAATCAATTAAACATTGCATAATATAATATAAATCCAAACTTCCTATTTACTATAAAATTATAATATCATTAGTACTAAATTAATATTCACATTCCTATTCTACTAATTAAATAATATTACACTTAAAACTAAAGATAATAAAATAAATCGAGATATAATTACGTATACCTTCTCTATGTTGACAAATGTTCTTTATAAAATTCAAATGTTTATTTATTTTCCTGGAGAGTTTTCTTTTTTTTAAAGTTTCTCTTAAAGAGCAATTAAAACCCCTGACCATTGCTAAGTTCTCTTGTTCTAGTGCTTGATGACAAAACTTCCCAAACTTGGCACATGTGCTGTAAACTCCTTCCTGCACAATGAATAAAGTAAAAAAAAAAAAAAGAATGATAAAAAAAATAAAGTATGACATCTAAAAAATTTAAAATTATTGATGAAAATAATCATTGATCTGTTCTGGAAAAGTTTATAGAATAATTGTTTATAGTTTCTATTCTCCAAAACAATGATTATTAAAATAATAATAAAATTATACTGTTGAAAAATAATATTTTGAAGCTTCTTTTCCATATGATCCTTTATCAGCTTGGTGATGCATCTTGTCCCAGCAACTTGACTATGGGCAATCCAGATATGACTTTTTGCACAATTTTAAAAATATTGTTTCCATAAGTTCAGTAACTACTTATTTATAATTCCTCAAATTTTAGGTTTATTTGTCAGAATAATTTATTATTTACTATACAATGATAGTTATTTCCATTATGATACAATTATTGCTTTTTTAAAATAAATTCTAGCAAATGTGTATAACCTTATATAACTTAGGTTTTATTACATACGCTTTAAAATATCCATTTAGATATTATTTGTGACAGGTTTTTTTAAAAATATATTTATAATGTTTTCCTTTAAAAAGATAAACATTTATCTCCATAGCTTTATTTTTCATAAAATTTATTATAAGTTTGTCGTATTATTTATGTTTTGAATACGACTATCTCGCTACTAAAAAATAATGTGTTGTTAACTTTAATTTACAAGTAGCTTTCCTGTTAAGCTTTCTGCATAATGTCCAATACAATTATTTGCTTAATAACACAGTTCTCCTAGTTAAGACCATTATTATTACATTAATAATTATCAATCTTACTTTTAAAAATTTCTTAATTAAGCACGTAGTTCTGGTTGGCATTTTCATATTGTTTACTGTGAAGTCGTATTAAGTTGTTGACAAAAAGTCTAGTGAAGAGAACTTTAAATTTAGCACTGCATCCTTTTAATAAAATTTATTATCCTTTATTTTTTTATGCTCTCTTTGCAAAAACTTAAAAATTAATATCCTATCAGTTTGCAAATAAATTATATGAGAGCACTAAAATTGACTAAAAATAAAATTTAAAAAAAGTATAAATTTATGAAATTACTAGCACCGACCTAGAATAAATCACGCAGCAGTATTTATACCCTACAAAATACATCATCCTATTGGTGGATTTTTGCTTTTCATCTGATACTTAATTTGCATATTACTACAGTATCACACAATAACATTTAAAAAATAAAATATGACTCACTAGTATTCTAAAATATTACTGAAAATATTAATCTTAAATCTTTTTCTGTACTTTATTAAAATTAATTAAACATTTTAAAATGACTTTTAAAAACAATATTTATTAATTTATCCCACCTTTTATATTTAATTTATCTATTTTATTTTAAAACAAAATATTTAATTTTTATTGACTGCATTCATTTTATAATACTATTTAAAAGATTTTATAATGACTGATTTAATATTTGCTTTTGCAATAGATAAATAAATATATTCAATTCTATAATGTAATTTTTAAAATATTTTGAACTTTGTTAACATAAATACTAGCAAGCATGTGTGCATGACTGTATTATACAGGTCACATGGCATACAACTGAGACAGATTGTATCTAATTTCTGCCTGAAAATATGTTAAATGTTAATTGCAACAATTATTACATTAAATTAATAATATAATAATATAAAATTTGGAATATTAATTTTGAAAACATACAATTAAATATAACTTTTCCTACCACAAAGCTTACTTTTAAAACATATAATATTAAATATAATTATTAGATATAATTTATAATTTAAAATATAGCATTTATTTAATTACAAGTTTTAACTATTAAAATTCAACTTTTAAAACATATTGTAAACCTTTATTGCTGCGTTATTTATTATGACTAGCTTTTCCAACCAAATGTAATTAATATTTTTAGCTTTATTTAACTGTTTTAAAGTTATATATTATAATTTTAGGCATTACATATTTGTACTTAGCTTTAAATTGTACTTTTAAAATATTATCAATATAATATACTTATTACACAAAGAGACCACATCCTAAATTTAATTTTTTTAGGAAATTGCTATGATGAACTAATTTTGACCTATAGAAAAGGGCACTATATATATATATATATATATATATATATTATATGTACAGATTATATATATATATATATATATATATATATATATAATCTGTACATATAATAAAACAATAAACAAAATTCACTGTATAATTTTATCAAAACAATCAAAAACAAAGATAACAGAGGCCAAAGATAGAATGATATCTTTCTATCTTTTCATTGGTTTTTGATATTATATAAATCAATGGAAGATAGTTACTTCCAGTTTACAATTATAGATATTTAGAAGTTATGATTATTTGTTTATTATTACAATAAATCAGTAAGAAATAAATCTGTTTAAAATTCCTGATATTTTTTTATTTGAAAAAAATATTAAAAAAAAAAGCATTGAAAAAAACTATATTATAAAGTAAACTCATGAGCATTATTTAAAACTCCATCCATTCCTCTCATCTATATCTAAAAAAACTAAGCCTGGAGTTTAAAATATTAGCGTGTCCTGTTAAAAATATACAAAATTTCCACAAATTATTGTGAACATAAATCTATAAAATACTGATTTTAAAGTAACTTAATAGACATGGGGATGTTAAGTCAATACCTAAGCAATCAAGTGTTAGAGAATGAGAGTAGAAATTTACTATGTAATTGTACTACATAATATTATTACATAATTTCAATAACAATCATTAATTCATGCAACAATAGGCACAGATAGTGATGGAAAATCAAAATTAAAAATAAGAGTACACTAAACAATGGAAATGAGGCCCAGTATAAAAACAATTCCAGTTCATTTTCTGTTTTATTTTTTTTTTCATATTTTATCTAAGATTAGGATAACCACAAACTGTTAATATTTTAATTTGAACATTATAATGCAGGATAAAATGGGCAACATGTTAAAAAATATCATTTCATTCATAGACAATTTTATAGTGCATAAAATTGAAAGAAATCATAATCAACATTTAAAATGATAAAGTTGATGAATTTTAGCAGTGTAACAAAAGAACCGAAATAATTTAACATCACTAATCAAGGACAAAAGACAGTTCTATCAATCAAACAAGAAGGAAAGTTAATATTATATCACTAGTACATACATATAAATAATGGAGTAAAATTTTTCTTTGCATAATTTTACTAAACACCAAATAATAAGCTGAAAAAAATTAAATATGTTATAAATTACTAAACAATGTCTACTGGCTAGATAAATATGATATAGAAGTCATGTGATGCCTTAATTTTTATAAAGTATGGTGATCTAATTTACTTATTAAATAATGCCTAGAAAAATGACAAATCACTCATCTGAAGTATCTGAGTGGATCCAGGAAGAAAGTGGCATCCAAAATGTAAACAAAATCATTCAAGTTCATTGCGGCACAATCTGATTGAGCAATGGAAGATTTATCAGTGTGGACTGATGAGAAGATAAATAGACTGTATCCATGAGATACATTAATGTTAAAATTATAAATTCTAATCAAGAAGATTTGAACAAAATCAAAATTATTATATGTTATTTATTTTTTTTGCTTTGTATGTTTGTAAAATTCTATCTTCATTTTACTCTCACATTGGCAAGTTTCAGCATGTTTGCAGTCAGAAGAGTACATTGCAGTAAGAAGAAACATAGTGCAGTGGGAAGGTTTATTAAGCTAGAATTTTTTTGTTTGAAAATAAAATTTAGGTTAATTCTCTCTATAGTGATGTGTGATCTGATCATCATTAACACATAATATAAAATGAGGTAACAATTTTTGATGACATTCCATATTAATTACATGCACTATTGCATGACAATTTTGTGTTATTTATTTGTTTACATTTTACTAATAATGCCCCTGTGTGAATGTTATTTTCTATCAATGTTAGGATACATGTACATAGTTAAGCCCCCCCCCCCCAAATGAAACCTCTACATCTGAAATTAGATAATGGAGCTATGGTAAATACAGTAAAATAGTCTTGTAAAATGATAGTCAGCTTGGCAATCATTATGACAATGAATTAATAAATTATTTTTATTTTTCTGAGCTTATTTGTTTTGTGTATAATGTGTGTCTATTGATGCATATCTTCCAGGAGTAAGGGTCAGAGTAGTAGATAATTTTAAGTTATTGATATGGTAGAAATGCATATTTGATTTATATAATTTTATCTTTTGCTATGTTAATAGGGTTTAAATTTTTATCTGTTATGAATAAAAGTTGTTTTTGTGTTTAAATCAAATTGATCTCTGGTTTATCAAATTCATCCACACACTCACTCATCAATTTAATTGACTACATAAGAATATACACACACCTATATATTATTATAATATATAACACAACAATAGGGTTGGATATATCTTAAGTCAATAGAAACCTATATACATGTGCAATAGTTACCACACAAAGTAAATTGACCCCTGAAGAAAGCTGAAGGCAACAGTCTCCCTGGGTTTGAATAATGAGGCATAAAGAAATCTGAGGTTTTAATAGAAAGGCCTAAATTATATCTTGATTTAATGAGTAAACTTAGAGCTAGACTATTGAAGGTGGATATGATCAATGGTTAGTTACTTCATCACATCATTCACAGCATCCTACCTGAATACCCTGGGTCAGACAATACTCAGATGTGTTCCTCCTCTTCTGGTAACCTTTACATAACTAAATCAATTTCATCTTTAAAATTAAGCCTTAGAATTATGAGTCATCATTTTTCAAAATATTTTATTAAATCATTTATCACTTATAAATAATGAATATTTCCATTAAAATTGTCAAACATCTTTATTAAAACAATTTAAATATGTTATTGACTCTAAAACTTTGATTTTAAAACAAAATATTATATTTAACCAACATAATAATAACTTCAATTGTTATTTTTTAAAAAAAACATTAGCTTTAGAATTAATATTGCAACTTTTAAAATGTATCTAATTTTATTAACAAGTATATATCAACATTTTTTTAAACTCTTGAAGACTCACAAATTAACACAATCACCTCTAATCATACGACACTTTCAGAACCTTCCAGACTAATATTAAATTAATTATTATTAACATAATATTTTAAATAAAATAATAATTTTATATAAAATATTTATTACTAAGATTAAACCGTTATACTATAATATCTTTTGAATATAACAAATAAAAAATAATCTTATGTTTTAAACAATATATATTATTTTATTACTTCGTTTAATATTAAACTGTAAACTATTTAATACATCTTTACTGGAATCTATTTACCAAGTTTGAACTCCCACTACCTATAAAATGACAATTAGATAATAAAAATAACCTAAATTTATTTTTTAAAAGAAATAGCTACATTTCAGCTCTTACTGAAACCATTTGCTCCAATTATAAAGATACAATATGTACATATAATGAAAATTACCCCAAATTCACAACTCAAACAAACTACCAAAAATAAACTCTAAAACACAGTAAATTGTTTCACTCATACAAGCAACCTTTTCAAGTGTTGCTTGAGAAATCTTCTTGTAGCAGTGAAACCATTGGTTTTGTTTGGAGTTTATTTTTTAGCCAGTCTAGTCGATTTTAAATTTGGGTAATATTGTTTATTTTATTGACTAGTCTTGTCTATAGGCTTTTAATGTTTATATATGTGACTGTTTTCATTAAAATAACAAATGACTTCTTTTAAAATTTAATGAAATTTAGAAAATACTCAAGCCATTACGCAGATGAATCAGCAAACAGTCTACATATTACATATTCACAGATGCCACATTTTGTATGTAAATAGATGCAGATCAGTTTTAAAACCTTTAATAAAGCAGAGCACTCAATAAATGATGTAATATTGGTTATTTTAGAGAATATTTTTTCCTCCACAAGAGAGAAAAAATACAATATCTAAAACTTACATCCTCATTGTATAAACATGAACCTAATTATTACATACTTGGATTAGTTAATTATCTAATAACTGAAGCACAGGCTTGTTATATACCTGTGTCTATATATATGTAATATATGGTATATGAGCACAGACATTCACACCACCCACCACTATGTGTTTAGGTGTATCATTGTTATTAGATAGAGTGGAGAGTGGTGGGTGGTGTGAAAGTCTGTGCTCATATACCCTATATTAATTATCTAATGCAAAATATTTTATTGTTCAATTTTATTCTTTTTAATATATAAACCAATGGGATATATTTTATATTTAAGACTTAATATGAATACTCAATAATTTTGATACACATTTAATTACTTGTATACATACGATTTTTTGTATGCATCTATTGTATTGATATATGAAGGTATACTTCCCAAACTGGAATTTTGTAAATAATAAATAGTAGAATTTTAGGTGTTACAAATTCAATCCTTTTCACAGTAAATTAATATAATGTAATGATTCTAGTCTATTGTGTTTTTTTTTTTACTTTTTGAAATATTGAAAGAAATTTTACAAAGTGATGGTTTTTAATGCCTGCATCATTCTTTTCTTCATCACTTCAAATTCCACATAAAATGGGGCATTATTTCATTTGAAATAATAAAAAGAATTCACATGGAGTGAGATAATGTTAATTTGGCTGATGTCTTAGCTGATTCATGTTAAATTTCATTAACATTTATTCTACATTCAAAGGTTTATGTGCAGGTCCATTTTCTTGGTAAAGCTCGCACTCTCCCTTTGTCCATATATTGAGACATTTTCGTTTTACCACATCATGCAAACATTTAAGAATTTGAATTCAAACATCTGATCATTGCAAATGAAATTTGAATAAACAATATTGTTTGAATCCAAAAGTAACTATCATCATCTTGACTTTGGACTTTATTTGCCATGATTTTTGAGATGTGGTAACCTTGACATTTCATTTAAACCACTCACAAACTTGGGTTTTCAACAGATCAACTTGCTTGCAAGATGATTTATTAATTAAAACTGTTTCATCTGCATGTTTGACATACATAAGGCAGAATTTCTGATTGATTCACTTTTCCTCATTACAAAAATTGACAATTTAGTGAGATACACTTAAGTAAAACATTTACTAAGCTATAATATGACTTCTCTCAATGACAAAAGTTGGCAGGCTGATGCAATGTCATATAATATGGCTTTTGCTGTATGAAAGTGAGAGATATCTCAGTTATAATGTCCATTAGTAACCTGTTAGTCACATTATTTTGCCTTTCCATTCAACACTCTAAGTTCTTCTCATATTCTTCACTATCCTGCTCCATCCCATTTCCACAATATCATCTTTGTTCAGTCTATAGCCTTTATATCTAAATTCCCTTTACATATTTCCAAACCCATCATAAAAAAGAACACACTTTCTGTATAATCACTTTGTTTATATTTATTCTTTTATATCTTTGTTATTTGTACCTTTTCTGTTTGTAAGCATTTACATTAAATTAGAAAATGCTTAACATTTTTCTTGTCTTCCTTACATAACCTGAAGGATAATTAACCCATCTTTTTCCATTTACATGTATATTCCCTTGTTGCTAATGATCTTGTCTGAGCCTTAAACAGTATACTACGTTAAACTCACACTTAATATTCTGGTTATATATATATATATATTCAAGGCCTTAGAACCACATGGATTGAATTTAAACACTGGAACTATTACATCTCTGGGTTACCTGGTCTCCTAAATGATTTCTATATGTGAGTTTTTTATGTGAAAAATTTCTTATATGAGGTTTTTTATGTAAAGATTGGTTATATGGATGTTTAATATCTGTGTTTAATTGGTATATAGATAAATAATTAGTTATTATAAATTATTGTACTTTGCACTAACTATAATTTTTGATTAAAATGTATAAGTATTTTAGTTTTTAATGGATATTAATGTGAGCACAGCTATTTTTTGTATGTGAGCATAGTCTAATTTTTGTATGTATGCACATATGTATATTTTAATTTTTAATTTTGGATTTTTTATTTTTATATTTATTTTAATTTAAATAGAATTTAATCTTGATTAGGAGGGAATGCATTTTTTTTCTTTTTTTGTTTGAATTTTGTCATTGATTGGGTAGATATTCTGTGTTATATTTTGTGACCAATCAGGGGGGGTTTGTTAAATTTTTAATCTTTTACCAAATCTGTAATTTTTGATTATCACCACTTTACTGTGTATTTTTTTCTTTCTGATGAAAACCAGTCCTCTGGTTGAAATATAATATTATTTATTGGATTTATAAGTCTTTTTTTGTTTTATATATATATATATATATATATATATATATATATATATATATATATATATATATATATATATATATATATATATATATATATATATAAACACTTTTTATTATCCATACTAGTTCTCTATCTCTCTAATTTTCTATTTTTATTATTGCATATGTTTTTGTATCCCATTCTTTGCCTGTATAACATTCAATAATTTCCTAACATAATCAGTCCACCTTTTGTACAAGTATACTGACATAAAAACATTATCAAAATCTTCTGCATACTGTACTACCTTTCTCACCCATCTTGTTGCTTTCCTTTATAAACCAGTTAAATACTGTTTTGGCTATTCTCTTACTACCCATAAATTGCAATATACTAAATATTTTCATTTTACTTTCTGCACATGACCATCCCATTTTCTCTTGAATTGCGTCCCTTCCCATCCACACGTCTGCAGCTAATGCATGTCTTACTACTTCTTTTGTATTTTTTCTATGTAATCTAACACCCCTTTACTAACACAATACATTATTACTATAAATTAATCCTTATACTGCCACTCCCATACAATTCTTATTACATCATATTTATTATATGAAAATACTATTAACTTTTCTATCAGTCCTTTCTATTCTTTGATTCATTTATCATTTTTTTTCTCCCATTCATTCAACCAGTTTCTCTGATTATTTAAGATGATTGCCAAATTCATCACATTTAACTTTATGTTCCCCAATAAAAATATTTTTCTTTTTTTTCCCAGTATTTATCATAATTACTTATAATTTTTCTTCACAAAATTTAATCCCTATCTCGTTACCAACTCTTGGATATAACTTGTACATAACATTCACATATTCCCTATTTTCTGTGCACAAAAATATATCAGCAAATAAAAAGATCAAATAATGTGCATACTATGTTGCCAACTATTAATTGTATCTCTACCCTCTTCCTAGTCTTTCTATTGCTTACTCCATTTTTCTCAAATACAACAAAATCAAAATAGATAACATAGGGCATCTTTGGCTTAGTCCCATCCCATTTTTAACTCTGATTCTATATTTCCATATGATACATATAGTAATTATTTTTATACAATCTCTTAATAAGATCCAAAAATTTTCTATTCATTCCAAAATTTGCTAAATTTATCCATGGTCTATTTCTATTTACTGTTATGATATGCCTCTTTATATCTGTAAAAACCATATATAATTGGTTAACTAGTATTTCCACTCATATTCTATAAGTGTGTATCATTCCATGATCCTTACCATTTCTTTTAAATAATATCATTAGGTTTTATATTATTTCAGCTATCTGGAAATTATATCTTCTGTGTAATATTATTAAAACATGATAATAGATTTAATTTTGTTCTATTTTCCAAATTCATCACCATCTATGCTGCCCACCCATCTAAACTTCTTATCTTTACATTTTCCAATTTTTTTCCTGCCTCATTAAATTTATTTTCTGTAAAAATAATATTTCCATTACTACATGATTTTATGTTTGTTATAACTCTGTCCTTCACATCTAACATATTTTCTAAATCCATTACATATATATTTAATATTGTCTCTAATTATATTCTAAAGCTACACACTTTTTCATCATGATTTAGTAATACTATTTCTTTCTCCCTTACATTCCTTCTTTTAATATATTTCCAAAATGTTTACTTTGAACTCTTCCACTTTTAATAATATTCTCAAATAATTTACTATTTAATTTCATTCTCTATCTATAATTTTCTATTTTAGCCAAATACTTTTTTAAAAGTTTTCCCATTTAATATTAACATCTTTTTCACTTTCTTTGTTTTTAATAGCACATATATATTATCTGCATGTTATTTTTATCTTTTTTAATTTTTTAATAATTCTCACTTATCTATTACTTTATTCTTTTGTTTATTCTCACCTTATTTTAATCTATTCTTATCATTCATTTTTCATCCACATCTTTTATTATTTTTTCTATTTTATTATTATTATTATTATTATTATTATTATTATTATTATTATTATTATTATTATTATTATTATTATTATTATTATTATTATTATTATTATTATTATTATTATTATTATTATTATTATTATTATTATTATTATTTTCTATCACATTACTAGCAATTTCTATTATAAAATAATTATGAGCATTATTATATACTCTCTGTTCAATATTAAACACTTTAATTGTTTATTCTTTTCCATCTTTCTCTATAATACATAATCTATTGTGGAAACTATATTATTTCCAGAAAATTTGTATTGCCCTTCATAAAAAAATTAGTAAATTTACAATGCACAAACTCACTCTCTGAGAAATTTAAAAAAAAGAAACTGTCCATTTTTGTTGTCTACTTTATCAATTTATTCTATATGACCATTAAAATCCCCTATAACCATTATTTTTACCCTTTTTTTAAACTTTGTATATCATTAATTAAATGTTTATATATGCTACTGTTCTACTCCATTATAATTTTAAATATCTCCAGTGGCCATATACAGTATGGACACCATCCACTCTTGTTTTTCAGTGACAAATTTTCTATGCAGGAGTCCCACCCTGTTGAATTATATCCAAAGATCAAGGTGCAGATTTAAACCTCAGAGGGAACCAATAAAAGATATCTCATGGAATCTTGTTCTAAAATGTGTGCACCTCCCAAGAATAATTCCAGTTATTTCTGGTTACCCACTTGAACATATATTATGCATAAGTTATTGCTTTTATAAAATTAATAAATGAATTAGTATTTTTGTAATGTTTGATAAGAAAAAAGTTATCATTTCTTTTTTTGTGTGTTTTAATAAAATAAATAACAATAGATTAGTGGTTGATTTATTAAAAATAATTATTAACCTTTGGGAATTTATTATGTTATCATGTATCCACTGTTTTTAATGTTTAAGAGTTTTTGATGAAAACAGATATCTAGTTAAAATATTAAAAGTGACTATGTAAACAAGTAATTTGTTCTGCTTTTTAATTATTTTCTTTAGCTAGTTTATACATTTGTTACTGTTTTCAACCTATTACAAATTTATAATCTTTCAAGGAGTGTGTTTGTTGAAAACATCAACCAATTTCTTCTGAACATATGTTTTATTCATAGTCAATATAATGGGTAGCTTGGAAAAGTTACCAATTTATCAAACATAGACGCACATTCTCTATTTAAACACCTATACAACATTCAATTTCATGGTGAAGTTTGAATCTAATTTAGCATTAATTTATATAGTGCTATTTTTGAAATTGGCTTAATGATATAGCAAATTTTGATTAAATTAATAAATATTATATTGAATCTTGGATAGGTATTTAAAGAGTTTGTTTGACTTTATTTGGTAAAGAACAAACTAGTAGTTTGTAGAGAACTTATAACATTGCTTATGACAGAAACATAAGTCCAGTAAAGATTGATTAATTATTTAGTCAAACATTATCACATGAAAGATAATTAAATGTCTGCAAATTGTGAAAGTTTAGTCATTCATAAACCAATTCTGTAATTAAAATGAGGCCAAATTTTAAAAAAAAATCATTAGCATGACTTTCACTTTGAATAATATGTTTTACTCAAATTTATTATTTGTTAACAATTTTTATTAGAATTAGTTTTTAGCTTAATGAGAAAAAAAAAACAATGTAGAAGTCATAAGTTTCTTTATTAAAGAAAAAGAAAACACAGCTTATTTTTTACATTTGTTTTTTTTTTTTTATCCAGCACAATAAATTTTATCCTTTTTATTGGAAGTGATACCATCTAGTGTGAGCTTGAGTAATTAATATAAATTAGATAGTAGTGCTTAATAATTTCCTATCCAGTGCTGTCCTATTATCTTATCCCACTGGTGTAGCTTTAAATCCTATGTAATCATAAAAATATATTTTATATTTATTAAATAAAAACATCTTTCAAATTCCTGACATAAGTAAGTGACACATATCACCATTTTGAGATTTCTCATTTCAGTATTATTCTATGCTAATGCTATTTATTGATTAAAATGAAAATTAAAATATGTAATTGTTATTGTTTATTTGCAAATATTTATGATAAGATTTCAATAGAAAAATTGGCATACAGATTGTCAAGTGCTACCTCAGGTAAATCGTCCCTGGAAAAATTAAGCAGTCCCCTTCTCAGTTAAAATGGGATTTTCCATACAAAAGCTAAATATAATATTCAATACTGTTAAATCATTACATGGTATTTAATTAATTATATTGTAATTGTATTCCATTCAATAAAAATAGAAGCAGTAGAATATACAAGAAAATAATATGTGGCTAGTAGTTGTTTATCTCGAAATCATTCGTCATACAACTATTCATTTTCCTTATCTACTGTACATTCCAAACATAACACATCACATAGCATGTTCACAAAGATGTGGGGGATTTGCTTATATATGTTGAATTTATTGCTTCTATATTATTAGTAAGTTTTATATATACACAGTATTTATTGTTTATATATTATTACCAAGTGTTACATATAAGCTACAAGTAATATTGTGATATGCAAACTTTTCATGAAATAACAAAATATTTTATTCCATTATTATGGTAAATAATGCATGAAATAACAATTGATAAATTGGTAAATAAAGAAATAATATATTAAAGTTAAAAATAACATAATAAATCTATCAATAATTAATCAAATAAATCACTGGAATCTTCTTTGGGAACTTTCCTTTTTGAGTACATTATATATGATTAATTGTTCACATTTTCTCCATTTCTTGAACTAATTTTAAATACTGTATTTTTATAAACTATTATACAGTTTGTACTCTAAAGAATTTAAGTCTAAATATTATATTTTACTAATTCCTTTATGTAATAGGAAAATAATATCATTTTGACAAGTTTGAAACTGATTTTTATTCTTTATTTTAAAGTTGTTAAATATTTTTTTCTTTTATTTATCCTAAATATTTATAAATAACAAGCAATATCAAATCATTAAAAGTTTTGGTTTTACACTATATTAATGCTATCTTGCAAGCCTTCCTTTTTCCCCTTTAAGTATTTTTTTTCCATTTTTCAGTATCATTAATAAAATGTTTAAGGTAATTATATGAAGTGCTCATATCCTTATTTCTTCTCTGATGATCCATTTGCAAAGTTCCTTTTAACCAATTGCAGTTTTAAACTAATTGATAAGGAATGTAGATTAAGCAATTATACTAGGGTCAGTACCAATAATGTATGTTTACCTTATCACTTTATCTTCCATGCAAACCCTATTACAACAAATATTTTCATCTCTAAAGTAAATTTAAAAAAAAAAAAACTTCATTTTATATGTATATAAAAAAATATTTGATAGATAATTTATTTTGATATTTTTTTTTTTGCTTTAAAGAAGAGTGGGAAAGAGTTAATGAAAAAAAAAAATCTATCTCTTTTAAAAAATTTCCTACTTAATTTATATAGAAACACGTTAACTGTATTTTTATAAATCTTTTTGTGGTCATCTCTACAATAAATTTAATGCAGTTTATTTTTAACAGAAGGGGAAATTAATGAAATAAATATATCTCATTATTTTTTTTGAAAATATAAAAATATAACTTAAAAATGGCCTTTGTAACTGTTATAATATATAGACACCTATATAACTATCATAATTCATATTTACATATAATACAAGTACTATCTATTATATTATACGACATTATAACAGAGTACAATTTATTACTTTATTTTATTTTATTAAATCTAATGTATTTGCAATGTATTAATGCCCTACTCATAATTATCAAAATTATAACTATTCAATTGTTTCTAAAGAAAAAAAAATTGAAACAGAGAAAAAAATATGGTTTATTGCACACAAACACACACACACACACACACACAAACACTTGATAATTCAGAAAGTCAATATAATTCAAATAAACAATGGGCTTTTAAATATTATTATAATTTTGATAATTATTAATAGAATAATAATGCATTGAATTTATACTGCATTTAATAACAAATATTAAACTACACACCCTGTTATAATATATATATTGTACCGATCGAAAAAGCACCACCACCTAAATGCAAGTTGGATCCAAACTCAGCTGAACTAAACTGAATTCAAACCCAATTCAACAGCTCAGATTAGTAGAAATCTAAATCGACGGTACAGTGCTATGCACCAAGAAACTAGCTCAATGGTTGGTGAGGATTAGAGACCCCTGAACTGACATTAATATCGGATAATTAATTAACTTAAAATACTTTTAAGTTGTGTCATATGTATATGTTCAGGTTGCCAGCACAGACAGCGAGCATTAACATTAAAATAATTATTGGATAAGATATTTAAGAAACTAAGAAACCAAGTGTGTTTAGAAAATATTTAATAATAATAGTTTGTTTTGTTTGAATTTTAAATAATGATTATATTAATTAATTCTAGTCCTTAAACAAAGTTTATAATTATAATAAGAGTGGCAGTCCTTATTATATGCCAATGAGTATTACACAATATTTGAAAGTCTTTCTGTCTATGCCCCCAACAAGAACATAAAGGCAGATAAAGGTATTCATTTGTAAAGAACATTATTACTCTATTTTTATATGAAAGAATGTGAGATTTATTTTCACATTTGCAAGTCCATTCATGAAGAGCAAGATACGTATTTAGGGCATAACTTTAATCTTTATTGGAAAAATTATTTACTTTGAGATAACTGAGAATTTGTTTGACTTTAATTGAAATCACTTCGTCACGAATTACAAGCATCAGAGCAAGCTTTACCAGAACAGGGAGGCAATGGTGCTGACAGATTTTGAGCTATAAAATAAAATTGAAAGAAGATAGCTGGTCGATAATCGAAGTCCCATGGTGGCTTGAATCTGACAAGTCTTATGTCCTTTAGGTAGACGTGGAACATGGAAAGCCAGGCCGAGTCATAACTACGAGCCTTTGGTGTTCCAAAGATAGCATGAACAGGAGAGGAAGTGCTTTTTTCCTCAATAATTTAAAATAACAGAAATATTATCATTGACAAGCATACAAAACAAATGATAGCCCTACGCCAGCAACGTTGAAGATGATGACTTGATAGTCACTGTTTGTAAAATAAAACCCAATTACAGAATTCTCTACATGATGACTTGATCAAATGAATTAAAGTCAAACAAGCTTTTAACTAACAATATTTTAAAGTATTTGTAAATCATATTAATTATGCCCCAATCATTGTGCCCTTCCTGAATCTTAATAGAAAATAACAAAGTTGAATTAGAATATATTTATTTGATTCCTTTATCGGCCCTTTTTCAAAAAAACATTTTAAGATTATATATGAATAAATTTACATCAGTGAATACGAGAAAATAGCTGAGGCATAGATTAGAAGTGGAGCTAATAATTTATTATTAGCCAATTATAAAATAACATCCTTTAATAATTTCTTTCGACTCAATGATTGATAGAACTGTATTAATCTAGTTCTAATGGGCAAGAATGAACTATCAGAATTAAGTTTATATTACTTGGGTAAGGCAAAGAAAACAAAGGAGATCATCAAGTCGAAGGATTATTGGCATATAATTAAAAATAACAACATTAATAAATTTACTCAATAAATATACATAATAAAATAAATGAACTGCCATGTAAGAAAGGAAAGTTAAAGACTAGAGGTTGAGAGAATTACTATGAAAGTTAAAATAGCATAAATAAAAGGTTTTACACAGAGTATTATTACATTATAAATGAGAAGAGCTCTTAAAGGGAGTGTAAAGTAAAGTTCAGGACTGGCCAGAAAGTTTAAGGTTCATTACAGAAATATATTACCCATTTCTTCTGGGCTGTGCTCCTTAGGTTACATGTCTGAGTTGGTAAAACATAGGCACCATTTGATTGATTAGTTGAACAGCATTTTATTTGATTTTGGCAGCCTGATTTGTCCGGAAAGAATTTAGCAGCTTCATTGAAGATTCTCAAAGGGCTTCAGGAACTGTAGCCAGATTCCTGATGTTCTAGCCCTTTACCATAATCGAAAACTATTTAAAATGCACTGAGTTTACTGCACTTCTCTACAACGAAGGTGGCTTCCTCCTCTCCAAACTTTTCAGAGCTATATATACTGTCCTCTGATGCCTTCAGGCTAGCACTTCTTTCATTATCAATGTTTTTAGATACATTCCTTTGATAAGGCTTTCAAACTCATTAAATTGAATTCATTTTCTAATTAGAAAATGAATTCTTAAAATCGGAAAATGATTTTAATTAGGAAATCCTTATATTTTTTTCTAATTAATAAAATTTTAGCTGTTGTTTCTGGAAAGTGAAAATCTGAAAGCTTATCAAAAGAATGAAGCTTTTAATCAATAAAACTTTAACAAATTATTTAAAAATAAAATCAAACATTCCCGACGCAATGAAACTTTCAAACAATTACATATATTTAAATATTTATAAATATATATGCACAATCCATGCAGCTATAATATATAAATTCATGAATAATTCTATCATGAATTTATTAATAGAATTGATCAATTTAAATCTGAAACTAATTAATTTTAATACGCATTTATGAAATAAGTTATTCTTTATGGAAATTAGTGTGGATTGAATGTATAAAGCCCCATTGCTTCGGAAATTTACGGTTAGTACTAGGGTTTGAAGTGGGCTTATGGTTAAATGTCATGAAGCTAGGATCGAACTCAGATCCGACTGCTTCAATATATATATATATATATATATATATATATATATATATACCATGATATTGTGTTATGTTAATTTTGAAATTTTAATGTTTTCAAAATCTTCTTTTCTATAATATTTAAAGTCATCAAATTTTAATTTCATTTGTTTAAATTATTATTGTTCCTCTCTCAAATAATTTGACTAACTAGCAGTTTTTTTTACAGAGTTTATAGTTGCTTGTTTGAATTGGCCAATTTAACAAATAAAATTAAGCATTGAAAAAGAATTCTAGTTAATCAAAATGAAGAAAAGAAAAAAAAAAAACAACAACGATAATAAAGATAGTATAAACAATAATATTTCTAATTATCTTTACTAATGATTGTAAAATTTATTTTTAAGCTTTGCAATAAATATTTATGATGAAATATTAATAAGTTAAACACCTCTGTGAAAATTTAATTATGAATAGATTTAAGCACAAAATCAAACAAGTAATCACTTCATTAGTTTTTGTCTATCATTTTTTATATAAATTCACCTGGACTTGAGAGCCTCATAATTACCATGTGGCTCTTATCACAAAACTTGTAAAATAATATAATTTACAATATCATGATGCAATAGCGATTTCATAATGATTATTTAGTAGTCAATATATGTGATTTAATTATTGTTTCTTGGAAATATAATGCAATGTTGCCAAGTAAGTTTTTGCTGGGACTTGTCCAATATTTTATACAAATGTCATTGAATGTGTTCTTCTATTTTGACTTTGAACATCAAATTCTTCCATTAATTTAATCAAATGTAACAAGTAATTTTTTTAAATTTATATTCGGAAAAATAAAATGCCAATAAGTATCCTCATTTAAACAGAGCTACTTGTAAATTAATTTCAATTTTTGATACAGCACATTCTTGTTAATCATTATACTGAACAATGAAATTTGTAATTCAAAATATCAAGCATAATTGATAAAAAAATATCTTAAGGAACTATTGCTTGCTTTGCTAACAAATTATAAGCCAAATTTTACTAATGCTGATAATCAAGCTCATTCTCACATTAATTATAAATATTTTTATTGATTTTGTTTTCACTTATTAATTTTGTTCTTTTGATTTTTGTACAATTAATAAATTGTATTAATAAAAAAATAATAAATCTACATTATTCAAGTTTTTACTATTAGAACCGAAATTCCTGGACTATTTAATAAAAGTGAATCTTAATGCTATGCCCACAAACTGGTTCTTACATCAGAAAAGATTCCTGAACAACATAGATTCTTCCTTTCCAATTTCCACAGACAGGAAAAGGTCTTGGAGAACATTATAGTAACCTGCACATGCTTGGTACCTGTGAAGCAAATCATAGCCCAAAATTCAGCAATTGATTACTATGAAATCTTCTCCATTAAATATTGCATTAAGGAGAGAGATTTTCCCATCATAAGAATCTCAACCTTTATCACATATTCCATATGGATTACCTGATGTACACTTCTTTGGAACTCTCAGAAAAATCCAAAGTAAAGACAAAATTATCTTTACTAGTTTATCTATGAGAATACATAGAAACATTTCAAGATTCCCAGTGACTAAAATTCTAAATATTCCCACACTATCTCCTGCGAACTATAAAAAATATTTCTTTTCATCTAGACTTTACAAAAGTGTCAACACTGATAACTCTAATTCCCAAGTAAGAAGTTCCTACTGACACATGCTCTTCATCTGAACATCACAGTTTATGGTTATGTATTACACTAATAAAGTTTCTTTGAAATGAAAAAAATAATAAATATAATACCTTCTTCTGTCAAATACATTAAAAATTTATTGTGTTTCTTGAATATATCACAATTTAGCCACCCAAAATATAGACATTCAGATGTAGTGAGAGAGCGTGGTTTAATACTTTTTATATTGGTATAAATTGCTGCTAATATACTTGTAATATAACTGATTACATAAATATCCAAAATAGAATAGTCAAATGTTACACACAAACAGAAGGATATATATATATATATATATATATATATATATATATGTATGTATGTATATATATATATATATATATGTTGATACGAAGATTTTCACAGGTTGCATATATAAAAGATATATTTTGCAGCTTCAGCCATGTTAAAAAAATTTAAATATTGGTATACCAATGTTTGACTTGATCACACAAGTCATCCACTGGATGATAAAATATAGAAAGTCTATCTTTCTACCTTTTATCACCCAGTGGATGACTTGTGTGATCAAGTCGAAACATAGGTATACCAATATTTCTACCTTTTAACACCCAGTGGATGACTTGTGTGATCAAGTCAAAATGTCAGTATACCAATATTTAAATTTTTTAACATGTGACGAACCCGCAAAATATGTCTTTATATATATATATTGTAACCCCTACTTCCTGCAATAGATTATGACTAAAACAAAACCATGAAGCAAACACAACATATAAGAACAGAGCTGGCAAGTAAAGCATGAGTATAGAGCCAAGCATATAAGTAGAGCATGAATTAAAATATGTTACATTACACTAGAGATCTTATCATGCATTAAACCCAATTTTCTTATAATCTGACATTGTACAAAGCATTCTAATTAAACTAACGTTTAGTACCTGAATAATAATAATGTTAAAAAACATCTATTTAATTTACAGTTATATTAGGTGATTAACATTCAGGATAATATTTGTTTAGTGAAATTAGCAGTATGAAATAAAGGACAAATGAGTAATGATGTAGAAAATTAAAAAGGGTAATCAAGATCAAATAATAATTAGCTAAAGTAAATAAAAAAAAAATAGACCTAAGAATGATGAGAAGAAAAAAGGAATATGTTAAGGTAATAAATAGTTGATGTAATGAATTGGGGATCAATGAAGAATGAATAAACTATGCTGGTATAATGAAATGAGCTAAATATGAAATTAAAAGAATATAAAATATGGATGAAATATGATGACAATGTTGGTGATGATAAATGGAACCTGAAATATTAATTTGATACTACTGAAGTAAAAACAAGGATTCTAAGTTTAAATAATGGAAGAAGAAGATTTATAACGTTGAGATTTTAATTAATTAATAAGGATAATAAGAGTAAAATAAGAGACAAAGGTAATGTATACTAAATGACTTAAAAAATAAATCTGGCAAACAAAATCAAAGTTTAAAATTATTAATCAATAATTTAATTTTTCAGGGTTCATACGATTTTAGAATCTAATCATTTTATAATGGATATCTGAATCGGCAAGAGGGAATTTACAGCTGTTCAAATGTAGAAGTAAAAAAATAAAATAAATTACATTACAAAAGAGAATTACTAAAAGATATTGGACTTTTTTACTAATAGTAACAAGAATAAAATCTAAACTTATAATAATTTAACAAATCCATAATACTAATATCAACATAATATTCAATATAACCATTAGATAATCTTAAAATATTTTGATCACAATTATTATAACCATAAGGCAATGATAACACCATCTGAGAACAATTTAAGTTTGACCTCTCTGAATAGTATGACCAGATTTAGTGAATGATGACATTTAACAATTTATTGAAATATTATTCTTTAAAATCAAATATTTCAATTTTACTATATCATTTTAAAATAGCTTTTCTGCATAATGTCAACAATATTTTCCTCAATCAATGTTATAATTTTATATATTTTCAATATAAGAATTGAGTAAAATTGAAAATGATATGTTGAACATATAATAGAACCAATAACATTAAGGAATGATGATGGTAAAAGCTATAATGATAATGTGTGAATATGATAATAAAAATAACAATGTGGATAGTGTTTAGCAATAAAGTTACTGACAACTTATAAAATTTCCAAAAACAAATTTTATTTACACACACACACACACACACACACACATATATATATATATATATATATATATATATATATATATATATATCCTTCATCATTATTATAAAAAGGACAGTACACAAAGCAAGATTTTGTTAGCATAACTATAATATTAACAGAAAGAGATCTCATTGAATGTAATCAAAATTATAATACATTCTTATCTTTTTACAGTATTATTATTTATACCCATTCTTTATTTTACATTTTATAGCTTATTACACATTTACTATATTTTATTTACTTCCCATAAGTTTATGAAACTTATTTATTAAAATTAAATATATATGCACTAATCCCAAAATTCCTATCTAATGAATGGTAGGCTGGTAATACTTAATACTAGGCAATGTAAAATAATATCCCAAAGCTTTAATAGTTATGCTTATTTTAATATATTTAGAAGATAATATGACTTCATGTTTTTACTTATCTAAGATATTGGACTGACAATATTATTCTAATCTTTTTAAAAACTAAATAGATATCACTATATCTCTACACTTGGTTTTCTAATATTATATCATAAAACTTGTTTATAATACTTTTGAAATTTTGGTACATTAATATTTAACTATAAATAGCAAATAACAAATGCAGAATGCATATCTGAGATGACTTCAAGTAGATAATGTGCTATAACAATAATATGGTACTATAAACTAATATTTAACAGGGACATTACTCATCACTTGCTTAATGCTAACACAGTTCACATATCTAATGCATACCTTGTGTAGAAAGATTTCATTGTCACTAAATATTAAATCAACAAGACATAATAAGGTGAAATATGTCATATGTAATATATCCAGATTTGTAATGGTATTGAGGTAAGGCAAATAAGTAAAAAGTTACCTAGACTGTGATCCTTCCATGACTAGAAATAGTGTGATATTCCAGTACCAATATCTGAGACACCTATGGAATATGGAGAGAGAGTTGGTTAAAGCCTTGTTTGAGAAAATACACACAATCCATTTAATAGCATATGCCTAAATAATCACAAAAATCCATGGGCATCATATGCAATTTACCCATGATGATAATATTTTACACTTTCATGTAAGGATAAGAAAAGAAGTATGCCTCACATGAGATGTCATGAATATAAAGATAAATAACAATATAACAATGCATACTATTATTATTACATATTAAGGCAACAATTAAATCTCATACTAAATAATGAATACCAAATAAATCTAAACATCAAACAAATAGAATATAATCATTAATTAATACACAAAAATTAAAATAGCAATTATTGATTTGAAAGTGATCTCCAACTGTAGTAATTATTAGCAGTAATTAGTTGTGGGATACAATATAAAACAATATTAAACATGCCTAGATTTGATCAAATTGAATTTTACCTTTCACAATCATTTAGTAATTGCAGCTTTATCAAAAAGACATCAAGACAAAAAAAAAATAACATAATAAAGGTTAACAATTTATTGTAAGTCATTTTTACCTTTCTTGTTGTTACATATTGATTTAAACAAAATTTAAATTTAACATTACTGCATATCTTTTGTTCCATAAGCAAGCTTGTATTCAACTCTAATTGTTTTGGATCTTTTTATGTTATGAGCAAACTGGCTGTTGGTCTTATGAACATTAGACATACATAGAATTATAAGAACATACCCATTAAAATAAAATAAAAATATTATTAGATATGGTTTCTTCTGTAAAGAAAGGAAAAACTTGAATGCAACAATTTTCAAACTGCAGAATTCTTTAAGGCCTCATAATGTTCTTTACTATTTAACAATATCAGAATTACTCTACATTTCTTATTGCATTTCTTCTGTGTAAATATTGTGTTTAACTACTTTTCCTTCTTGCATGCACCAAGTAAATTATATAAAAATATCAACTTCCACTATCAATGTTCTAATACACAATTAGTCTAAAATTTATCCTCCATAATATCATTTAAACTTTTATTAATTTTTTTAACAGATATTTGTAAATATATAATTTCAAGGTATTTCTTCAGAATTATAACTTTTGGGATGCATTAAGTAAACATCTATTAATCAAATTAATACTCATAAAAAAATGTCAAATTATTAAATAATTACAAACTTTCATTTTCCTTTTTAAAAAAATTAACTCTTTCAAACTAGAAAGAAAAAAATGTTGATTTCAATTATTATTACGGTGGATAATTATATAATTTTAGAGCACAATTTCTTTACCCAATAAATATTATATTGTACTTTTAACATTCACAATATTATTAATATAATAAATTATAAATTCGGAATTAAGTATGTAAAGTAATATTGGCAAAATACAAATATTCTATTTAATAAACATGACAATTCTGTTAAAGCCAAGCAAAGATTTATACAGTCATATCCATTTTTTTAATAATATTTGAGGCAATTTCTAATATTTTATATTAAGAATTTCCTTAATCTATTCATTAATAACTTTAATATCAATATTCCATTTATTCATAATTGATGAATTTATGTCCATATGAGTTATTATTGCTACTAAATTAAATGCAATAAAATAATTTTAATTATTTTCTCAAATATTCCATAAACTTTATAATGTTAATGAATTATTTATTTTGTATAGCACTATGTTTATAATGTTAACTAAAATTATTGGTATATAAGTGTAGTTTATAATAGTATTTCATTTTAATAAAGGCATTTTATGAGTGTAACAGGAATTTATTTAGCAATTAAAAATAGATGTGATTTAATATAGTTCACTTTTAAGTTTTTTTTTTTTTTATAAATGAATGTTCCAAAATAATTATTTATTACAATTCCAAACTTATTATAGCAATATTTATTATGTATTTTATGGTTAATATAAACAAAATATGTGTAAAGTAAATTATAAAATTTTAAGCATATGAGTTTCTTGATCAGCTTACATTTGAGTTTGGTTTTACTGAACATTCCCTTGATACAGCTTTTCTCTTGTTAATAAACCAGTTTCACAATTATAAGCTGACAGTAGAGGTGTGTTTTTGTACAGATTACATTTGCCTAAAATTAGTAAATCTCCACCTTTAAACAATATGATAAACAATTAAAACTGATTAATACTATTTTCGACTACAGTAAAAATATATTTAATATTTAATTATACTATCTAATTTAAAATAATTCCAATTTTTAGTCTGTTGACAAGCTATCATTTAATAATAAAAATATTAAGTACTTATATGGTTTTGTTTAAAAACAATATTATCCTATTATATCATAATTATGAAAACTAATTTATCTGTCAGACTGTATGTGAGTATGTCAAAAACAACCTGGAAGAAAACTGACATATATTGTTGAACATTCTAACTGTGTACTGCACTAGAAAGACTTATCTACTAAATTTACTTATTTTCATCCCTAGTTTTGCATCTCTAAACATTAACAGAAAGTAATACTTACTAGCCTGGCAATTATTATATGAAAACCATGTGTTCAAAACTTATTTACCAACCAATACTGTTGGTTTGTACAATTTTCTATAGGTTGGTAATTTGAGGGTGGGTTGAAATTATGAACCTAAATGAAAAACATTTTTTAAGATTTTGGACCAGGATTCAAATGCAGATTGTGAGAATGCAAGGCAAATATATATTGTTTTATTAAATAAAAAATGTTGATTATGATAAGTTAACAGCTACAAATACCTTAGCAGATTATTACTACAGATGGAAACATAATTGATAAAATTATTTATAGAATGAAACTTGATTGGAGTGCTTTTGGTAGAAATAACCTGATACTAAAGGGAAATATACCTATGCATTTGAAAATGAAGGTTTTTAATAAATGTGTTTTACCAATTTTTACTTATGGATCTGTGACTTGGACACTTAATCAAAGAGAAATACAGAGACTTCAGACCACTCAAAGAAGTATGGAGAGTTTCTTGTTAGAAGTAACAACAATAGATCAAAAATGCAATATGTGCATAAGAGAATGAACAGGTATTACTGACATCATTGAAAAAATTAAAAGACTGAAGTGAAGATGGGCTGGACGTATTTCTAGAATATATAATAATATTTGGACAATTGAAATCTTAAACTGAATTCCAAAAGATTGTAAAAGACACAGAAAGAGACCACATATGAGATGGATCGAATAAGAAAGTGTGCAGCGGTGATGTGAAGAAAAGATGTTAAATATCAGAGAAAATGGATTGAAATTGGAGAGACCTTCATCTTGCAGGGAATTGATAATGGTTGATAATGATGATGATGATGGCATAATTAATAAATATTTTTTTTTAATTATCTTAAAATTTTGACTTTTTTTATTAATGATATTTTGCAATATTAAATTAGTAAGCTTATATAACATACCTGTATATAATTTTTTTCAATTTAAAGAATATGCTTCATATAAAATTTTTGACTACATATTTGTTTATATGGTAACCGTTAATATAAAAAAAAAAACATGAATATTTAATTTTACTTTATTGATTTTATAACATTTCCCCTAATGTTATTTATGTTTGATGTATAGTTTATAATATATATATTAGTTTTAATAGTATTAAAAAGTATTGTGTAAATATTGATCATAACTTATATAAATATTTTTTGATTTTTTTTTCTTTTCATGTGGTTATAATAATCATGTTTTATAAAAGTTGCGAAGATATTTTAAATTATTGATTACAATTTAAATATTTCTTTGAAAAATTGAGATGAAAAAATAATTAATATTGTCAATAAAAATAGGAATAATTTGAGTATGATAAAATATGAGACACATAATTTTTTTTCAGTCATAAGAAAGGGAGTTTCACGCATTAGGAAAAAAAAACCTATACAGATTTTCAGAAGCAAAAGATAGATATTATTATTGACACAAGCTTTAACAATAGAAATTTGTAGAAAACGAAAGAATTTTATTTATTATTCAATAACCTAAAATTTTGATATGATCTTTTATATGTTTATATAAAAAATGAAATATGTATTTAAATATTTTTATTAAAATAATAATAATAAAACTGTAAAAGACACAACACGATTCAGTAATTTTAAAACAAAGTAGACAATATGTACATTTAAATATAATATTAAATCTCAACACTCAGGCATATATATATGCATACAATCATATAAATTTACCTTACTATTTCTAGCCGACGTAACTTAAAATTGATAAATATTGATGTAAAAACACAGAACGATGTCTTGTACAATATAATTATGTTTCACACAATGTGTGTTCCAAAAGCACTACAGATTTGAACGTCTTGAAACCAATAAAATAATAATAAAGTTTCGTAAATTAATAACTATTTTTTTTTAATCTTATAAGCATAAAATTAAATGAAATACTATAGCCAAACAGCTTCATAGCATTAAATGAGTATTATATGTGTTAAAGATATTTTTTGTATTGGCCTACATGAGTAGTCATAATTATCTAGCATATAATATTGATATGTTTTTACATTGAAAAACTTTTTTATAATTTTAAATCACGTCTTCAGGAATGTGCTGAAATTCATTTGCATGACATTATATGATATGGTATGTGGTTCTTAATTACACTCACATGTTGCAGATATTAGTGAATGTCCTAAACTCAGATAAATGTGGTTAGAATTTTGTTTAGCTTACATTTAAAATATTGATATAAATTCTTACCTTAAAAACTGGATTATTGTATAATCTTATTATAAGTATGGATATTAGATATATCTATTATAAGAAATTTTATTTTAATGGAGTACACTTTATTTATTTAAATACATTCTATGTGATGTACATGTATATGAGAAAATATTTTGTAATAGTTTATTTGTTATAGTCATCCCTTCTCACAGAAGAGGACTATTCCAGATTTCATCTTTATCTGATCGGATTAAGCATTGTTTGCTGCTGGCCAATAAAATAATGTACAACTAAATATATAGCCAATGATTAGTACATGCCAATAAGCAGTGATGATCACTGAATCCGAATGTTTTCAGTAAAGTCAAGAAACTGGCTATAAATAGACAGCCTTTTGTGAGAATCAGGGGAGAATGTCTGTGTAACCTACAAACACAGAATGGCACCCCCCCAAAAAAAAAAAACCTCTGCTAACCTGAACAGCAGAAAGCATCCCCATTATAGCAATATTCTATTTGTCTATGCAGTTGGGCAAATTCCACAGGGACAGTATGCTGCTAAGATTACTGTTGGCTCAAGGCAAGCTGTCTTGTACAACTGAAAGAGTTACACTCTTCCTACTTGTGAGGCAAGGTATCAGGTGCATCTGGAAGCAGTAGGACCACAAACGCAGAGTCCATAGTTTACTTTAATCTATAACACTCAGTATTGTATATATATATAATAAAGATTATATTAATTGTAACTTGTGTATTTGTATTATTTTTCTGTAAGTTGGGTTTGTGATCCAGATCAAACACAACAAATTATTGGTGCAGTCAGACAAAATATTTTTTCCCAAGGCTGAAAATAAAGTGGGAGTTGTAAACACTACCAAAATCAACAGAGATTATTGGTGCAGTCAGACAAAATATTTTTTCCCATGGCTGAAAAAAATTAAGTGGGAGCATAAACACTGTCAAAATCAACAGATATTATGGCACAGTCAGACAAACAATTTTTTCCCTTGGCTGGAAAAAAATGGAAGCGTAAATACTGCCCAAATCAACATATATATTTTAGTGCAGTCAGACAACAGAACATTATTTAAACAATCAATTATGTAAAAAATGATTTGATACAAACAATAATAAAGTCGTTACTCATAGCAAAACAGGGTGTGTGGATATTTATTAGTTTTACTTTTTCTTAAATGTATAAACTTTATGTTTTAGTAGATTTTGTTTTGATGAGAGGAGAGAAAAAAAAGAGAATATATTATTTAAAAATATAATTTATTTGCTTATAAAGTAATGTAATTTATTGTAAAATAATATATTTAATTTTTAGAATTTTAAAATAATTATTATATACAGTTTTTAGAACATATTGGAATAAATGTACCAAGAACATATAAAATATTTTTAAAGGCAAATGATAACTGATGAAGATCTGTAATGGTTGCTATAATTATTTCTCTATTCTATCACTTAAATAATGACACAAAATTGAAAGATATATAGGTATATTCTATTTCTTTTGAAATGTCTTTTCCTTTTTTTACATTTTTATCTTCTCATCACATTCATCATGATAAACAAATAGCTAAGTATTGGTACATATCCAACCTTTTAATTGAAGTTTTACAGCATCACAAAACTATCTATTTGACAAACATAATTTAGACAAAAGATATCTAAAAGAAAATCCGCATGCTTCAATGAATTACTAAACTTCATGTAGGTAAAGAAATCTATGATATTTTTAAGCAGAATAAAAAAAATACTATAATAGCATTATGGAAAACTTTCATTGTGTTATTAGAATTTTAGAAATAAAGAAGAGATAAATATATGTACCAGTTATAATGATCCATTAGAAGTAAGCTTACTGTGAAACCCACCTGAATTATAATTTCACTGGAACTTGCTTAATGAAAGCCAATGTAATTATTCAGTTGACCCAGTTTTAGCTTTAAATATCTCTCCACTTAGAAACATTGTTGATTAACAACAAATACTTACTTTTTATATTAATATGTAGAACTAGATACTATATAAAGTAAAAAAAAATATCAAAATTGAAAGACAACAATAAAAAAAAGTAACCTGAAAAAAAATTGAGAACCTAAATTCAAGAAAGACAGGCCAGAATTACACATCTAGGAAACAATCTCCTGGGTATGTGCGAAAAGTCGCATAATTATTAAAACATTATTATATGAGTTAAATAGTTGAGATCAATGATATATTGAAGATAATTTTATTTTTTTCTACTCTATTTATTATTTTTTTTACTTCTTTTATTATATATTAATATTACATATATAAAATATTTTATTATTAATATTATTATTTGTCTTATCTGTAGTTTTATGATAAAAAGTCAAATAGTGTGCAGTTTAGTACTATTTGTATTATGCATTATTAGATTCATATTTTTATAACTTCTATATGTTGATTTGTTACATATAACTTTTATTTTTTGAATTTTATAAATAGTGTCTTTGTCAAGAGTTCTCAACACTAAATAAGCATTTAGATAATATATTTTATTTATTTCTATTTATCTTGAAATTTTTGGAATTAATATTTCTTGTGAATACATCAATTTTTTTGTTCACTGATTTTTTTTAAATAATTAATGATGAAATATTTGAATATATAATTTAACCTTTTTTGACTTGTATCATTTTTTATTTTATTAAAGATTGGTATATTATTTGAAAACTTTATCCTTAATATGAGGAATACAAATATTTTTTTACTTCCTTTAAATAAATTCAGCAGTAAATTAAATGAATTTTGGTAGCATTTATTTTTTTTAAAACAATTAAAATCAAGTATACTATTGAACTATGCATTTATTTAATGTATCTTGGATTTTTTATGACAAGTTTTCCAAACATTTCTTTTATAGGACAATGATAATGATATGTTTTTTCTCCCAAAAGAGTTATATACCTTCAGAACTTTTTCAGTTAAGCACAGCATATTGTATATCACTACAATTATTAATAGAATGATATAATTTACATAATTACAAAATAAAAAAATTAAATTAAATATAATTCTAAGGTAGTATGTAATTTGCTTATATTGAGTGTTTCTTATATATGTAATTATAAGGATTTGAGCTAAGGATTTTTAAATCTATTTATTTTCTACTCCATCTCAAACACCCAATACATATGACCATAGGCATACAAAAATTATACAGAATCCCCAATTTATAAATTTTATGCAAAATCACCACTCATTATTTGGACCAGATCACAATCTCCTGAACATATATAAAATCAATGCTGAGTTTATAGTAAGGTAGCAATTCCTCAAACATTAATTGATGGCTTCAATTCTTTTATTATTCCAACTATTCAACTACCCCCTTCATTGAACAACTGATGATAGAATGTTCAAAGTCTTTAATGGATTTGATATTGTAGTCATATATATGTAGACATTATGTCAATTAAACCCTTAATATTATTGGACTATTTCATATCCATATAGATTAATAGTAGAGGGATGAGTTGAGCTTCTATTAAAATTCTATCTATTTTCCTAACAATATCTAATTCTAAAGCAGTATGCAATTACATATATAAGAAACATTCAGTATAAGCAAATTACATACTGGATAAGAATTACACATTGTAGGGAAATAGATTCTATCTTAGTATAAGTTTAGCTCTTTCATCTATTAATATATATCAGGAGTGATAAACATTTAGACATTGGGGGACTGTATTTGTGAAAATGTATTTGAAAGTGGCTATGTTTTTTTTCAGAACTTTGAACTGGTAACCAGAAAACTTTTGCACAAACTATCAGCTGTTAATAGTCACATTTTCACTATTTTACACTTACTTTATCATAAATGTGTAGCTTTATCAGCATTTAAATTTTAATTCCAAAAAAATCTGCTATTGCCAGTAATTTTTGCAAAATATTGATTTCTGATTGTGGTGTTATGTATAAAGTCCCACATCTTTTGCCTTATAAAGTGCTACAAAGCAATGATTGTCAACTTTGGCTATTGTTTTTCAGGCATTTCTAACTGTCAAAGTGATAAATCAAACCAAAATGTTTTATGCTATCATAATAGATTTGGAATATAAATAAATACATTCCTTGCAATTTTTTACATTCATAATTATGTTTTTATATTAATTGACCTAAATATAAACTTTGATTCAAAAATTTTAAATTTTTACAGGAAGAATAATAAAAAAATTGAATAGCACTGGATCACTATTCAAGTCAAGAGAATAACATTGACTGATCTTTGCTTATCTGTGGCATTACATTGTAGCTGGCAAAATACAACTATTTTTCATAAATATTTATGAATGTTATGATTACTTTTTACACATATTGACTAATAATGTGGCTAGAATTAGATTTTTATTTAAAATATTTAATTTTAGATGAAAAAAGACAACAGAAGTGAATAACCACTATCATACTTTCTAAGATACAAGAAATTTCTGGCATTTTCACACAATGATTGGTTGAAATATAATTCCTTTGTTTTACTGTAGGATATTTTTCATATGTTTTTCTTTAGTGATTAACATTATTTTAAATTTTTCATTACATTTAACCAATTTGAAGGTAAAATAATTCAATTTTTAGAAGCTAAATTAAAAAAATTCTGATTATTGTACATTAATATATTTAAGAAAGGAAACTGGCTAGATTCATATTTAAAAAATCAAATCACTCAAATTTTTATTTAACCTGGCAAATAAAAAAAAATCATCAGAAATGTGATGTGATGCACTGTGACTTGTCCTGAAACAGAGTCAAGTATCTCTCAGCAACTATGCCCAGATAAACCTGTTAGCCACTTTTTCTTCCTTTTTCCATTCCACCACCCTATGTTTTCCCATAATCTGCTCCATCCCATTTCCACAACATAATCTTTGACAAAAAGTTTAGTTACATCAGCTCCTTCTAATATTATAATTTGTTCATGTTGCTTTATCAAATATTTATTGAATTTCAATTTTAAATTACCTATAAATAATTATTTTCTAAAGCAATTTAAAAAAAAAATTAAAAAAAAAAGAAAGTTATTGATTTAGAATTATATTAAAATAAATTAAATGCAAATTTTACAAAAAAAAACTAGATGGTGACTTCCAGATACCTTGAGATTGAATGTTTGACCATGGTCAATGTTTTGTAATCCCAGATATATGTATGGATATGTAATGGTCTGATAATATGAGGAGTTATATTGACATACTATGTACATGGAATGACTACAATATCAAATCCAATAAAAGCTTTGAGCATCATTTCATTGGTTTTCAGTAAATGGAAGGTTGAATAGTTGGAAGAATGAAGCCTGTCTATTAATGTTTGAGAAATTGTTATCTTAATATAAACTGAGCAGTAGTTGTATAAATATGTAGGAGATTATGATCTGTTCCAACAGATAAATGATGTTTCTATTCAAAATATGTATATTGGGGATTATGCATTATTTTCACATGAATGTGGATATGTATATCAGTTACTTGAAATGGAGTGGAGGATGAATAGACTGAAAAGTCGTGACTTAAATTCTGGTAATTAATTTAAAAAAAAAAATTATATGTTAGCTTTTGCATTTAAAATTTTTACTAGATATCTACGTATTTAAGGTATAGAACAAATGTACTCCTTTAACTGGAACAATAAACAATTTTCCTGATTATTTATTTCTAA